>CM056506.1:26347829-26690378 GCA_029783415.1 Anisodus acutangulus | reverse complement strand
GAAGTGTAACTAGAGTAGTCGCCAAAAAAAAAATGCATAAAAGGGGTGTTTGCAAGTTGCAACCAACCCTTAGCAATTAATGTGAGGGGTAGGTTAATACCCATACCAACTATACCCTTTTAATTTTATTACTCAAACCAAACACCAATACTCACTTATTATCCACGACCCCAACTTAAATTTATCTACTCATGAAGAAATTAAAACTAAGCAAAGAAGTAATTAAAGTCATAAAATGGAACATAGAAATCTTACAATGATTATATATTAAAAGGAGAAGATTCTTCAAAGAATTTGTCTCTTCAAATGAATCACCAGATATTCTTGACAAGACAAGACTTGACACTTCTATGACAAAATGGAATAAAGTAATGAATGATTCTTGACACAAAACCCAAGAGAATATATTTATAAGGACCTAAAATTTGAGGATTAAATATTATAAAAATACCATTGCATCCAACTCTGTGACCATATAACTGCTTTGTGATCTGCAAAATAGGCTAGGGTTTGCAGAGTCGGTCTTCATTCTTATATCTGATTTTGCTATCCAGAAGTGCTGCTGGAAGTGAGTGCCGCAGAATAGGACTGCGGTCCTCAGAAATGCTCCAAAGCATCGCAGTCTTGGTTTGAACTCTGTTTGACACTGTTCCGCAGACCGGAATACGGTCCGTGGAATGAAAGTGCGGACCACAGAATGGGTCTCACTTCGGGACTCCAGAAGTCCTTGGATCACTGCAAGCTTCTCCGATCTAGTTCTCCATGTGATCCGTAGACTGGTTATGCGATCTGCAAATTGTGTCTTCATCTATACTTTTGCTCTTTTTTTTACACTTTTGTTCATGTATATGGTCTTTTCTTTTTTTGTGTCACAAGGCAAAAATCTTACAAAATACAAAACATAAGAAAAACGTACGAAAATGGAGTAAGAACGTTAATCGTACATGAAAATGGCATCGAATGTGCCATAAATTCGTGGGACATCAACACCCCCAACTTAAACTATTGCTTGTACTCAAGCATCCTAAAAAACACAAAGTTACGACTAATGACATAACAAAGATGACTATGATTGATTCCACTCATGAGTTTACAAACACATGTTTTACAAGATCGACATCCCCTCAATTTTCCTTCAAAAAAAATCCCAAAAGCGCATTTCTACAAGCAATTATTCTATGAAAGTCAAGACTCAATATGTGTCTAAACACTACTAGTGATTAGATGCACCTAAGTACTCACAACAAGGAAAGTTCTAACACTCGCAAAAGGCATTTCATAACATGGGACGAAAATGAAATCACTCACTCACACTTACAAAGAACGTCACGTGTTATAAGTATCATGTCATATACTTGTCCTTATTTTAAGTCACTACTGCTCAAGAAATGCTTAGATTCGGATCTCAAATGACTTTTTCAAGCTTGTAATGTAGGCTTAGGGACGGGTAGGTTGTTCATTTGGGTACAAGTGATTTTTCCTCCTCTAGTACTACACATTTCACATTCTTTTTGCTCAATTCCCTTCTTTTTCTTTCCACTTCCGTTTTTCTACCCCTTTTATTCAAGTTTCCCACTTTATTTCACTCTTTTTGTGTTTCATTTTCTTTTCTCTTTTCTATTCTTTTTGTATTTCATTTTCATATTTTCTCTTTTTTTTAGTACTACTCACATCACGGTCCTCTTCCATTCCTTCTTCTCGTGTTCCACCCCTAAACTTAGGCTTTTGGCCTCAATTTTTTATTTTCATGCACTCAAGGATGGATTTGGCTCAAAAAATGGTTCGTTTAAAAAAGATTTTGGTTTGTAATGTTGTAGCCAAAGAAAAAGGTAAAAAAACTCAAAAGGAGACAACTATTTACTCTCATCTCACGGGTAGGCCAAAGAAGTCTCAATAAATAAGGTTTACTTTCGAAAGTTAAGATCATTTCCTCAATCAAACAGGTCTTATTTTCGCGGTGACAAACCACCTAGACAAGTTCTAGATAATACAACCAAACACAAGAGTGCAATCAAATCCTCACCGCTCAATGTACATGAGCTACAAGAACCAGTATAATTTTAGCTCTCTATTGAATACAAGGTTATCATCTAATGAAGATTCAAACACAAGTAGTCTTAGAGTCACAGAATGAGGCATACTTTCATAAGACAATCATTCAAGTACAATGCTACTCTTGTTTTAAAAATCCAACTTTTTATGTGTGTCACCAAAACCAAAAAGGAGTTACACATGATAGAAACTACATAAAATTACCAACCAAGTCAAACTATTCTATCACTTGTCTATGCTTACTGAGCATACACCTTTGAAAAAGAACCTGAAAAAGAAAAACCAACGGGAACTAAACACGATTGCCTAATAAACTGAAAATAACATAACATAATCTAAACACATATATACAAAACTAGAATGTCAAGTCTTACAAGCTCCAAAACATCCAAAACATGCATGGTACCCCATACTAAACTTTTAAAATATGTGGCGTCCGCACTGCATAAAAGCAAATAAAGTACTAGGACAAAAGTTCGAAGGTCTCCCTGAGGCGCCCTCCAGCGTCTGGATCATGATCGTGGCCTCTGATTGGCCATGAGTTCTTGTGAATGCGGGACAGGTACGGGTGTCTCTGAATTGCCCTTCTCCGGCTCTAAATGTGGTAATAGTGGTGGTGGGTTAATCTCTCAAGCCTGTGGAATGATGCTAATAATTGGATGAGGTAAGGATCCTCATGCCTCAATCTCTCCATGTGGCTCCCGGGCCACTCCATTCGTGCTAACCATAGAAGTCTCCCGATGAGATTGCACTTCCACCGCCTGAGTCATCTGGAGTCTCATCATCCTCTCCTCTCATAATCATCCAGAGTCTCACTAGCACCCTCTCGTCTACCCTTTAAGTCAGGCTTACCGCCATTTGTGGTCCCACAGTCTCAGGATGTAGTGGGTCATTTAGTAGGAAGTCAATGTCGATGGCCTTCAAACTCTCCACCTCCTTCTTAGGATTCACAATATCTGCCCGAAGTGAAGATATGTCACCACCTCCTTCTTTGTCCTACCTTTCTACCTGGCCCGTCAATAAAGTGAGTGCGTCTTTATAAGTCTTTTGTTTCTACTATACCTCACTCAATGCTCGTGTGATCATGGCTATGGCATTCCTGATCAACTCTGAAATAATCTTCTCTAGATAAATGACCTAGCATCCACGGTCGTAACAATCTGACATATCCTCGCTATTTCAGCTTTTGACAAGACACGAGCAGGTCCGGAAGTAGTTAAAGGAATTGGAGGAGTACAAGTTGTCGTAGTAGGAGTGCCTAGCATTGTAGAAGTACCAGTTGTGAAGGAAATAAAAGATATGAGGCCAGTCGAAGTGGTGACATGTATATCTCTTCGCTCAGATGTGGATCCCTCGAGGTCAACCATCTCAAATGGTAGAGATGTATCTACCGAATCACTAGTCTTTCTCTTCTTCCTTTCCTGATTTCGTTCATCCTATATCTGCAGAATATCATACGTCAAGGATGTGGCTATGACATTATCAACCAAAAGCAAGACTAGTACAAATGATCCCCTACAATGTCGCCAAAATTTGATCTCACTCAAATTACACCACAAAAATGGTATTACGTGACCGTTGTCAAATATAGTAATCCAACATAGGTTGGGGTCGAGTACCACAAGGAATACAACGAGAAACTAAATCAATTCATTCGTATTAATGATTTACTAGGTGCTTTATTTCCAAGGGTAACCAATTTTGTTTGTTTAAAGAATGAATTATTGTATTAGTTAAAATCACACAACTGTTTTAAGTGAAATAATAGGTTAAGAGCTTAAGGTTGTGAATTTAATGCATGCGATTGGTGATGGGTCTTTAACTAGGCTTAGGTGAAGTAGGTTTGGTATGGGTAGTTGTTACACCCTAAAATTTCATATGCAAATGAGAGTGTAGTTAGCCGACTTGAGCTTCGGCGACTCGAGATCCTTTTCGAAGATCACTTACAACTTAGAGGGACGTTAAGAGAATGTATAGAAGGTTAGAGGTCATTAGAGTTGAAGAAACCATTCCTCAATGAAGTTTGATGAAAATCGTACGATACGCTAAGCGTGTTGCATCGCGGATGGGATCCGCCTCAAAGATTGGGCCGCAGAAGAGAAGCAAAAATTCTAGAAATTTCTAGCAGCATATGCGACCGCATATGGCCTCGTATATGAGAGGCAGTGGTTGACTTTCCTTGCCTGTTTAAGCAGTGCTTCTTCCCTTAAACTCACGTTTCGACCAAGATAGAGCTAAAAGATTCCCAAACCCTCTCTAGATCATCCCTAAAGGTTCCTAAATCAATCCCATGCTAAATCATTTCCATCTTTCATCAAAAGTGAAGTAGAAGTAGTAAAACCACCTAGTTGGTATTGTTGTGAATGTGCACCTTCTTCTTAAGTAAATGATGATTGTTAAAGAGGTTCATGTTGCTGGATAAAGGTATTTTCCCCTTCTTTTCTATGAAATTGATCACATATGAGTTGTAGCTAAGTTATATGGGGAGATAGTACAAGATTAACACTTGAATGAGTTGTGATTGTTATTGCAACTTGTTAAGCTGCTTGTTAAAGTTGTTATGGTAGATATAAGGATGGATATGGTTGTATAGGTGTTTGGTTGGGTGTGTAGATCTTGTTGTTGGAAATATGAATAAAGTGAGAGAGTTGGTGGAGGTGTTGTCCGAATTAGTATAGAATAAGTTTTCCGTTTTTTCATATCGGAATCTATGTTCATAACTAAGAAATGGTCTATGATTATTGTTGTAGATTGACGTAAGTAATCGATCGTATCTGATATATTGCAAATAAGAACGTTAAAGGTATGTTTAAGGCCCATTCCTTCTTTTCTTGGCATGTTTACTGAAGTGTTAGTGTACGATGAAATGACGGCTGAAGGGATGTGGTTATTCTTCATACTTGAGAGGATATCATGGTTCTTGATTTCCTTTAGTTAGTTCCATAAAGGATAGAAATGATGTATGTCTCCTTATTAATTCTCACAAAAGAATAGAAGGGGAAGGGTATATTATCACTGCAATGATAGTCCACAAACGCTAGTTAAGAAAGTAGCGATCTTATGTATTATGATAGGTCCATAGAAGGCTAGTATGGCTTTTCATGTATGTATGTACATATGAAATACCTATAGGGGCATGTACATAGTAGTATCGCTTACCACCAGGCCACGACCGGATGGGCAGTTTCGTAGTTACCACCAGTTGGGAAGTTACGTATTGCTATTTATCACTGGTTGGGCAGACACGTGTATTTACCACCGAACTATGGCCGGTCAGCAATTACCACTAGTTGGGTAGTTATGTATCGTTATTTACCACCGGTTGAGCAGTTACCATTGATCAGTTGGGTAGATGAACAGTTAGAGTTACGACGTTAATATGGAAGTATAAAAATTAGGTTACAAGATAGGTATAATCATTATGTATATTGTGACTTAGCAGTATTTTAGAGGTTCAAGTTGATTCGTATCTTTCTCTTCTATGATTACCTATTATTGTGTTTAATTTATACCTTACATATTCAGTACATTACTCGTATTGATGTCCTTTTTGCCGGAGGTGTTGTGTTTCATGCCGCGCAGATTCAGGTAGGCGAGGAAAGGACCCGCCCTTGTAGATTACCTCTAGATTCCAGCTTTTGTTGGTGAGCTCCTCTTCCTCCTTGAGTATTATCGAGTCAAGGTCGTGTTTATACTTGTATCCTTTTGGGTACTGTGGGTATGTCGGGGGCCTTGTCCCGACTTATGTATTATGTCGATACTCTATTTAGAGGTTTTATAGACAGGTCGTAAGTTGTACAGTTGTTCGATATGGCGTTGTCGGCTGTAGTATTTATACATATGCGTAGGTTGGGATCTTCTGTTTGCAGGATTTCACGATGAGTTATTCCATAGTTATCATTCTGAGGCCTTATCAGCCTAGACGGTTGTATATTTATGTGAATATATCCAGGTGGTTCGTTCGGGCCGTCCAGGCGCCAGGTGCCGACCAAACCCCTCAAGGTTGGGGTGTGACAGTAGTGGGGACTTCTTTCAAGTAGGGATTTCTCAATTGACCCGATGAATTTCACTATTAGGCTTTTTATAGCGTAGAGTGTGGTTTTCTCAAACACCCATTAATTACCCTTACTTGATTCCTTTCTATTTCTAGTTGGAAAGGACTTGCTTTTAGCTCAAATTGAATTTGCTTACAATCAGTCCACTAGCTAAATTACTGGTTTGAGCCATTTTTAAGTTGTTTATGGCCAAAATCCCGAGAGTCCTCTGGACTTAGCTCCACTTCCAGCTACTCACAACTTTAGTGGGGATGCGGGTGAATAAAATAAAGAAGTTGCATGAGCGAGAAAATTGCTAAGCAAAATGAGAAGTATCAAGCTCAAGCTAACAAGCATCGCAAGTTTTCTGAGTTTAAATTTTTTCAAAGAAAAAAGCAGTAAGGAATAAGGAGATTAAACTCTCGGATGAGACTAAGCAGTTACCGATCGTTCCGACGCGCCCTTGACCTTTTTGATGTTGACCAAAAACCTATCTCTGAAGTGGAGCCTAGTTTAAGCTGTCAAACAAGTGATGATTGAATGAAAGAAAACCAAACGTAGGGATATGGATGGAGTCTCGCTCAGTAAAGAGAGTTGTAGGATTCGTAAAACAGGAGAAGAGCCTGAATTTTCTATTTTGTTTGTTGGAATTGAATTTGACTAAAGAATTAATAGAAGACGGAATCACTCAAATCTTGTTTCGTCTTCACTGGGAACTTGAGTTAGGAGTAGACCTTTTTATTTTGGGATTTTCTAGAGTTTGAAAACGAGAACTCCTTTCCTTATTTGGTGTACCTACTTGAGCCGGATGATTCATTAAATGAAGTTTAAAGCTTCAAGTCCTAATTAACTTCCCTTTCCTAAACTCTAGTTTCCTTTTTCAAGTGTAACTAGAGTCAATAAGCATAAAAGGGGTGTTTGCAAGTTGCAACCAACCCTTAGCAATTAATGTGACGGGTATTTAAATACCCATACCAACTACACCCTTTTCATTTTATTACTCAACCCAAACAACAATATCCATTTATTATCCACAACCCCAACTTGAATTTAGCTACTCATACCAACTACACCTTTTTTTATTTTATTACTCAACTCAAACACCAATATCCATTTATTATCCACAACCCCAACTTGAATTTAGCTACTCAAGGAGAAATTAAAATTAAACAAAGAAGTAAATAAAGCCATAAAATGGAACATAGAAATCTTACAATGATTATATATAAAAAAAGGAGAAGATTATTCAAACAATTTGTCTCTTCAAAGGAATCACGGGATATTCTTGACAAGACAAGACTTGGCTTGACATTTCTATGACAAAATAGAATTAAGTAATGAATGATTCTTGACACAAAACCCTAGAGAATATATTTATAGGGACCTAAAATTTGGGGATTAAATATTATAAAAATACCATCGCATTCGACTTTGCGACCGTAGAATAGGTCTGCGGTCTACAGAATAGTATAAGGTTTGTAGAGTGGGTCTTCATTTTTGGATCTGATTTTGTTGTTCAGAAGTGCTGCTGGAAGTGCGTTCCACAAAACAGGACTATGGTCCTCAGAAATGCTCTAACGCATTGCAATCTTGTCTGCACTTCTGCCTTTTTTGATAGTTTTGTCCACATTTATGCTCATTTTCCCTTTTTCTGGTGTTCTTATAATGACCCATTTGGTTGTTTTAGGCTTATTACTCCATTTTGACCTAACTACCCTTCACGTAGATTCTTTTCAGTGTTTTTGACTTGCGGGGATGAGTGACACATTTTCCGAGGTGAATTAAATAGGTTGGAGAGAAAAATCTAAGTTAGAAGTTTTTAAAATGGAAAGAGTTGACTAATAGTTGACTTTTGGGTAAACGAGTTCATTTCCGAATTTCGTTGCTTCCAGTAGGTCCGTCACGTCATTTATGACTTAGTTGAGTCTTTGGTTCTCTTTGTCAGGCATTCGAATGTGTTTTGAGTTATTGTTTCCTAATTGTGAAATTTGAGAAAGTTGAGGCTGATTTATGTAAAAATGAGTCTTAGAATTGTCAGATTGATATTTTGAGTGCACGATTAAGTCTATAGCGTCATTTACACTCAGGCAATATATTTGGTTTGTAACTAGCAAGTATTTGTATAGTTAAAGGTGTTCGACAGAAAACTTCTTGTTTGGTGTAACTGTTGTTGCTGGTGTAATCGCTCCTGTGAATTTTTATCGCACAACAGAGTCGCTTCTGTGGAATTTGGTCTGCATATGCAAAGGTTAGGGAATAGGGAAGGGCCAATTCTGTAGAACCTTTGGGGCAGGTGCGAGGCTGCATCAGTGGACCTCGACCGCTTCTGCAATCTTTGGATCACTAAGTTGGGAGCGCTCATGCAGCCATTTCTCCGTAGATGTGAGGTGGCTTCTATGAGAAATGGTCCACAAAAGCAGAAATCGCTGTTATCAGAATCTTAAAACCCCGAGTTTAACTTTTCGACTTCATTCCTTATCCATTTTATTTCTAAGCTCGGTTTAGGGGAGAACTAAAAGAGTTTCAATCATCTCTCATCGGAGGTAAGTTTTCAACCTTAAATTAATTATTATGGCATGTTTCCTTCTATTATTGTTGAATAGAATCATGTTTTGGGTAGAAAAGTTTAAGGTTTTAAACCCAAGTTGCTAAAATGGTTTGTTCATGAGATTTGTGACAAGATTTAGTCTTTTAATGTTGAATCTTCAGATTTAGATTATCATGGGAAAATTATTACTAGACTTTAATTTCTAATTTAAATCTATAATTTCTATACGAGAATTAGGGTTCTTCAAAATTGGAATTTATTTTATAAATTATGCAATTGAAGGCCTAATTGTGATTAGTTTTTCATTAAACATAAGGATATGACTATTTAGACTATGTGTAACATGTTTTTAAACTAAAGTTCTAATTTTACCCTCGTGAGCCTGGGGTCGCTTTTTGAGTTGCATTTTGGTTTAGAAGCATATCTTTGTGGATGTACTTAGATTGTGTGTTAACATAGAATCAATAATATTTAGACTATGATCTTTGTGAAGCGCTCCGGAATGGCAAGGCCTTAGCGTGAGAGTTCATGGCACCTGCTCAGTAGTGAGGTAGGCTACAATTTACTTTTTAGACTTCGATAGAAGCATGTATAACTTATAATTATTGAGTAGTATTGGGCATGATGAGGGTCCCACCGTAATGATTGTGATGAACGTTTGTGTGGGTACCGGTGTATTGTGTTGGGGATGATTCCACTTAGGCTGGTATTGACAGCTGTTATGTTGGCTATGATAGTCGTGTTTGAACTGCTACTTGGTGTATAAATTGATATATCTCATCACTCTTTATCTTCTATTTATGAAAAGACTGATCTTTGGACTCATTGTAAAACTGATGGCATTAAGGCACTTGATTATTCATCTCTTATGTACATGGTTTTTCATCTCATACTTCCATGATGATTGTTTTATTTACTGCATACATTCATCCATTCATACCAATGATGTCACTGAGATGGATCTTGATATGATATGTTGTTTGGTCCGATAAGACTGAAAAGGAAGGTAAATGAATTGATAATGAGATGATTTGATATGATATGAGGCTCTACCAGTCCGAGGGGTCATACCGGATGGTCGTGGGTGGTATGTGGACCTCGCGGAGTCTCCCACGGGTCTTGGCCATGTGGCAAAGTACAGTAGTATATGTATACCAAGTAGATGAAAAGTACATTGCATTCATGCATTTCATACATTATCATTCATACAACTTATGTGATTTGTGCCTACCTGATTTTCCATATTTTGAAGTGATTTATGTGTTAGACAATAAGTAAGCTGATTGAGAGTTAATTGTGAGGTAGACTCAATCTTTATATATGTTACGTGTTGTCGGTCATTGTCGATCTATGATACCTAAGGGGGTACGTTGTGTACTCATACTACACTTGCTGCATATTTATTTGAATACACATACACCTTCTACCAGTTCTGGGCCTCGTGACTGACGTCCGAGGCTACTGATTCGGAGACTTCAGGGTAAGCCACATCATTCCACTAGCAACCCTAGACCTCCCTCTAATTATTTTCATGTTCTTGTAATCTTTCCAAGATAGTGTTATCTCAAATTTGTATTAGCTTTGTATATGCTCTTTTACCGGTATAAACTAGATTTTGGGGTTGTAATAATTAGATAATTTTTGCACTTTAAAGACTTATTATTTATGGCAAGACAACTTTAAGTATTACTTCTCATTTTCTGCTTTAGATTCTTAAACTCGATTGAATGATTTGGGGATGGTTTGACTTCCGAGTGAATAAGGTAGGTGCCACATAATCCGTGAAATGGATTGTGACAGTCCCGAGGCAAAAACCCTACAAAATGCAAAACAACATAAGAAAAACATACAAAAAATGCATTAAAGACATTAATAGTTCATGATTGGCATCGAATGTTCTCCTAAATTCGCGGCACATCAGAGATCTCAACTATTATTGTCCAGCATGGACGCGAGACAATGGGATAGATTTAGAGTCTATGTTCCGGGTAGCACTTGCCCTTGGTACAAACAAATTCAACTCAATAGCGCTTGAGGTTGTTCGCTCAAATGCTTTTCTTGCACCCCTCAATACTGCTAGGCTCACCTGCCCACCAGCTATCTCTGGGTCATCTAGGAGAAATCTGTATTTGGAAACCTCCGAGGCTCCTCAGTAAGAATCGGACCTCCAACATCGCGATGCTCCTTAGAAACAATCGAAGTCTCGCATACTGCCCGCCGACCAGGGCTTCTCTTTCTTTTTCTTATTCTCCTTTTTTTTTCTCCTTCTTTTTCTTATTCTCCTTTTTTTTCTCCTTCTTTTTCTTTCTCGTCATCCTCCACAACCACCACCTCGAGTGTATAATTTTTCTAGATCTCGCCTACCCAACAACGACGGAGCAGCGAGGAACTAATCCCTTTCTCCTCAAACCTTCTATTTTCGAGGTTCTCATTCTTTTGGCAAAGCTGGAGAGAAGAGATTGGATTGATTGGGAAGTCCCGCCCTCATGGGTAGCTAAGACTCTAACCGCCATATTTTGGATATTTGGGTAGTAGCTTCGAATGATGGAGGTGGATTGATTTGCGTCTTTCTCGTGACAATATGTTAGGAATCACGGACCATTAGTAGATTACAAAGAAAAATAAGTTGTGCAAATTTAAAGAAACTAAAAGGTTACCGTGTTTCTTGGCCTTCCATCTGCTGGTTATGGTAATGGATTCCAAGTCCTCTCAGCCTTGGTAGAAGTTGAAAATTTCTCCTACCCAATTGATAATATCAGTAACGCCAACAAATGAAAATATGGAAGCTATTGTCATAAAAGGGGAGATTATATTAAAACAAACATAAAGAAGATATAAATAAAACACATCATTCACATCTCCATAGCTCGAAAAATGGGAATAGCCTAGGACGACGAATTTGTTCCGTCAACATAACCACGAATCTCTCATACCAACCCCATTCTTAGTCGTCATCAGTGTTGGTGATCAAGACCATTCGTCATCAAGGAAGCATGTGAATGATACTGCCCAGTACAACTGGGGAAAAATATAGATGAACGAGGTGCACCATAGTGAAAGACACCCCTGCTAAGTCGGCCAAGTACTGCAAACATGCAACTGGTCGCTAAACTTGGGGACCAATCTGAGCCAAACAAACTTATATCTCCGGCAAAATTCCTCAATAACCTTCGTCACCAAAAACTCGAACCCAATGGTGAAATAGTATATACATACTAGAGAAGAACTATAGAAGCAATGGGTAATATGTTCTTCCTCTGGGGCTGTGTAAACCTCGACATATTTCTTCCACTCACAGTGTTTCTTCGGGAGATCCTCTTCATGTATCAAAGAAAAATACTCCATTTATTTACCCTGAGTACTAGGACAGTCGTGGGTAAAAAAGAGAGTTTTAGGGATGATTTCATATGTAGGGACATCCATATCGGCATACTGGTTATCAGTTGACGGTTCACGAAGGAGAGCCTTCATCTTCCTCCTCACCAGCGTTAAAGGTTCTTCTTCAACCAACTCCTCAACAAAGGCAGGAGGCAGCGGGTTCTCAACAGAGTCCATGTGAATAGGGCAAATGTTCTGGGATGTAAGTTTGGGTCGAGAATATATGGATCAAAACATACAAACTGAAAAGCGAGGATCTTTGGAAAGAAATCGATTGAGAAAGAAAAAATTTTGGAACTTTGAATTCACCTACTAGAGAAAAGTAAAGAAGAGAAGTCGAAGAAGGGAAGCAGCTTATATTAGTGAAGGCGCCATCATTACCCCTAATAAGAAGAAATAGGAAATACAAGTCTCGGCGGAGCTAGATGTCAAAGGAGAAAAACTTCAAATACAGCTAATTTGTTCTTTAATATGAGTATTATGGTAAAATATGCATTTCATTTATTACTTACTCTATCCCAAAATACTTGTCATGTTTCACTTTTCGAGAATAATGAAAGAAATATTTTTCTTGATTATTTCATTCCAAAGGGGTAGTAAATATACCTATAATACAAACATAATCCTAAGTTAGAGTTGAGGTAATGAATGACTAAAATATACATCTACTCTATACAGAATATACACAATTATGACTAATTATATTCTTTCATATTCTATCACACCCCCGCAGTCGAAGCGGGAGCTCGGCATATGCTGAGACTGTTCCAAAAATCTTCAAATAGCACCAGCGGAACACCTTTTGTAAAAATATATGCGATCTGATAGCGTGACGAGACATGTAATACACGCACTTGTCCATGAGAAACCTTTTCGCGAACAAAGTGAATATTCAACTCAATATATTTAGTGCGTTGATGTTGAATCGGATTTTCTGAGAGATAAATCGCACTAACATTATCACAATAGACCAATGTCGCCTTCGGAATCGGATAGTGGAGCTCCAAAAGAAGGTTACGTAGCTAATAAAATTCAGACACCACATTGGCAACTTCTCAGTATTCTGCTTCGGCACTGGACCTGGACAAGATATCCTGTCGTTTGGAAGACCAAGATATCAAATTGTCATCGAGAAATACACAATAACCAGACGTGGAGCGTCTGCTGTCTAGACATCCACCCCAATTTGCATCTGTGTAAGAAATGAGAGTGGTAGTCGACGATAGATATAGATGCAAGCCATGATCGAGAGTGCCCTGAATATAGCGCACAATGCGCTTGAGAGCATACATGTAATCCTCCATCAGGTTATGCATGAATAGACAAACATGTTGCACATCATAAGATATGTCGGTCCTCGTGAAAGTAAGATATTGTAGGGCTCCTGCAAGGTTGTGGTAATGTTATGGATCCGCATATGGCATGCTAAAAGTAGCACTCAACTTTGGTTTAGTATCAACCGGAGTGGAGGATGGCTTACACGAGGACATGCCAGATCGTTCACCGATCTCTTCTACATACTTCTTTTGAGACAGAAATAAATTATGTTATAATTATCCTCAAGAAGTAACTCAATGGCCCTAGACCTTTCATAGCAAATTCTGAACCAAGGAGAGACATGATAGACTTGCGAAGAGCACCAGATGAAGCAGTTAAGATAATATCATTCACATACAAAATAATGTAAGCTATATCATTATCCTGACGATATATGAAGAGAGAATTATCCGACCTATTGTTAGAAACCCCAGTATGAGAAACATAATCTGCAAACCTCTTGTACTAGGCCCGAGGAGCTTGTTTGAGCCCATACAAGGATTTCTTCAGTAAGCATACATGATTAGGATAAATGGGGTCTCTATACCCTATGAGTTGATATATGTATACTGTTTCATTGAGTTCTCCATGCAGGAATGCATTTTTCACATCAAGCTGATGAAGTGGTCATGCCTTTGAGAGAGCCAGGCTTAGTATCGTGCGTATAGTTGCTGGTTTGACCACCGGACTGAAAGTCTCACCGCAGTCCACCCCAACCTGTTGAGTCTTACCATCACCTACAAGACGAACTTTATGCCTCTCAAAAGTACTATCAGATTTTTCTTTATGACAGAAAATCCACATAGACCGAATTACATTAAGATCAGGAGGATGAGGCACCAAATCACACGTCCTATTATTAATAAGAGCATTAAATTCATCATTCATATCCATTTTCCAATTCGGGTCATTAAGGGAAGACACAAGATTACGAGGCAACAGTGATTTGGTAACATGAGTGTGAAGACCATATTTTTTTTTGGTTTAAAAATCGCATGTTGACTACAAATAAATGGCCGTTGGGCCGGAATTGGAGTTGGTTGGATAGAGGACGTGATATCGGGCTGATGTGAGATAGGTCTGGAGGTCGAATTTGTGGGGACGGGACTGTCCGAGAGTGGGCCAATGCGTGCTGGGCTACCATTGCCTGAGGTTGGCCCGCCACCCAGTAGGCTGCCAGCGAGAGGCACTGCTGGGCTCGGGTAGGCTGGCCTAGAATGCTTGCTTTGGAGCTGAAAAAAATGGGTCGAGTTGCCCGAAGCACTTGGGCCTGGCCGCGGAAAAATTTGGGTTGAGTTGCCCGAATTTATTGGGCTGGCCGAACTGTTTTGGCCTAATTGTAAAGAGAATTGGTGGACCAAATACGGAGACATGCTATCATCAAGAAATTCATAGGTAGGAGGTACGAAATAATGCATTTTGGCAAATGGAAAATTTGATTCATAAAAAACTTTATGATTTTATTAGAGGATAAGTCATAACATTTGTACCCACGATGGTTTGACGGATATCCCAAAAAAGTACACGAAGTGGACCGGGGTTGAAGTTTATTGATGGTAGTGGAAGGAAAAAAGGATAGCATAAGCACCTGAATACCTGTAGGTGAGAGTAAAATGAGTCTCTTAGGTATAGGATTTTGATAGGGGATTGTTATGCTAATTGTTTGCTCGGAAGAATGTTAAGGAGATAGGTTGTCATTTGTAATGCATGATGCCAAAATGATGGTGGTAGAGAGGCCTGGGCAAGTAAGGTTCTAACAATATTATTAATGGTTCAAATTTTTTTTTCCGCTTTTCTATTTTGAGGTGAGGTACGTGGACAAGAGAGACGAAAATGTAAACCATTAGCTTTGCAAAAATCCCAAAATGGCCCATTATTAAATTATCTACCATTATCACATTGAATATTTTTAATGTCTCGTTCAAATTGAGTGCGGATGAATGCCCTAAAGGAGAGACATGTGAAAAAAACTTGTGACTTTTTAGATAAAGAAAATGTCCAAAAAAATTAGAGTAATCATCCAACAAAAGAAGATAATATCGATGGTCCGAAGAGCTCAAAATGGGAGATGTCCAAATATCACTATGGATAATATAAAAAGGCATAACAGTGCATGAATTAGAGGCAACAAAAGATAATTTAAAATGTTTCCCAAGCGGACATGAATGACAAACATGAGAATTACGAGTTCTAGTACACAAAATAAATTTATTTTATTTGATGGAGGCAAAAACATGTACTCTCGGATGACCCAAACGTTCATGCCATAAAGAAGGAGCTAAAGCTAAAAAAGTGGTTGGTAACGTGACTTGATGTGTGGTTGTGGTGATTGTATAAAGCTCGCCCCGACTATCACATCTAATTAGACGCATCCCCGTCTAAAGATCCTTCACAAAAAAAACCAAAATGATCAAATTCAACAAAAACTCAATTACCAATAGTAAATTTTCTAACTAAAATCAAGTTTTAAATCAATTGAGGAGCATGAAGGACATTTTTTAAGGTTACAGTGGGTTCGGGGGAGACATGTTTGTAGTATCATAACCACGAATTGGAATTGGATGATCATTTCTGACAATTATACCACGATTATTGCTCAAATTAAAATAGGATGAGAGATTAACTTATGAGGACGTCATATGAGACGTTGCTCTGGTGTTCATGTACCAATTTGCGTTGGGCGGATTAAGCCCAAGAGTGTGCATTGCCGCCTCAATGTCGGTCGGGGTCGCCACTGCCGAATGGGCCTACTGCCACTGGTTCGGTAGTGGCCCAAGAATTCCTGGCTGCTGCTGGTCGGCTGGTCGCGGCATAGGCCTGGTCCAATTTCCCGAGGGGAAGGGGTAGGGAGGCACGACCCAAGGCCACTGCCAGGTCCACGCTGTCGTTCCACTATGCCATTGGACCCTCGGTTGCCATTGTCCGACGTGTTACTGCTGGTCGCCGCCACCTCCGCCACGTCGGTGGCTGCCTCCCTTCCCACCACCACGGCCACTGCTGCGGTTTTACCTCCATTATTGTCATTTCGCCACTTCTGACCACGTTTTGGTGGAAAATTTTCAAATTGTGAAGAGTTATATCGGAAGAAGCGACAACCATGGCGGAATTCGACATGGTGGCTGTCTTTTTGGCAAAACCCACTTCTTCTAGTATGAGCATAGAACATGCTTGGTAAAATGGCAGAAGAGGGTTTCTTTGGCGGATGAGCGTACCTACTCCACTATATGCGTCGGTGAGGTCGGCAACCATTTGTAACACGAGCCGATTGTTAGTTACCGACGCTCCGACGTTCTTGAGTTGGTCTGACAGAATCTTGAGCCATTGACAATATGCGAACGCATTGGGAAAATCCGTTATGTCAGTGGTGGAGAATTCTTGCTCAAGTGTGACGGCCTGGGAATTCTTATTATCTTGGAATATGTCACGTAAGCGTTCTCAAGCCTCCATAGCTGTGGAGTCGGGCTCAAGAATAGTATGCAGCAAATCACTTGAAATTGTGGCATAAATCTACTAGAGAACTGTCTCATCAAGTGTCAACCATAGTTCCACTTCATCATCGGTTTTCAGCACATTTTCCTTGCCTTTTTTCCGGTGGAATAATGTGATGGATAACCCTATGTGAGCAACAATGAATTTTGAAAAGTTCTGCCAATGTCGCATAATGGACGTTTTCCATCTCAAGAGTAATGGAAACATGAGATTTAATATTTGAAACTGCGAGGGCTGGATGAAAATTTGATTTCGAGTCAGACATGGCTAACGGAAGAGGGAAGGAGTCGGCGGCACAAAGAGATTGGGGGGGGGGGGCGACGGTTGAAGGAGAATGTATTAGGATTTAGGAACTTTTCCCATGCTCTGATATCATGAAAGAAATATTTTCCTTGATTATTTCATTTCAAATGGGTAGTAAATATACCCATAATACAAGCATAATCCTAAGCTAGAGTTAAGCTAATGAATGACTAAAATATACATCTACCTTATACAGAATATACACAATTATGACTAATTATATTATTTCCTATTCTATCAAATAAGACTACTTGAACATTGATCAATATTTTAAGACATATTTTACACCATACTGATATGAGAAAAATTACAACTTATAGTACTTTGTATAGTTTTTTAATAGCTAAACTCTAATTTTAAATTTTTAAACTAATATAATCTATTTTAATTTTAAAAATTAGTTAAATTGACTTTCGAGAAGTAAAACAGAACTAATATGAAACAGAGAGAAGTAATATTTAAAGGGAGTACAAAATACATTATGAACAAGTAAAAATAAACAGAAAATTAGATAACATCAATATAAAGTCAAATTTTAATTTAAAGCTGAAATTTTAGATGAGAAAATTGTCATCCATAACATGGTTCATATAGTTGGGTAATAAAATCATTATATGTCATTTCCATCTTTCGTGGTCACCGACATCGTCCGTCATGTGAACATCATTTATCTTTGGTACGTAATGCAGACTGTTTAGACATGATAAAGAAAGAAAATAAATCACATCAATATGACATATATCGATGGGCCATGCACATCTTAAATCCCACGAGCAAGCTTGCCCACAATCAATTTAAGTTTTCATTTCACTCGTCAATTGTTAGCTCTTTTGGAGTCGAAGCACATGGGAATTGCCATGTACATAAAATTTATGGTTTCACATGATTAGCCAGACACACGATTCAGAATTGGAAGTTAATGAATTTTTATAATAATAATTGAGTTTATATTCAAATATTATAGATATTTAAGATCGTTTGGTAGTTAATTTGATTGTCAGTTATGCAGTATTAAATCTCGCATAAGTAATATCATATTTGATAGCTGGTTAGGAGGTAAATTATTCATGTATAAAATTAATATGTGTTTGCTTTGTGATTTCGAAACTCACATAATTAATAAATGTATAAGATATGAAGGAATTTATGTATTATTTTATGCCGAATAAAAAGTAAAATATCAATTACATAAATAATTAATCCCTTCATAAAATAGTATGTAAATTTTTTCATACTTAATTCTTATATTATTATTATCTGAACAACTCTAAACAGTTACCAAGCGATGCTTTTATAATTTTTTTTATATCTATAAATGTTAATGAATTCTCGTGGACGCCCGTAAGTCCTATTCTACATCCGCCGCTGAGCTAAGGATCCTTTCCGAGTCTGCGTCCCTACTGGAATGACGTGTTGTTCATTTTCTTTTGAAGAAGGTGTGAGTTTCTGAAAAGTGAACCAAAATCAAATCTAGTACTAGTAAGTTTTGAATGTAAATGATAAAAAAAAAACTTAATTATTGTCTTGTGAGCATAGTCAATTTATTGACATTTATAGGAACGCATATTTTATGCGATAGTTTGGTGGCTGGTTATAATTATTTAGTAATTAGTAAATGTTTCTTTCGTCCCAATATTAATATTTTACTTTTTTTATCTATTTCAAAAGAGTGTATTTTTTTATATTTAGTAAGTTTTTCAATTTCAAGACAAATTTAAGACCAGAAGATTTAAAAGACACACAAATATTTAATTTAAGACCACAAGATTCAAAAGTCTTCATTTATTTCTTAAATTTCGTGTCAAGCCAAACTAAAACACTTAAATTGAGACAGAGGAAGTAGTAATATAGAATTTAATTATGCATAATTTAGTTATTCACTTATTATTCCATCTTTTACTCCGCATAAAATATTGGTATATAAATTGACTCATAACTTATATACTATATTTTAGTTATTTATTGTAAACTAATAATTAAATATCATAATTTGTGTTCATATATCATACATAACAATTAAAATACTATTAAATATAATACTAATTATACTATTTTTAACATATACTAATATATAAATAATTACTTTCTAACCCACCACCAAACTACCTGAAAGATGGCGAATGGATTATAAGTGAGACAGTTATGGAGAGTTTTGTGATTAGGCGAATAGGTGTTATTCATATCCTTAAAATTGATTTGATGTTTTAGGCACGTTAGTCGTATATAACTGGAAGTTTCTGAAATTTTGTACGAGAAAATCTATGGGGAAATAGCAAAGATTTTATTTTCGTAAGAATCGTAAAATTCAAAGATTGTGACTTGGTTGGTGTATCTCACCTCACCTGTACTCTTGCTCCTGATTTTCTCGATTGAATCGGATCTTGATTGCTCGGGAATCTGGATCTTCCTTTTTTCTTTTTTTTATATTCAACTTTCCGGCTTACTCACAGATTATAATAGAAACTCTATAAATTAATATTTCTGAAACCATCAAAATTTATTAAATAAAAGAGATATTAATTAATTAATAAATTAATAATTATTAATTTATATATTAATTAATACTTTATCAATTTATAGACAAATTTATAATGAAATACCCAATTTACAAACACATGAAGCACCCTTTGATCTCCCACTTTATTATGTTTTTTGTGTTCAATGTATTAATTTATGGATATTAAAAAATATTTTCTATATAAACACAAGATCAAATCATGCTAACACAAACAATATATGTCGAACATGTCCTGAACTATCCAGAAGAAAATGTAGTTGCACAGTTGTTGACTGATGAAGAAATAATTGAGAGCGTTATGAGAACTGATAAATGTAATGAAGATGATGATGAAAGTTCTACAGTAGAGCCCCCTTCGCGAAACGAGGTTATTAAAGCGACAATCACATTAAATAATTTCTTGTTGAGCTATGAGAAAACAACACCAGAAGTTCTTACAATGATAAGAAAAATTAGAGATGAGATTCATGACGATTTCAACAAAAAATAAAAGACAATTGAGTCATTTTTCAAGAAGTCTTCATAAATCACTCATGTATTATGTAGTATATAAGGAATTATTAATTTATATTTTACATGGGGTCTATATGAGTAATCAAAAATGTGTTATCTGATAATTTTAGCGAATTATTAATTTAGCACGTTATTCCCGAGTTGGGACCGACCAAAATATTATCTAAGAGAGTTTATTAAATAATCGAGTATTAATTAATAGAGTTTCTACTGTATTCCTGAAGATAGTAGTCTCGGTCCCTCAGCACTACTACCAGTAAATCACGGGATGTGCCTGAATGACCAGGGTTTGAGAACAGAGCAACTGATATCACCTACAAGGTTCTACTCCAGAAGAGAGCAAATTGATCCTACCAAGATTCAAACCCACATTGCATGCCTCTAGCTGAATTTTAAGTTTCCCTCATTTATCATCCACCTACAAGGGCATCTTCATTTTTTTTTCTTTTATTAGGCAAGGATCATGCAAAATAACTCCTTTTGTAACAAAAAAAATTTATCAATGTATACACCGACTTATGTTATTTTATTTAGTTAAAAATAAATATATATTAATTAATTTGATCATAATTAAATGATAAATTATATATAATACAATATCATACACTGGGGTCGTTTGATAGCATATTAGGAACTAAGTTATATATGTATTAAATTCTGCATAAGTAATAGTAGTATTATATTTGGTAACATTTTTTGCTATGTATAAAATTCAATACACCCAATACAAAGATTGATTTACAATTTAGAAAACTGCATTATTAATACATGTATAGCTTACGAGAAAATCTATATATTATTTTATGCAAGATTAAATATGCAATAACTAATAAATGAATAACTAAACCCTGCATAATTAATCTCTTCATAAAATAATAAATAGATTCTCTCATAACTAATCTGTGTATTACTAATATTTGCATAACTCTAATCAACTACCACACGACCCCTTATCATTTTAACAGAAAAGGGTTAAAATGCCCTTAACTATGCAAAATTCAATAAAAATGTCCTTCATTCGTAGTTTGGTCCAAAAATGCCTTTAAACTATGCAAAATGCGAAGAGCCGACATCGAGGTGCCAAACCTTCCCGTCGATGTGAGCTCTTGGGGAAGATCAACCTGTTATCCCTATGGTTCCACTTTGCAAGAACCCCAAACCATTCTCTTGAAGCACATCCTCTTCATCATAAATGATCTGCTTGCCCCGTAATGACCTGGACCAATAGGAAAATTCCAATTCATTGGGCCTTTCGATACAATCAAATAGAAAGCCCCAAGGGCGCCATATTCTAGGAGCCTAAACTATGTGATTGAATAAATCCTCCTGTTAAAAATGCCCCTATTGTTACTTAATTGGGTAAAAATATCCTTGTTTCTTTGCTTTTAAAATACTTTTAACTAATAAAAAAGAATGTCATATACTTTTTTAACTGATAATATAAGTCATATATATAAGATCATAGTAACCTCATCATTAATTTTCATCTAGATAACGATTCAAATCTTTTTTCTAATCAAATAAGAAATATTTTTATTTCTTAATTTTTTCCGAATTGAAGTAGAATAAGAATTTGCTGATATAATCCTTGATTTTAAAGTTAAGATACAATAATCATTATACCATAAAGCAAGAAATTTTATTACATTGCTTCAAATCACAAAATATAGATATTGTCAATAGAATTATTGTTGACCCTTTTTCATTTTTAACTTTAAAACCAAAGATTGTATCAGCGAATCTTTATCCTACTTCAATTTGGAAAAGATTAAGAAATAAATAATTATACATAATTTATCACTTAATATTTATTAGGAACAAAAGATTATATCGTTATCTAAATAAAATTTAATGATGATGTTACTATGACTTATATATATGACTTTATTATCAGTTAAAAAGTACATGGGATAATTTTATTTTAATTGATAAAATGAGATTAAGAAGCAAAAAAGTACTTTCTGCTTTTTTATTAGTTAAAGGGATTTAAAAAGAAAATAAACAAGAAAATGTTTCTTTTAAAAAATATTTATATAAAAAATGTGTTTAAAAAGGAAAGAAACAATATGTTTATTAGAAAAAGGACATTTTTGACCCAATAAAGTAATTATAGCGGCATTTTTGTTCAATCTCACATAGTTTAAGAACGTTTTTGGATCAAACTATGAACGCAGAACATTTTGTTCAATTTCGATTAGTTTAAGAGCATTTTTTATCCACTTTAATTATTTTAATATAGTATTTACACGGAAACTCAAACAAGTTTTTACCTTCTTCTTTTTCTGATTCGGAGAAACTATCTAATTAACGACATTACTATTATTAAAAGAGTCGGTGATATTTCCCAGTAATGAGAGAGAGATCCAAACCATACCAAATAAAATAAGTATAGAATAGATACGGTACACCTATTTTATACAGATGTAAGCAATGACACGAATGACGAATCATCAATATACTATATGAATTTCTTGCTATTATTAGCAAGGACGAAATCACAAATTAAGATATACTTACCAAAATGAAACAAACAATTCAACAAATAAGACGGATCCTTGCAGATATCTTGGATTCCTGAAGATGTTATCGACCTTCTACGTATTATATATTTATATATTGCAGAATATCAAGAAATATATTATGGTGTACCATGACATATATAGGGAAATCGAAGTATGACATCTTTGTTTTTTTTCCTTTCTTTTTTTTGGTCCTTGTTGTAATATATTATAGTTTAAATATATCTTTAGTCATTGTGTTGTAATTATAGCATGTGAGACCTTTAATTACTAGTTCATTTATCGAACTGCATGTACTAAAACAATTTGTTAGTTAAATATAAAGCTACTGAAAATTCTCATTCACCTAGGAGTCTAGGACACACTTCTCGTGTGACTTCCTCCCCTCCTATTTTGGGGGAAAATAAACTGCAGTTTTTCAGTCTCATACATTTAATGAGTTCAATAACTACTAAATGAATATGTTACTTGATTTTACTGATGAATGATTTATAATATATATAAGGTTACAAAAATATTTATTTTGATACAAACTAGGTAATTAATTAACATAATTACAAAAGAATTATAATTCTACCTAAAATATGAGATATATACAATTAATACAATTAATGAAAGAATATTGAAAAATATTTTATTACGCCCCGCAGTCGAAGCGGGAGGTTCTCGAACACTGAGACTGGCTCGAAAATAATCAAATAGTATGCGCAGAAGTCATTTGATGAAAATGTCAGCAATCTGATATCTAGAAGGAACATGAAGGACACGAACTTGACCACGAGCCACTTTTTTGCGAACGAAATGAATGTTCATCTCGATGTGTTTAGCGCACTGATGTTGGACGAGATTGTCAGAAATATATATCGAACTAATATTATTGCAGTAGACTAGTATTGCCTTTTGAATTGAATAGTGAAGCTCAAGTAGAAGGTTACATATCCAACAAGACTCAACGACGACGTTGGAAACACCTCTGTATTCTGCTTCTGCACTGGATCGGGATAGTGTGGGTTACCTTTTAGAAGACCAAGATAATATGTTGTCTCCGAGGAAAATGCAATAACCAATGCGTCGGGTGTCAGGACATCCACCACAATCAGCATCAGGATAGGCAGTGAGACCAGTGATCAAAGACTTGTATAAATGTAATCTGAAGTGAAGTGTACCTTGAACGTATCGTAAAATACGTTTGAGGGCATGCATGTGTGCTTCTGTCGGACTGTGCATGTGCAAGAAGATTTGTTGCACGACATATGATATGTTAGGTCTCGTGAATGTGAGGTACTGTAGGGCTCCAGCCAGGCTACAATAGTGAGTTTGGTCTGAATATAAAGGGTTGAAATCAACGTTGAGCTTGGAATTGGTGTCTATAGACGTGTGGGATGGTTTGCAAGATGTCATGCTTGCACGGTCAAGGATCTCGTCGGCATACTCCTTCTGACATAGAAATAGGCCGTTAGAATGTCGAGTGACAGAGATGCCCAAGAAATAATTCAGTGGGCCCAAATCTTTCTTATCAAACTCAGAGGAAATGAGAGACATAATGGACCGGCGGAGAGCATAAGATGATGTGGTGAAGATGATATCATCAATATATAATAATAGGTAAGCCATGTATGTACCCTTGGTGTAGATGAACAAGGAATGATCGGATCTGTTGTGTGAAAAACCAATAGAGGAACATAATCGGTGAACCGCTGGTACCATGCTCGAGGAGCCTATTTCAGTCCATAGAGCGATTTCTGCAACAGACGCACATAATCCGGATGAATAGGATCCCTGAAACCCATAGGCTGATGCATATATACTGTTTCATGAAGATCCCCATGTAAGAAGATATTCTTGACATCAAGCTGCTGAATGGGCCACGACTTTGATATAGCAATGTTGAGGACGGTCCGGATGGTTGCGGGCTTTACGACCGGGCTGAATATTTCATCACAGTCCCCTTCCACCCGTTGAGACATTCCATCACCTACAAGATGAGCCTTGTACCTCTCAAAAGAACAATCAAATTTCTTTTTATGTCTAAAAATTCACATAGAATGAATAACGTTAACATCAGGTGGACGGGGTACTAGGTCCCATGTCTTATTATCAATAAGAGCATTATATTCGTCAATCATTACAACTTTCCAATTAGGGTCTGACAACGCATCTTTCGGGTTACGAGGGACAACTGAAACTGAAAGGTTAAACAGTCGTTTAGGTTTATGAACTCCGTGCATGGCATGAGTTTCCATGGTCTGAGAGTGTGTCTCAGAATGCGGGATGAGAGGGGGGTTTGCCGCAGGACTGTCGGGAAGAGGAGGAAGGGCAGGGGTGAAGGTACTAGATGGATGAACCTCGGTTTGCCGATAGGTGGCTGTGGAATCACCTTGAGGCGGGCAGTTCCGACCACCATCAGCAGAACAAGGTGGGCAGCTAGTTCCGAAATGGATGAGGTAGTGGCGGGTGCCGGGGTCTGGGACGCGGACTATGTAAATGGTGAATTAGAAGAGGGTTTATGGCATCATCTAGGAATGTCGAGGCGGCGAGTGTAGAGAGGCAAAGGGGAATTGAGACTCATCAAATAGGACATGACGTGAAATAATAATTTTGTAGCTCGATAAGTCATAGCACGAGTAACAACGATGATTGGAAGGGTAACTCACTATTTGAGGAACCTTGTGATGTTCTTAATGAACCTTCAATTTGTGATGATATTGATAAAGTTGATCCTTTGAATGAGTATGACACACCGCCCATATTTGACACATATGAAGATGAGTCCTTTGATCTTACCTTGTTGACTTTTGATGAGACTCAAGGTTATGATAGTGTTGTGTGCCATTTAGAGAGTCATGACGTTGATTTTTTTGGAGTGACATTACACGCCTTCACTCACCAACTTTAGATGATTACTATTTCCTTAAGAATAATGTCTTATTTGATGCTGACATGATTATTGATGACGATGTGCATGCTCACTTATTTTGTGGTGTGGTAGGTGTCACTACATTTGGGGGTTACAAAGTCTATAGGAATCCAATGTGGAATGATGACGCTCTTTCCTATGATGAAGATCTTCCTTTAGGAAATGATAATACATTTGCGAGGAAGGAGTGTTTGAAAAGGATTGGTGAAACTTGTTTACAAATTGCTAATTCTTCTTTATGTGACCAAAATTGTAGTAGCATGCTTGATCTTGTTCTTGAACCTACTTAGTGGAGCTACATTTGAGGACACTATAGATGAAGAAGTTGTTTTGAGTGACACCTTCATTTACTATCTATTTGCATATGATGACGCTCTTATTTGTATTTTGGGTTCATCTTATGTTGAAGGGGGTTCTTATGGGGTAAATAGTTGTGATCAACCAAGATGTGTGAATATATCTTCCTTTTGACTCCGGGGAGGCTTTATGTGACTTGGTCATTATACTACCTTGGGAATGTTTTTGTTTGAGAGATGAGGATCGAATGTGTTTTATGTCGTCTAGAACCAATGTAGCATTGCATGCCTTGTATTTTGAATCCATTGGTTTCTTTGATTTATCCTCATTTCATGATTGGAGGAATCAAGTTCTTGAAACCTCATATGTGCGGAGTTTGTTCATGATAACCATTGATGTGTAGTTGTACCACAAGTTCATCCGTACTTGGAGTGAACGTATGATTATTTTCTTTTGTACTAACCCTCATGAATGGGAGGATGATACAATATAGGATGGCACAAGGATGAATATGAGAGCTAGGTTTCATGGTGGAACTCGGCTTCAAACTAATGATGATCCATGAAGCATATTCACCACATTTGAGGAGCTTCAATGGGTCTCAAATGAGTATCTTCACACCTCACACCCCTTGATGATGAAGGATAAGACTTTGAAGGCCATTGAAGACCTATGTGTGAAGATGATCAAGCTATGGGAAATAGCATAAAAGGAACAAGACACAACTCACTCAAGTTCCTTCACCTGAGACTATGCCGAGGAGCTCCAAGCCATATGATTCATATTAATGCAAGGAGCGGCCTAGTGTTAGTTGAACCTAAATTTCAAGTTACGTTCAATTTGGATGTGCTTTGAGCATTCTACCATTGTTGGAGCTTCAAGGTTTGAAACTTGAAAGTGGGTTTTGGCGAAGGAAGGTGATATTGGCTTCAAAAGTTTGTGGGTTTTGTTCTACTCATCAAGGGGAGCTTGGATATTAAATTTGGTGGAAATTGGAGGTCATTTAGATAAGTATTAAAGAATCCACCATTGAAGGACCTTTAAACCTTCAAGAACTTGAAAGTGGCTCTTGTTGAAAAAGGTGAAATTGGAACTTGAAATCTATTGGGTTTTGTTCTCTACATCAATGAGAGCTTAGATTTAAATTTTGGTGCAATTTGAAGTTAATTTGAGGTGGATTGAAATATTGGGTGTTCTTCATGTTCTTGAGCCATCTTCATAAATTCATGGTGAAGAAGACACCCAAAGGGAGCTTTTGATCCAAAAAGGTTCAAGTCAAGTGGTGGAAATGTTTTTGTAGGGCCAAAAAAAAGGAAAAGTTCTAGGTTGGCTGGGCCCCACAGATCAGCCAATTTTCGAAATTAAATTTTTTTCAGAAATGCCATGCTCAATGAAACATGACTGCCACATCAGCAGCTATCCGACGTGGCAGTGCCAGGTCAGCGCTGTGTCAGCTGAATCAATCTGCGTGGTAGCTATGTCAACCCCAGTCATCTGACACGCGCGCTGCCAAGCCCAGTCACACCTATAGGCGCATGGAGCCCAATTTCAGAGGGCTAGCAGCCTTATTTTCCCCCTTGTTTTGCGCTATTTCAGCCCCTATTTCTGGCTTTTTGACCCTATTTCTGGCGTTTTGACCCGATTTTCTCCCGATTTGATTTCTTATCCTATTTTTAATACTTCTAATTAATTAAAAACAAATAATTAATCTTGCTTGTTTGCTAATTAATTCATAAATTACATCACTTTTCATCCTAAATTCTAAAACAATTTTCTAAGTGTTGAAATTTAATTTTTCTTCTTTCCTTCTCATTTCTTTAATTTTCTAAGCTAATTAAAAATTAGTAATTGTTGTCACTTGATTGTTAACTAGTTCTTGAGCCTGAATTTTCATTTCGTGCCAATCCTTTCAAGCTTTTATCTTTTAAACTTCGTTGTAATTTCATTGGATCTTGTCCATTTGCTTTGATTGTCCATTCTTGGTGTCACATAACTTCCACTCCAAACCGATGCTTGGATAGTACTAGGAAACAATTTGAAATTGAAGGTTCTTGACGAGCTTAAGGATAATCTATTGAGGGGTGGGGTGGGGGGGGGGGGAGTCAAGAGTGGTGAGAACAATAGAGTGGTGCTAGCCAAGCAGAAATGAGTGCAATATAAGCATTGGTGATGAACTCTTATTATTAACCTTGTTTGCTTGTTTTGTAGGTACACAAAGAGGAGTCATAAGGAGATGAGTTATAAGGAAACATGTCGTTTATCGCTTCGGGATCTTGTGATGATGATATGGGAGGCTATGGCTCTAATGACGGAGGTTATGACCATGATGATGTCGTATATGGGCAAGGAGGAGAGACCCATGATGGTAGGTCCCAAGCGGTCCACGATGGAAGCTGCTGGTTGTTTTCGGCTGGAGGGGACTACCCCTTCACGATGCCGTTGTTGCCGGAATTTCTTCTGCCGCGGCCCTTGCCGGACTGCCTGCTCCGACGATTGTTATGGGAGGAAGTGAATGTTGTAGGTCCTCTAACCAACGGTTCTAGTTGCCGGACCGGGAGGCCCTGCCATCGGCGGAGGGCCCAACGGTGGTGGTGAGGGCGACGTCGACAATACTGGCCCGAGTGGTGTTGCGCTTGATCTTCCTTGTTTCCTCAAAGATGAGCTTCGAACGGGCCTCATAAAACGGAGGTAACGACGTGTATTACTGAAGGATGGTGGCAACGCCATCATAGGATTCGTTCAAACCTGCAATGAGTTGCATGACCAATCACTTATTAGTGAATGGTGCGCTGACGTTGGAGAGTTGGTCGGCAAGTATCTTGAGTTCTTGACAATAGGCAGACACGTTTGGAAAATCATCCTGATGAACGTCCTTGAACTAATTTTCAAGGTATAACACTCGTTGAGTTTTGTTGTCGTCGAAGATGCTGTCCAAAGGTTCCACGTTTGGTGGGCAGTGACATCGGTCTGAATGATGGCGTGCAACATATCATTAGATATCATATCGTATATCCATTGGAGGACGAATGCGTCCAAACGCGACCAAAGTGTATCATCACAAGTCGAAGCTGATCGTACGTTTGTGGACTTCGGTGTGGGAGGGATGATGTGATCGATAACTTCATAAACACGACAATGGATCTTAAAAAGCTTCGCCCCGAGGAGTGTTTACCCTTTTCCATCTCAAGAGTCACATGAATGAAGTTTTTGATGTTGTTTACGGTAAGTACCGGCTGAAATTTGGTTTTGTCAGCCATGAAAGAGGAAATTTAGGAGGAAGAAAGAGGGAGAATGGCTGAAAAAACTAGGGTTCCGTCGTGGGAAAAGAGGGGGGCGATCGAGAGAGGTCGGCGGCTAGGGTTCCGACGTGGGCTAGGTGCCGACGTGGAAAAATAGGTGGTGGCCGAGAAGGTGTATCAGCGGCTAGAGTAGAGTTTGTAGTTTTAGGCTACTGATATCATAAAGGAATATGTTCTTTGATTTTATTGATGAATGATTTACAATATATATAAGGTTACAAGAATATTTACTTTGATACAAACTAGGTAACTAATTAACCTAATTATAAAAGAATTATAATTGTAACTAAAATAAGAAATATACAATTAATGAAAGAGTATTGGAAAATATTCTATTAGCTACTAGTACTACTACCGAAAGGATAAAAAAAGTTGAGTTTTAATATGCTTAGTTGGTAAGTACTTTCTTTGACTCTCAAATATTAACCAACTGTATTTGTTTGAAATATTTGATTTAGAAAAACAAAAACATTTAATTTAAAAAAAAATCAAACTCACCCCAGTGCTATAATTATTGGAGTATTAACTTAGTGAATATTGCAGAAATGATGAAGAATATTTAGATAAATTATAATTAAAGCTACTAAACATCTTTGTTTATAGTGTGCAAAATATTAAAAGAGAGTTGGCTGCGTAAAACTAATACTAATTCTAGTAGTCACTAGAATGACACGAGCTACCTGTAGAAAGAAAGATATTTACTTTGAAAATACATTCAAAACTTGAACGAGAACAAAATCTGGAGGAGCGTATACGTATTAATTAGCGCAGTGAAAAGACGCACTAAATGCATCTGAATTAATTGGTGAAGTACAGAAATGGGTTACAAAATAAATTCAATTGCTTGCATAGGCTTACGGTGTGTTTGGCCCAAAGGGTAAACATGTCATTTTAACTGCAAGAAAATATTAAAAAATAGTTTCATTAAAAAGGAAAAAATGATTTTCGACTCTTATATTTTTCTCCATTAGTACATTTGAATGAGAGTATTAAGTATTAACAGTGACAACAAAAATAATAACTACTCAGTGTAATCTCATATAATGGGATCTGGAGAGGATAAGATGTATGAGATCTGAAAAGGGTATGATGTATGCAAACATTACATATATCTTTGTGGGATAAAAAGACTGTAGTGTTAACCGTGAATGTGAGATGAGAGAATGTAGTTTTAACGGTAAATGTGAGATAATTTATTCTGAAAATTGAGAAATATTTTCTTTTCTACCAAACACACCTATTTGAGACATCACATCTTGCTAAGCTAGTTGTATATAAGGATAAAATTTGTTGTAGAGTATCGTAACAATGCAAGCAGCCAGATTTGGTCCCCATTTATTAGGATTCAGCAAGATACTCTATCCATTGTTCTCTATTTTTTTTTTTTGATAATCCAGGTTTCCAGGCTTGCGCCTGACTACTTCACTGATATTACCTAGACGTCCTGGAGGTAATAACACCGGTCCTTCAACAACTATCACCAGGTAAATCGAGGGATGTGCTCCGGTGGCCAGTTTTCTGGGAGCGCACAACTGATCAATGAGATAAGGTCAAATTCCCTAACATGCAGAATTTCTTCGTGCTTGCGGGGAATCGAACCCACGTTGTCCCATGCCAGAGCGCCTTATAGCGCCCAGACTTTGCCACTGGACTATGCCCCGGAGGACCCATTGTTCTCTATTTTGCCTGCACATACTTTGGATCCTATCTTATTCTGACCATATCAAATACAAAATTTCACACACCTACTTGCCTTTTTTTTTTTTTACAAAACACTGGATTATTTAATTATTACCCTTTGAGCTATCCCCAAAATATAAGTACATATTTTATTTTTTATTTTTTGAAATTAAAAAGAATGAGCTGGAGGGAGGATCTGAGGAAACAGTAGCAGATACTGATACTATTACTTATATATATATATATAAAAGAGCAAAAGAGAGGATTTGGGTAGTGGAATGCATCAAATTTGAGATCACGAAACATATGTGACAAAACCTTTTTTTCCTTTTGATTTTAATTTTTGTTGATTCTTTCCCTTAAACATACCCCCCAACCCCCATTTGTTGAAAATCTTTTCTTCATCTTCCCAAGAAATTCCAAGAATCTTTCTTTTCCTTTAAATACCCACCAATTACATTGCTTTTTCTTTACAATTACATTCTTCTTTCTTGCATGTGCTTGTTCTAGGCTCTAGCATCTCTTATCCTTATTGTCAAGTGATATATTTTGTGTGGTGAAAAAAAAGAATGGATTTTTATTCTTCTTCTTCAACAATTTCAAGAGGAATGGGGGAACCTGATGAACCCCATATTCTAGCTGTAGATGACAACCTTATTGATCGAAAACTTGTCGAGAAATTACTCAAGAAATCCTCTTGCAAAGGTAATACTTCTATTTCTTCCATTTTATCCCATTTTCTGTACTAACTGGCACAATGTATATGTTTCAATCTCTTTATGATCTTATTCTTCACCCATGTATAAAATTTTGATTTTCACTCCAACCCCTCGGCAAAAAATTACACTTATATATAAGATATTAGTTTTTAAATTTTTTATGTACATGTAGAGAATTTGAATTCCTTGAACACACGACTAGAGGTTGGATCAGTGATTAAGAGGTTCAAAATTTACTTGAGGTTTCATGTTCAAATTTCAAATACTATAGTGAAAATTTTGAATCCGGCACTTCCTACAAAACAGAACAAATGAAGAAGAACATGATAAAGATTAAAGTTATAAAATATACTACTCCCTCCGTCTAAAAAAGATTGACATAATTTGATTTGACACAGTATTTAAGAAATAAAGAAAGACTTTTAAATTATATAATACAAAATAAATTTTAAATATTTGAGTGACGGTAAATCATCTCATAACGTTAAAATTATATAAAAATGTGTTAATTTTTCTAAAACAAAGTAAGAGAATTCTGTTGACTTGAAAACTGTCATCACATAGGAGATACTAGGTTTAATGAAATTCAAAGATTCACTAATTCAAATTTTGGATCTTCTATGACATCACTCTCTCCCATATGCCTCAGGAATGGCAATTAAAAAAAATGAGAAGAGAAAGGATAAACGTGTAGGAAAAGTAAAATGATACCGATTTATATGACTTTTGGTTTTGGGTCAACCTTTTAGATATGCCAACCTTTTTATGTATTTACGTGATCACACTGTTTCCTTTGGCGTTTGGCTGATATCTTTCCGAATCCTTTGATGTAGACTTTTAGACTCAGTTTATGTCATTCTCATTATTTTTATTTTCAAAAAATAGGTAAATAGTTCTGCATAGCATTATTTATGAACATACTACTGTATGTAGAAAAAGAATTGCGTCCTAACTAGTTCGGTATTGCCAGAAATTAATACCTTGCTTCGAGTTGATTCATCTGTACCTAGTAAAGATAGTTTTATCTATTTCAGATCACATGTACTAACTAACTAAACTATTTTTTTGAATGTTTTTTCGGCGAGGGAGCGTTATACTTCCTTAGTAGTCATATTCCACACAAATCTTGATTAAATTGGAAAAAAAAATGTTTGAATCGCTTATGTGATTATTAGATGAAAATTGGATCTTTAGTTTCTAAAATTTGTGAGTTTGCTTCAGTGACAACTGCAGAAAATGGCCTGAGAGCCTTGGAGTACTTGGGTTTGGGAGCTGATCAAGAGCACTCTACAAATGGCAATGTAATTGTTTCTTGAATTAATTAATTATCGATCTTTCTATTTGCTTTTCCTTCTGTAGGGGATGTTAGTGCTAATGCTTATGATATTTTTTTGTGTTTATTTCTTCAGGGTTCAAAGGTTAGTATGATAATAACAGATTATTGCATGCCAGGAATGACTGGTTATGAGCTGCTTAAGAAAATTAAGGTAGTCTTCGGTTAATAGTTTAACATCCTATGAAGACAAATGTTCTTTCATTATTTTTTTGTCGAGAGGTTTTCTTTGCACACATTTATTTAGTTGAAATGCAAGCAGGAATCGTCAATCTTGAAGGATGTACCAGTTGTTATTATGTCATCTGAGAACATCCCAACTCGAATTGATCAGTAAGTTTATCGATGGCTAACTTTAATTACCTCAAAAATGTTCAAATTTTGAACTCTGTTATTATGATATGTAACTAATCAAATAAATAACAGATGCATGGAAGAAGGGGCTCAGATGTTCATGTTGAAGCCTCTCAAACACTCTGATGTCAAGAGATTACGATGTCAACTAATGCAATGCCAATGATAAAGTGATTCATTTTAGCTTCTAGATGAATTGAAGAAAAGAAAAGAAGCTGTGAAATATTTTCATAAGTGGGATGATTATGAGAATTCTCAGACTGATATTATAGTATATTATCTGTTAGAATTTGGAGATTCCTGTTTTCACAAGGCACAAATGATTTGTGAGTTAGAGCATCAAGGGAGGCATATTTCCCCTTTGGCCACCTTAATACCTAACATAACTGGGGCCAAAGCCAAACAGACTGTTTGATAACTTTAAATCCGACGTTTTGTTTTCTTGATTGTGGTTCACCAGCATTGTTCATATTCAGTTAACTCTCTGTCGATAAAATAGACCTGATTCCGTCAGCACAAAAAGCGATGTGCGGAATTTTCTGCTTCGGTGTTTCTTTCTTTTTCTCACCTCTGTCTATCGCAGGCATATCTAAGATTTTAACTTTATAAGTTGTGACTGTTAGAATGACGACTTCAAGTAATGATAACTGAATTCTAAATTACATATTTAATGAATTTTTTGATACAAATATACTTTTTGAGCAAAAGCCACTAGTGAACCCATAACCGTGCTTCTAGCTCTGCCCCTGCTGGCTGCCTATAAACTGGTAATTTCAGGCCATAAACCAAAATAGCAGAGCGTTAAGTTTTGGTTTATCTTGGAGATAAATAATCATTTTTGTAATTTAGTCAAAACCATTTAATAAGAACAAAATTGATTACAAAAACAAGACAAATGTGGAATTGACAGGTATGATCTTAAAACCACAAATTCTTATGGGCAAGGACAAAATTGTAGCTGGAAAATACAATGGCTCATACCTGGACTCCATACTATAAGTACCTGCCCCAGTCAACCTGAAATTCTGTTCACTTAACCTTAATAACACCTCAACCAAGTACCAAGAAACCAGAATATGATATTTTGGAACCTTCTGATTAATAATTTGTGGCAGCAAATTTCCTTTTGTTTCAACGTAACCAAACAATAACTCTGAAGTAAACTAGCAGAATATAAGGTAAAAAAAATACTACCCAACAACCAAAGTTGAAACTTCTTTTCTTCCTTTCTATTCTTCTAGTTGAAACTTCTAAAAAAAACATTAATGAACCTGTGAATTTCTTGCTATGAATTCAGGACTCAAAAATTGTTTAAAATGTCCATGGTGATGATGTTGATGTCTGTGTTCATCCAATCCAAAGCACTGCAAAACAGGGAAACATGCCACAAAGAGACACCTCTTTAACATAGAGAATGTAGAAGACACAACATAACAAGGGCAGCAACAACATGCCAAGAATGGTCTATCTCTATTTCCTTTATGGTTGTGGTGCTGGTGGTGATGACCCATCTTCTTCTTTGACCTGAATATACAAAACTAATGATTACCCATTATTCTATTGGCAAAATAACAAACACCCCCTTATGAGAATTCTATAAATTGAGCAAAAAGATCAGATCTTTTAAAATATACTCCCTTGTGACCATTTGGATTTTGAGAGTAAGTTTCTTTATTTTGATTGTGAATTCGAGCATACAATCACTAAGTTTTCTTAAAAATAAGTTACATATTTAAAAATTACGTAAAAAGTAGGAGTACTAAAAGTTACAAAAATTAATAATTTAAAATATTTAAATGGTATACAAATAAAATCCGGTTAAAGATTTTTTTGTTTAACTCTCAAAAAATGAAAAATATCATATAAATTGGGACTTAGGGAGTAATACTCAAGCAAAAAGCACAAATTACCTTGAGATATGAACCGCCTCTTTCTTCTTCTAATTCTTAAGGTAAAAGAAAATCAAAGGTGGGAGTAATACAGATTTATGAGAAGGAGGTTAACAGAAGAGATTGGTTGGAAGATGAATAGCTCTAACAAAGCAGCAAAATTGGGAGGAAGACTATTTGTAGTTGAACTAAAAAAGAGTTATAAAGCGTCCCCATTTCATAGCTGGATGACAAATAAAGAAAATTTAAAATTCAGTTGGAGGTTTGTAGTGTGGTTCAAATTTAGGTGGGAGCAATTTGTTCTCTTCTGAGCTAAGACCTTGTAGATTATATCAGTTGCTTTGTTCTCAAACCCTGGTCATTTAGACACATTCCGCGATTTATTAATAATAGTGTTGAAGGATCGAAACTATTAAGCAGAAAAACTGAATAAAAAAAAATTATAAAGCGTGTGAATTTAGAGTTGGGTCAGGGGAATCACAATTATTGTTATTTGGCAAGAAGCATAGTACCCTACTATATTAAATTTCAACAAATTGGACGTCGTGGCTTTTGCTACCGTTAATTACAGGTCTAATCCAATTGGACCAAAATTCAGACGTGGCGTTAAGTTGGTATTGACAATAATTGGAATATTGAAAAGGGCTTATTCTTTTCTCAAAAGGCCAGGCTCAACATATTGCCTCCATTTGAATGCATAAAAAATGAATTTTTACATCTGTTAATTAGCTGTCCAGAAGTCAACTCATACTTTCTCAGAATTTTCATGACTTTCTGAAGTGAGCAGATGTAAATATAATGGTATCATCAACACATGCTAGATGATTCAATGGATTATTCCACTTTGACATCCCATACCCCACATACCTGCTATCCTAAAAAAGATAATTCAAAGCTTTGGATAAAACTTCTCCTGATACTAAGAATAAAGCTAGTGATAGAGGGTCTCCTTGCTTATTGAAAAAAACCTTTGGCTTGCCCATTCACCAAAATAGAATACCAATTATTAGCAACCAGACTTATCAGATTAAAAAGATGTTCTGCAAACTCCATCTTTCTCAGCACATGCATAAGATATTTCCATGAGACTTTATCATATGCGTTAGTCATGTCTAGCTTTATCACAACATTAGCTGGCTTACCTCTCCTTCTAATGTCTGCAACAATCTCTTGAGTTAGAAGAATATTTTCAAAGATACTTCTTCCTTTCACAAATCCAGACTGATTTGAAGAAATCAGAGAAGGAATAATACTTCCCATTCTACCATGGATGACTCTTGAAATCACCTTGTTGATAAAATTAGACAAACTGATAGGCCTCATATCTGAAAAGTTTTGAACAACTAATGCCAGAACAATGGCATGGACATCATTCCCAACAATTTCCCAGCACTTCTGATAGAAAACTCCTGTGAAACCATATGGACCACTTGCACTATCTCCACTTAATGCAAATACTGCATGTTTAACTTCTTCCTTGGATGGATATGAGCATATAGCTATATTTTGCTCATGAGTTACCAGAGCAGGAACATGATGAAGTAACTCAAAGTCATTAGTATCCCCTTCCTGAGTGAATTGTTTCTGAAAAAACTTCACAGCTTCTTTTGAAATTAGATCAATAGATTCCAACCAAGTACCACTGTCATTCTGAATTCTGTTAAGTTGTAGTTTCCTCCTCTTCCCTGTCATATAATTATGAAAAAAGCTTGTATTCCTATCTCCTTCAGCATACCAATTAAAGCTAGCTTTTTGTTTCCAGTATTGTTCTTCCAAGCTCAGATATTTTTTCAACTCAGCTTGAGCTTTTTGAAGGACAATTCTGTTAACAATGCTAGGGTCTTCCTCAAACAAGTCTTCTTTGATCTTTACAACTTTTTCCCTTATTGCAACTTGCTGGAAGATATCCCCATATGTGTTTCTGCTCCAAGTTGATAGTGCTCTCTTCATGTTTGAAAGAAATAATCCCCTCCTTATTTTCATTAATGAAAGGGTATATATACAATTTACAATTTCCATAATAGAAAAATTTTATTCCTATTCTACTCCTAAAACCTTATTCTACTTGTACAATAATTATACAATTATGGTAAGTGTACAACTCTAATTTAATTACAACAAATCATAACCTAAAATAGACTACTAAATCGTGATATACACGACATGCATATACCATGTATATCACGGGATTTAACAACCCATTATGTAACAATCTGCCCGTGATATACACATCGTATATACCGTGTATATCATGGGTATTTATCACCCGCAGTCATAGCGAGTGGTCTTCGTACGCTGAGACTGTCCCTAAAATCTTCAAATAGGACTGATGGAAGACCCTTAGTGAAGATGTCTGCAATTTGATACCTGAAAGGAACATGTAGGACACGTACTTGTCCACGAGCTACCTTTTCGCGAACAAAATGGATATCCATTTCAATATGTTTAGTGCACTGGTGTTGAACCAGATTTCCAGAAAGATAAACAACACTAATATTATCACAATATACCAAAGTAGCTTTTTGAATGGGAAAGTGAAGCTCCAAGAGAAGTTTATGTAACCAACATGATTCAAAAACCACATTGGCTACCCCTTGATACTCGACCTCGGCACTGGAGCGTGATAAGGTAGCTTGTCGTTTGGCAGACCATGAGAACAAGTTATCACCAAGAAACATGCAATAACCTGACGTGGAATGTCTGGTGTCTGGACAGCCACCCCAATCATCATCGGTATACGAGACAAGTGTGCCGAAGATGGATATAGATGCAAGTCATAGTCAAGTGTCCCCTGGATGTATATGATAATGTGTTTGAGGGCATTCATGTGCTCCACCCTAGGATCATGCATAAATAAGCACATCTGATGTACGACATACGTAATATCCGGTCTCATGAAAGTGAGATATTGTAGAGCTCCAGCAAGATTGCGATAGTGAGTGAGATCCTCGTAAGGTGAGTCAGCCGCAACACCCATCTTGGGATTTAGTACCTCGTCTATCTAATGCTAATATAATTCGGTCTATGTGGATTTTCAGCCATAAAGAAAAATCTGATGGAACTTTTGAGCGGCATAAAGCCTGTCTTGTAGGTGATGGGAAGACACATCAGGTTGGTGTAGATTGCGGGGAGACATTCAGTCTAGTGGTCAAACTAGCAACTATCCGAACAGTTCTCAGCCTGTCTCTCTCAAAAGGATGACCACTTCATCAATTGGATGTCAAAAATGCCTTCCTCCATGGACACATCAATAAAATTATATACATGCACCAACCGTTGGGATACAGAGATCCTAAATATCCCAACCATGTGTGTTTGCTCAAAAAATCATTATATGGCCTCAAGAAGGCCCCAGGGCTTGGTATAAGTGGTTTGCAGATTTTGTGTCACACATAGGTTTTTCGCCCAGCCGTTCAGATAATTCTCTGTTTATTTATCGTCAGGGTAATCATACTGCTTATCTTCTTCTATATGTGGATGATATTATCCTAAAATCATCTTCAGACTCACTTCGCAAGAGTATCATGTCACAGCTTAGTTCTGAATTTGCTATGAAAGATCTTGGCCCACTACACTACTTTCTTGGAATTGATGTGACAAGACATACAAGTGGATTATTTCTCTCCCAAAAGAAGTATGCATCAGAAATCGTAGAACGAGTTGAAATGTCTTTTTGCAAACCTTCGGCAACTCCGGTAGACACGAAGTCTAAATTGAGTGCCATCTCCAGCAAACCCTTTGCCGATCCAACATTATACAGCAACCTAGCAGGAGCTTTACAGTATCTCACATTCACCAGGACAAATATTACCTATGTGTTGACACCCAATTTTGTCCCATCTTTTTGGATTTTATTTGTAATTTTTAATATTTTTGACACTTTAAAACAATTTTAAAATATAGGCATATATATGTATATATATCATTATTATCATTATTATTTACATTTTTTTATTGTCATTTGCATTTTTATATCATAATCATACTTTTATCCTAATATTATAAGTTATTTTATTTTCGCAAAACGGCATTGCATTTTATTTTTATTTAAGCATCAAACATTTCACAAATATTATATTTTTATCATATGGTCATCTTTACAATTTATAATTTTTGCAAAGCTTTCTTTTTATATAATAAAAACCTCTTTTTGTACTTTAAACCCATAAGCCATTTCATTTCCCCCAAAACAATTTCGACCAAAAATAAAATCAACTCAAATCCCAAAAAAAAAAATAGGGCCCAGTCGGCCAAACCCGACCAGGCCCAACCGAAGCCCCAGCCCAAAAACTCCCATATTCCGCCCATCTCCCCTTCCCTTTATTTCCCCCTTTTAAACCAAAACCCTACACAAAACATAAAACAACAAATACAAAAACTCACTCTCCCTTTTCAAAAATCAGCCGCACACCCAAAAAAAGGGGACTCCCACACTTTTTCATTCACCCCCCCCCCCCAAACCGAAATCGCCGCGACCCCACATCACCGCACCCCCGACCCCACGTCGTCGGTCACCGCCACCCTACACCACCGTCGGTTTTGGGGGTTTTTGAGGTCCTAAGTCCGAAAAAGGAGGGTTCCGGTTTGCTTTTGTTGGTGGTTTCGGTCCTTTTGTTGGTGGTTTCGGGTTTGTTTTGTCGTAGGTTTCCGGTTTGATTTGTTGGTGGTTTTCGATTTATTTGGTTGGTGGTTTCCGGTCTGTTTTGGTGGTTTTATTTCCGGTCGGTTTTTGTGATTCTATTTTCTCGGTGGGAGTTCTAAAAATCAAAAATCAAAATATCCGGAAAGGGTTGAAGAACAATCCGAAATCTGAAATACTCTTTTAGTTTCCTAATTTTCCATACGAAAATCTGCTTTCTTTGTTCTTCACTATTTCGGGTCGGGTCAGAATAGAAACAGGTTCTGTTTCGGGTAAAAAATCAGATTCCAAAATCAGAAAATCAGCGATTCCAAAACATCTTCTCCGAGCGGATTCGACAATTCAAAACACGCCTTCGCTGCCCTGAGAAGGTCAGTGAGCTTAAATTCGCCTCAGTCTCTTTTATGTTTCTTTTGTTTGTTCTGTGTATTCAGGATTTAGTTTACCCAGTTATGTGATTAAAATGCCTAATTTATATAGCATGTTCAGTTCTTAATTTATTTAATTAGTCATATTTAGATGTGTTTTGTTAACCTGATTAGTCTGATTGAATCTGATTAGTAAGCCCTAGGAAGATTAGCAAAAGTTTATATATGATGTCCGGTTAAGTTGTTTGTACTTGATCTTTGTAGTATAGTTACTAAGATATTTACATTTTTTCATAAATATGGCTAATAACATTTGTCGAAAAGGATTACAACATTAGCATAAGGCTGGCTACTGTTTTTAAACCACAGTATGTGTGTGTGTCTTCATATTTGTGCGTAGATTCTTCATGTTTTGCTTGGCTTGTAAATTATCTTGTACTTTGTAATGCCCCTTTTTAAATAATTCTTCCCTCTTGGTTGTGAAGCTGGTTTATATCAGTTTTACTTCCTTTGATTTGCTGGATTCAAGGTGATGTATCTCAAGGTATATGAGGAATAAAGGGTCGGGTACACGCTAGTTGTATACCAATGTTGTATGTCCTTGTATATCTCCAGGTATATCATATATGCTGTGAACTATGTGATAGGTGAAGTTTTGAGTCCCTGTTAGCATGTTTATGAATCTGCCCCTGTTTGCATCTTATCTTGGTTTATAATCATATTTTCCTGTAGTAAACATGTATAGAAGATAGTCTGATATTGGAAACTGCTTAAGTGAATAGAAAGGTCTAAGGAATGGTTTAAATTTAGGGATAAAAAGGCATCTTCTTTTGCCAGTCATGCATATATTTAAACTGCTTTTGGGATTTTTGTCCTTGTTTCTTTAGTTGTATGGATCTGTCCATGGGAGGATGTCTACCTTACATTTAACAAGTTGTTGAACATGTGATATGTGTTAGAAATAATCCAAATTTGTGTCACTAGTGTACAGTTTCCCATGATGCAACTAAGATGTTATGTCTTAGATTAACCTCCCCCACCCCTTATAGTTGTTTATGTGAAATCTAGGAAAAGTCTTTAAGACTCCCCCTCCTTTACTTATGATTGAGAGCATGTAACCTCCGTGTTGATTTAGTAAGATTGCTTGCATGAAAGTTGAAATATGATTTTAGTTTTTGCTTGTGTACAGACTGGACCTGTCTTTCTAAGTTCTTGATTAAACTTTGATTTCTTAATGTCCTGAAAGCATACTATCTGTTTTAATGAATCCTGTTATCAGTCCGACCTATTCCCCAAAGTGGACTAAGTTAGAGAACATTTATTTTTGTTTAGTTACTATTTTTGGAGACTATTGTTGGATACTCCTTCTTCACCCTTCTCTTTCTTTGCATAACTTGGGGGGAATTCTCCAATCGTCAATGTTCTTGAGCTACTGCATTTTGGTTGCCCCATTGCTGCTGCGTCTTGAGGCCAAACATTTGTTGTATTTTGGACTTTTGAGGCTTTCGAAAGTGCTGCATTTTGGCTGCTATATTTCGCTAGCTGCTATTGTGATTTTGAGCCAATTTTTGGGTTGCTTTGAAGTCAAATAGTGGCTGCATTTCGAGGGAAAAACAAATGTTACATTTGAAGTCAACTCCTGACCTTATATCGATGGAGATAGTTGTTGCCTTCTCAAAATTTTAATGCTATCCTAGAATGCTTCTTTGAAGCTCAGATCACTCATACTATATTGTTGATTGAGCTATTGTGACGTTTAAAATGCTTGCCTCTTTGAGTTGCAGCTTTGCTGCTGGGTTGTTGAGCCCATCTTTGTTGCATTATGAGCAAATTTGTGGTTCCTTGTCTATATAAACAACTGCTGCATATTTGAGGTGCTGCTACATTTTGAATATGCTTAAGTCGTTGCCTTGGTTTAAAAGAGCTGAACATGACACTACACCTGGATGATGAAATTAAATTCGAGGTCGCACTTTTTTTGTTTCGTTTCTCTCTTTTCTGTTTTTTGTTTTCTGTTTTAAACATCCGTGCAACGGATTACTGTTTTATTTGTTTTAACTAACACTACACTTAGGCCGATGAAATTAAATTCGAGGTCGCACTTTTTTTTCATTTCTCTGTTTTTGTTTACTGTTTACTGTTTTAAACATCCGTGCAACGGATATCTTACTGTTTTACTATTTTATTGTTTTAACTAATACTGCATTTATGCCGATGAAATTAAATTCGAGGCCGCATTTTTTCATTTCTTTGTTCTCAGTTTACTGTTTTTGGCATTTAAACATCCGTGCAACGGATATCTTGTTGTTTTACTAGTTTGAATTAAATACTGCATTTTGGCCGGTGAAATTGAATTTGAGGCCATAGTTTTTTTAGTCTCTCTGTTCAGTTTGCTGTCTTGTCATTTAAACATCCGTGCACGGATTGTCTTACTGATTTAAATAAATACTGCATTCTGGCCGATGAAAAAATATCCGTCGATTTTTTAGGCCTCCACAGTTGTAAAGACGGAAAATAAAACTTCTGGGTAATGATGAAACTTAAATCTTTTTCACCCGAGAGACCAACATGTTCGGTAGGCAAGGCAACTAAAATGACCGAGTCATATGTTTGCAGCCACGACGTGATTGGAATGATCTTTTCAAAATTTAAGTCCGAGTCCTTCGTAATCAAAACATTTATGTTTTTGGATACGGATCCGAAGCTATGTATATTCATTTGTTTCTAACCGTTTGTTCTTGACAGCTTGCAAGGATTAAAGTCAAAGAAGGCAAATACCCTCGGAGATTATTTATTTTGTTGTTTTTACTTTAATTTAGCTTTATTTCATTCTGTATTGTAATAGTATTGTTCTATGAAATTATTAAAATATTTAGAATAGGTAGAATTAGATTAGTTAATAGGGTAGTCAAAAACTTGAAACCCCTCGCTAGTTTATTTATTTTTAGGCTCGGTTAGTTTTAAAATCGTTAATCGCTAGTTTATCTATTTTTAGGCCCGTTGCCCATAAAAATCACCTTGCATATATTTTTATCAATTTTCATACAAATGCATACTTGTACGAATGCATCATTTTATTAACTACTTGCAACATTATTGTTATACTTGTAAAAACATGCATTTTTCTTACTATAATAATTAACATGAGTTTGATCGGATAATCGCAAGTTAACGGATCTTAAAGGATGCCTAACCCTTTCCCTTTAGGATAATAAAGAACCCTTATCTAGAATCTCGTTAGTTTCGCAGACCACAAAATTGGAGTTATTTTGCAGCATTTAGTTAACATTCAGGTGCCCTAATTCACCTTAGAATAATTATGTGGAGACTCCTCAAGCAAACATTTTTGTCCAATCCAGAGGCGATTGATGCCATCGCGTCGCGAAGTCCGCGAGTCAAAAATGGTTCGACACTATGCACTGCAACAAGTGTGTCTATTCATGCACAATCCAATAGAGGAACATATGCATGCTCTAAAACGCATTGTGCGTTATATTCAGGGCATTCTGGAGTATGGATTACATCTATATCCGTCCTCTGTTTCCAAACTTGTCACTTACACGGATGTGGACTGGGCAGGATGTCCGAACACAAGACGATCCACCTCCGGGTATTGCGTCTTCCTCGGTGACAATTTAATCTCATGGTCCTCAAAAAGGCAAGTCACGGTATCACGCTCAAGTGCTGAAGAAGAATATCGCGCTGTGGCCAATGTTGTATCTGACTCATGTTGGATTAGGAACCTGTTACTTGAACTTCATTGCCCAATTCCGACAACAACAATACTATACTGTGATAATGTTAGTGCAATCTATCTCTCAGGGAATCAAATCCACCATCAATGCACTAAACATATTGAGTTAGATATTCATTTTGTCCGTGAGAAGGTGGCTCGCGGACAAGAGCGAGTGTTACATGTCCCAACGCGTCATCAAATCGCATATATCTTTACAAAAGGACTTCCGCTGATATTATTTGAAGAATTTAGGGACAGTTTCAGCATTCACCGCCTTCCAGCTTCTACTGCGGGGGAGTGTTAGAATATTATTAAATAATATTATTATGTATTAATGTAGTATCATTTTATATATGGTAAGTAGTAAAATGTTAATTACGAATATTATGTTAATTAAGTAGAAGATTATTAAGGATTGATTAGGAAGATTATGCATGGTTTACTCTTCTCAATTAAATGTATATTGTGTATATATTATTCCCTTTTAGGATGAATATAATTGAGGAAAATACTTTCAAAGTCTTACACTGCATCTAAAAATAAATAACCTAAAAGTTTATTAATTAAAAGACCAAAAAAGACTGATAAAATGTATATATATTCAGAATTTCCAGGAAGGCAAGAGTGGACAAATGTAATTGATAAAATATACATACACGGGTTCTTTTAGAAATATATAATGGTCATTCTGTTGGTCAAATTTAGAATCACTCAATTGGTCACTCATGATGCTCTCGCAACATAAGTAAACTATAGCATCAGAAAATTCTGTTTCACCACTGCTGACATAATTCATTATAAACATGCACACAAACACACACATAAACGTAGTTTAAGTTGAGGGATACTTCAGACTCATGAAATTTATTGAATTAAATTCATAGAAGCTGAATAGTAAAACAAGAAAGTGGATTTGTATTTTGATTTATACGTATCTTTACCTTCTTTGAAAAGAATGAGTGAAAAACCTCGTACCTTAGGATGAAATTAGAACAATAACTTTGACATCATTTTGATTATCCGTAAGATTAGAGTGTAAATATCCTTAAGATTGTTCGAAATTTCACGAAAAATACTCAATCACGAACACTATATGGAATTCTTTAAAGCTTGAGGCATGTCCAAGGACACCGTCCTAAAGGATATTTCGCCTGGTATGAGTGTATTTCCATTGCCTATAATTCAACAAAATCTTATAATATAAAACTAGAAGTCAGAATCTAACAAAGATTTATTTTTAAAAAAATCCAGCAATATAAAATATAGGAGGAAAAATTATATCTTCAGTTCACACCCAAAACAAAAGGACTTGTGTTTATATATAGGTAAAAGATCCATAACATAAGAATGGTTAATGAGTTTCCAACGGTAAGAATATTAATGGAAATAAGGAGATTTATGGAATTAAAGGAGATTGATGGCTAATCATGAATTATAAAAAGTAAATGTGTGTAACAGCCAATATAACATCACATAATGAGAGCTTTTCAAAACCATTAATGGTCAATCAATTTTCCAGAAGCTAACAATAAGAAATAAAAATATTCTTTTTGAGATATAAAATTATTTTCTTAACAATGCCTTGTTAAAATTTTTGCTACTACTCATTTAAAAATATAATTTTGATAACTTGCATATATTTGGCTTACATATCGAAAATCTTTTTTAATTTCTTAACTTAATGTTCAATTAAACACCACCGCAGAAAATGAGATGAAGGGAATAATTAACGGGTCATCTGATTTGGACTTTAGAAGAGCTAAGTATAATCAGCATAAGCTTATGCGATATTAGTTTGGGATTTGAGGAGATTTAATTAGTCTACGCATAAAAATCAGTATTTATTAAGTACAATTTCTCCTTTGTTTTTCTCATAAATAATCCTTATATAACTGCGAGAATCTATAAATTATTTTTATAGAATAGAATGTGAATTAAGAATGTGGGTATTAATAATATATAAATTGAAAATGTTAAACTAATAAAACTAACCCTCATACTAATATTTAATATATCAAACTAAATTGTGAATGATAAATTATCTAATTTTTGCACTACTAATCCTTACTCATCCTGCATTATTTATAATCTTTCCACAGCCAATCCCTACCTAACTTATCTCTTGAAAAAAGGACCCTCAAGGAAATCGGAAGTACAAATAGTAGCACCCAAATTGTGAACGTGAAAAGCAAAGATTGGATAAAAAGATAAGCTGTTCGAGCTGCCTTTTCATTCTTCAATCCGCCACAACTTTCCTCGTTTCCACGGTGCTCAACCTCTGCCTGAAAGCCTAGCACTGTCGCTTGATGGCCCTAAAGAACGCCGCAAAATTGGAAGAGTAAATAATGCTGACAAATGATTAAAAACAGCACCACCAATGGATTTTCGATAAGTTGGAAGAGTCTTGAATGCATCATATGGCACCGTTTGGACCCCGTCATACACTAGAAGATACCATTACTGCGGTCTGCTTATTTATAAAAAAAAGTGGTGCACTAAGTTCTCACTCTGCTTATTTATGCCGATAATATTCTGTTGATTTATATCAGCCTTCTTTATCCTATTAGTTTAGGCTTCTAAGTGTAGGAATATGAATCACCATCATCTTGGTTTGTAGTCTGATTTTATTCTACATGAATAGTACAATGAAGTGAAGATGTTGGATAATCACATTTGATTAGTTCTTGATGATTAAGAGAAAGCATATCTCTCATTGGCATGGAACGCGTTTTTCAAATTATCTTTCGAAGATGGAGCTTCTAGTTTTATTTTGTTGTAACTTTAGGATACATGCACGGTTGATTACAATGGTGGCAGGAAACGGTAAATAAGTAACTGCTAAGAATTATAACAAAATGAAATTAAAACAAACTGAAATTTCAATAAACTGGAACAAGAAACTAAGATTACAAGCACTTTGATTTGTTTGGTCGAGTGATGACACTCTGTCTTTAAGATAAGATTGCCCCGTGTATTGAAAGTATATTTATGTCCTACAGACAATCTGTATTAGGACAAATGTACTTTATACACATTCATATTATTAATGAAGATTAATATTTTGGCATTTGCAATTATTGAATTATTATTTGATTGTTTGTAATTATTCATTAATGTGCATCCCTTGAGCTTACGTTGTCATTAATAGAGTGAGATATTTTATGATAGAGCGTAACTCTTAAAATAACCCGACTAATGATCATCGAGAATGTGATATCTATGATATGTGATAAGTCGACATGTGGTCTGCATCACATCCTTAGAGGATGTAGTATGTCTCACCTGCTACGAGTAATGGTTACTCGTGATGGACACATGGATACTTTGGAAGTATTGGTATACCCTGCTGATATATTATTTGTTATACTTGTCTAACGTATGATCAACGTGTGGGAATAGAAGTTCTTAGACTTGAGGTCAATACGCGCCTTATCTACAAAGTAATGTACTTTGATCCCGTCCTAAGCTCAAATGCCTTATAGGTTGAGATGCGACTTGTATTGGGTACATTACGATGTAGATTGAAGGTGGTAGTTGAGCCAAGATTATGATTCATTCCTCGAATGTATATTCGAGAGAACACTCGGATTCTCAGTGATATTAGGTTGACTAAGTCGTTGGCCAACGCAATAGACATATTTGGAATATGGTCTAGTCGTCAACTAATATAGATGAGATACCATAAGCCATTTGTATAGACACTTGACAAATCATAAGCTTGATCGAGTGTGTCGTGAATGAAACGATTTTATCTTACCACATAAAGGTTAAGTTTACTGGATTCGCGTAAACATACTTCACATATTGAGTTCGTCTTCCGGCGCCGTCTAGGAGTTCCGTGTAGACCTTAATTTGATTAATGTCGATATGAGAAGGCCTGTAGGGTCACACTATGTCGGTTGTCCGTTTGGATCTAAGGATGTATTGAGAGAGTAATTAAATGTTCGATTTGGAATTGAGATATTTAAATGAATGATGATTGTTTTAATTAAGTCAAAATTGAATTTTGGATTTAAGTAAGAATGCACGTAAAAATAAAGTCGAGCGCCGCGACGCCCATACCCTAGGGCCGCGGCGCAGTGCAGGCTTGTGCCATGCGTCGCAGCGCCCATACCCTAGGGCCGCGGCGCCTCTGCCTCGATTTTTGGGCCAGGCCCAAGGTCAAACCCTAAGCCAGTTTTGACCTATTTTTCAACTATAAATAGAGGCATTTACCTCATTATTCAACACCAATTTTTCTGAAATCATTCTAAGCCTTAGAGACTTAGAATCAAATACTCTCTCGAACCTCTGCCGGATTTCCTAGCTTTCCGAAAGAGAAATACATTGAAGCTTGGAGCTTGCAATCGGAAGGGCAACCGCGTGTGCACCTTATAATAGATAAAGATTCCAGATAATCATAACTTGTAAGTATATGTTTTAAATTACAAGTTACATTGTTGTATAACCATACCAGAAATTATTGTTGGGGTAAGTAAGAAACAAAACTTTTAAAACTTCAATTGTATCAGAGCTCAAGCTGGTTTAATGGCTATCTAACAATTGAATAGAATAATAATATGGGTTGAACATAAAATTGGATTAAAATGAGGTTTCTTGAAATCCTACGTATCTGGAACAAATTTTGACCTTTTGATATTACCCTAAATTATCTCCTATGCTAACTCGAAGAAGTCATTCCAATCTAACTCGAACTAAGCCAAAGTGCGTTGTCCGGCTCATTGCACGGTGCACGGCTAAGAACGGATGATGGTCGAATGAGTGTTATTGATAATGGTGGGTGATGATTAAGGACATGTGAATTGATCCCTAAATTGGATTTAGGGGTTGAATGATTTTTTGAAAATCAACACATAAACGTTTGTCAGGACGTCGACGTCGCGGCGCTGGCTAGGGTTTCAAGGCGACGTCGCGGCTCTATTGCATTTACTGAAGCAGAAATGTTTCTGCCTCTGCAGCGCTAATGCAATTTTTCAGAGGCCGAAAGGCTCTTCGTGTCTGGCAGCGGCGCTTAATCAATAGCCTTGTGACCCACTGTCGAAACAAAAAATCGTAGTTGAATGTTTAACCCAAGATTATTATTATACAATATATTATTTGATAAGTATATTGTTTATGTGCTAAATATCAAAAATATTTGTCATTTACATTTCTAGAATAGTGTCCGTTATAACTGTCTGGGCACGCGGCGCCCAGTGTTTGATTAAACCATCTTATATCATGCATATTGGGTTGACGGTTCCCAAACTATATGTGTCGTTAGTTTTGCATGATGTTAAGATGTCATATTGGATATGGCGTAAAAGTGTTGATCTTGGTTAAAACCCTGAATTAAAATGTTCCCTAAAATCTTAATACAAGTCTTATTTGAAATGAACGTGTCGTCTGTTATAATTGATTGTAGTGCAAAATCCTTTTCGGTGAGATGAGTATTTATGCCACAGCATTTGCTCTAAGTCTACGAAGACTCAGACTCTTTTATAGATGCATGTTAAATGTAAAAGTGGGTGATAAACCTTCATGAGTATTTACACCTCATTGTTTGCTCTATAAGGCAAAACTCACTTAGATACATAATTGCAGTCGCATAACGGGGTTGACTTGCTAGGCTGTCTTGGCACCACAGTGTCGGACAAGCCGAGGGACGCAGATCGATTGTTTAGAACATTCGGTCAACCATGAGTTACGAATTGTTTGTAATTGGCTTAGAAACCTACCAGGTTGTGCTGTTGAAGTTATCAGCCACAGCAAACGCGGAGACAACATGAACCTGGATCATGGTCCATTATGACCATATTTGATATGAGTCCGTATTCTTTCATAGGGTCGAAGAGTATGTTAAAATAGTGGGAGCTAATTAAACAAAAGGCCTTGTTGATTAGCCTAAATGAATGTGTATAATAGAAAATAGATTTTGAGTTTGATTTCCGGTCTATCTAATTCTTCAGATTATTAAAGATGTCGAGCTTATTGTTGAAAATGTTGAATGAGATGAATAAACTCACTGGACCGAACTACCTCGACGGTTAAGAAATCTGTGATTGGTGTTAATACTAGAAAGAATTGAGTATGTGTTAGACACAGTATTCCCCGCAGTCTCTGCTGAAAACTCTGATGAGTATGCCCTGTTTGACAAAGTGGCTTATCAGAAATGTTTGAACGATGCTACCTTGGCAAAATGTATAATGTTGTCTTCCATGACTATGGAGTTACAGAGGCAACATGAAAACATAGGCCCCAATGAAATGCTAGAACACTTGAAGAGTCTCTATGAAAAACAGTCTCAAACAATGGAGTATGAACTGTTGAGAGACCCTTTCAAATGTAAGTTGATTGAAAGGGGAAACATGCCAGTGCATGTTCTAAAGAAGGACTACACAACTCAAAGAGGAGGCAAAACATTAGGTGTTTCTACCTCTACTAGACAAGGTATGTTTGTAATTGAAATAAATATGTCTACAAGTAACTCCCACTGCTGGGTATTGGATACCGCTTGTGGCTCGCACATTTGTAGTAATGTGCAGGGCCTAATTAACAGCAGAAAGGTTGGACCTTGAGAGGTGGACCTGCGTGTTGGAAATGGAGCACGAGTAGATGTTGAACGTGTGGGAACTTATAGACTATATTTACCTTCACGCTTTTGTTTAGAACTAAATTATTATTATTTTGTTCCCTCATTAACGAGGAATATCATTTCTATCATAATGTTAGACATTGAGGGGTTTTCCTCATTCATTGCCAATGGCAGTTATGTACTGTCTTTTAATGGTTTTGTTTGTGGAAATGATCCGCTTGTGGATGGATTGTATATTTTAAACTGTAGTCGCAAAATTTTCAATATGCAAAATAAATGAGCTAAGATAAGTAATCCAAGAAACCCTACCTACTTATGACACTGCAGACTTGGTCATATCAACGAATCAAGGATAACAAGATTAAGGAAGTTACACTACCTCGAACCATTTGACTTGGAGTCTTATGGTAACTGCGAATCTTGCTTAAGATGAAAGATGACCAACAAACCACTTTCTGGGAAAGGGATACGAGCCAAAGAGGTACTTGAGTTGGTCCATACTGATGTATGTGGGCCATTTTAAACTCAATCTAAGGGAGGCTTCTCTTACTTCATCACTTTTACAGATGATTTCACAAGGTTTGGGCATGTATATCTTATAAAACATAAGTCCGAAGCTTTTGAGAAATTCAAGGAGTACAAGTCAGAAGTAGAGAAGCAACTTGAAACAAGTATCAAGACACTTCGATCGGATAGAGGAGGTGAGTACTTAAGTAAAGAATTTTTGGATTATTTGAAGCTTCATGGAGTCCAATCACAATGGACACCTCCTGGAATAACACAGATGAATGGTGTTGCTGAAAGGAGAAATCGAACCCTATTAGTTATGGTTAGATCCATGATGAGTTTCTCAGCTCTACCGACATACCTTTGGGGCTATGCATTGCAAAGCTCAATTTATATTCTGAACAAAGTTCCTTCAAAGTCAGTAGAGAAAACTCCATATGAGATATGGAATGGCAAGAAGCCAGCTCTTAAACATATGAGACCCTGGGGGTGCCCTGCATATGTAAAGAAGATGCTTACTGACAAGTTGGAATCTAAAAGTGAAAAATATTATTTTGTGGGGTATCCAAATGAAACTAAGGGATACTACTTCTATCTTCCTGGAGAACATAAGGTCATTGTTTCCAGGAACACAACTTTTCTTGAAGAAGAATATGTCTACAAGGAACATAGCTGCACAGAGATAGAACTTGAAGAAATTCAAGAACCACGAGATAACACAGAAAATGAAATCTTGTCGAATGACCTAAACAAGGATTCAATGGGAGTATCTGGTGAAGATTGGGTACTTAGAGTACGCCCTTCAGCCAGTGGGAGTGCTGTGAGAGATAGTGCAGAAATGCAAGACTCTCATACACAACCAATGGAAGATGATACAATGGTTGTACATCATTCCATACAGAAAATACATGAAAATGACATTCCTGAAAGCTCTCAAGGACCTTCTCACAATCAGAATACAACAAACACTGAAGCGCAAAATACTCAACTCTGTAGGACCACTAGGACTCGTCATCCACCTGAAAAACTTAATCTCCTTGTTGAAAAACACAATGAGATATATATTCCTAATGACAATGAACCTACAACCTACAGCGAAGCCATGTTAGACATTGATTCGCAAGATGGCAAGAAGCCATGAAATCTGAGATGAACTCGATGTACATAAATCAAGTTTGGAACTTGGTTGATTTGCCAACAGGGGTTAGACCCATAGGATGCAAATGGGTCTTCAAAAAAAAGATTGATGCATATGGCAAAGTACAGACTTATAAAGCATGATTGGTGGCTAAAGGTTATAATCAACGGCCTGAGGTCGATTATGATGAAACCTTTTCACCTGTTGCTAAGATTAAGTCCATTCGGATTTTGCTTGCAATAACTGCATATTATGACTATAACATTTGGCAGATGGACGTCAAAATTGCATTCCTCAATAGTAATCTAGTTGAGGAAGTGTATATGAAACAACCTGAGGGTTTTTCAATTGAGTCCAAACCAAATGCCGTATTCAAGCTACACAATTCCATTTATGGGCTTAAGCAAGCCTCGAGGAGTTGGAACATTTGCTTTGACAAGGCTATCAAATCGTTTGATTTCGTCAGAAGCAAAGAGGATCAATATGTTTATAGTAAACGCAAGGATGGGAGTATTGCCTTCATTATCATATATGTAGATGACATATTAATAATGGAAGACAATAAGACTCTCTTGCAATCAGTAAAAGAGTGGTTGTCCAGTACCTTTATGATGAAGGATTTAGGTGAAGTCTGCTACATTCTGGGGATTAGGATCTATAGAGATAGACCTAACAGATTGTTGGGGCTTTCACAGTCAGTCTACATAGACAAAGTGCTTAGACGTTTTTCTATGGAAAATTCTAAAAAAGGCGGTCTACCTATGGGACAAGGCATCAACTTATCAAAGAAGGATAGTCTTTCTAATTCTATAGAACTTGAACGCATGAAAATGATCCCTTATGCTTCGTTTATAGGATCGATCATGTATGCCATGACCCGTACTAGGCCAGATGTGGCCTTTGCACTTAGTATGACTTGCAAATTCCAGCAGAATCCTGGGGAAGAACAATGGAAAGCAGTCAAGAATATTCTTAAGTATCTTAGACGAACTAAAAAATATCTCTTAGTCTATGGTGGACAAGAGAAGATGGTATGTACTGGGTACACTGATGCTAGCTTCCAGACAGATGTTGATGACAATAAATCTCAATCGGGTTACACATACATTTTCAATGGTGGAGCAGTAAGCTGGAAAAGTTTCAAACAAGCTACAACTGCTGACTCGACAACAGAAGCTGAGTACATTGCTGGATCGGAAGCTGGTAAAGAAGTTGTCACGATATCTGAGTAACTTAGGAACTAGGGGTTGTTCCAAGTGTCACTTGTCCAATAGCGGTTTATTGTGACAACACTGGTGCGATTGCGCAAGCTAAGGAACCAAGATCAACCAACAGAAACAAACATGTACCAAGAAAATACCACATACTCAGGGAGATGGTGGAGACTGAAGAGATTAGATTAGACTATGTTCCCACAGACGATAATCTAGATGACTCATTCACTAAACCATTAAGCTTAGTCAAGCATAATGGCCATTTTGAGAATATGGGCATTAGATATGTTGGAGATTGGCTCTAGGCCAAGTGGGAGATTGAAAGTATATTTATGTCCTAGAGACAATCTATATTAGGATAAATGTACTTTATACACATTCATATTATTAATGGAGATTAATATTTTGGCATTTGCAATTATTGAATTATTATTTGATTGTTTGTAATTATTCATTAATGTGCATCCCTTGAGCTTACGTTGTCATTAATAAAGTGAGATATTTTATGATAGAGCGTAACTCTTAAAATAGCCCGACTAATGATCATCGAGAATGTGATATCTATGATATGTGATAAGTCGACATGTGGTCTGCATCATATCCTTAGAGGATGTAGTATGTCTCACCTGCTACGAGTAATGGTTACTCGTGATGGACACATGAATACTTTGGAAGTATTGGTATACCGTGCTGATATACTGTTTGTTATACTTGTCTAACGTATGATCAACGGGTGGGTATAGAAGTTCTTAGACTTGAGGTCAATACGCGTCTTATCTACAAAGTAATGTACTTTGATCCCGTCCTAAGCTCAAATGACTTATAGGTTGAGATACGACTTGTATTGGGTACATTACGATGTAGATTGAAGGTGGTAGTTGAGCCAAGATTAGGATTCATTCCTCGAATGTATATTCGAGAGAACACTCGGATTCTCAGTGATATTAGGTTGACTAAGTCGTTGGCCAACGCAATAGATATTTTGGAATACGGTCTAGTCGTCAACTAATATAGATGAGATACAATGATTAAGCCATTTGTATAGACACTTGACAAATCCTAAGCTTGATCGAGTGTGTCGTGAATAAAATAATTTTATCTTACCACATAAAGGTTACGTTTACTGGATTCGCGTAAACATACTTCACATATTGAGTTCGTCTTTCGGCGCCGTCTAGGAGTAGACCTTAATTTGATTAATGTCGATATGAGAAGGCATGTAGGGTCACACTATGTCGGTTGTCCGTTTTGATCTAAGGATGTATTGAGAGAGTAATTAAATGTTCGATTTGGAATTGAGATATTTAAATGAATGATGATTGTTTTAATTAAGTCAAAATTGGATTTTGGATTTAATTAAGAATGCATGAAAAAATAAAGTCGAGCACCGCGGCGCCCATACCCTAGGGCTGCGGCGCCTCTGCCTCGATTTTTGGGCCAGGCCCAAGGTCAAACCCTAATCCGGTTTTGACCTATTTTTCAACTATAAATAGAGGCATTCACCTCATTATTCAACATCAATTTTTCTGAAATCATTATAAGCCTTAGAGACATAGAATCAAATACTCTCTCGAACCTCTGCCAGATTTTCTAGCTTTCCGAAAGAGAAATACATTGAAGCTTGCAATCGGAAGGGCAACCGCGTGTGCACCTTATAGTAGATAAAAATTCCAGATAATAATAACTTGTAAGTATATGTTTTATGTTACAAGTTTCATTGTTGTATAACCATACCAGAAATTATTGTTGGGGTAAGTAAGAAATAAAACTTTTAAAACTTCCGTTGTGCCTTACTTATGTGTTTTGTACCCAACAAAACCCTACATATATATCGTTTTACGTTCTGGACAATAATCTCCCAGGATAAAATAGCAACTCAACAAATTAGCAAAGGAAACTCAAGTGTTACTCTGAAGAACTTAGTGTAATGAAATGATGCTGAAAAGTAGTAGGAAGATTTCTGTTTTTCCGTTTGTGTGTTGTCTCAACAATTAAGCCAAATGCTTCAATATATAGTGTATGGAGGGGACTTGTCAACTGCCCAGCTAATTGTTGTTAATGGCCATGTAATAACAATTAGTGAATAGTAATTCAACCAAATAAATAACTGAATTAATGTGCAACGTATTGGAGCTTTAGTGAGGAGTTATTCAGCCAAATAATGACTGAATTGATGTGCAGATTAATGGAGGTTTAACGTTCCAAAACCAACGCAAAAAGCACAAGTTCTCTGTCTAATTTTATCTTACCTGAAACTTTAGGGACCAAACTGTAAATATAAAGTAATTTGGGTCCAAAAAGCTAATATCAGAAGAAGCCCAAAGCCCGGACGGGCGGCGATGGTGCGCGTGTGGACTTAGCCTCGAACCAAAGCACATCTAGGTCCTCCCTCCTTCAAACGCATGGGTTACCCCTTGAGGTCTCAAACCCTTAGCCAATTTTGAGACTTATAAACTAAACAAATCTTCCTTCCCCCACCGATGAGGGAGAGTTGATCTATACCACATTTTCATGCTTCAAACACCTTACTTCGTGGACCAATATCTCTTTCATTTCTCAACGAAATTTGACGATCATTGGCCCTACGGTCATCTACTCACTTAGTAGATTATGCACGTGTGAAGAATCAAAGTCTCCAACATGCGAAACCCTAGTGTTTAAGTCATTAAAGATGGGTGGACGCAACTCCACCAAATGCAAATTTCCAATAGGCACAGGTTTGTATTGAAATCAAAAGAACCTGTGAAGGCCATATACAAGGGTTGGAATCTAAATACAAGCTACACAAAAATCAACTAGAAACTATAGAGACTCTAGGAACTGTATGAGAGTCTCTGTGTCATTTATACACTCTTATTTACACCAAAAATGCAAAAGCTGAATACAATTAAGCTTTATCTTCTGGATAGGATTGCTTTTGTTTTCAAAATATCTTGAATTCCTTTCCTTCCAGATAGTCCACCATATGCAGCCAGCCTGGGATCATATTCCAACTGATTTTCTGAGATTTTGTTCCTCCTCTTCTGCTCCAACTAGATAGCATATCTAGTGAAAATTGCAAACTTCCCTTAATAATAGATTTTCATTTATAGGAAGTGAAAATTGCAATATAAAACAGGAATATCTTTCTCACCACTGCCTGTGATGAACAAGAAATGGAAATTCTTTTCACTTTTTAGTATTTCTTGAAAACAATTGTCTTTTTTACTTTATTTTCCATTTCCTTCTTTTATTTTTCCCCCTCTGAAAATGAATCCTACAAAAAAGAAAACGCATGAAGACAAAGGTTTCTGTTATGAGCGTTGTTGTATCAACATATTAAAGCCAAGAACAAGTGGCAGTAAAATAACTTAGATTGATTTCCAACCCACCTTAGAGAATCTCTCCTGTCAAACCCAATCTACAGCCAAATAGGATTTGATTCTTTAAACTAAATAGTAAATACTTGTTGGCTTAGTTCTTGTTCGTTCTTACAATATTGTGCGTTCTAGAAGCATTGACATCTTTGCTTCTTATTGTGTTTAAAAGCGGTGTTCCTTTTTTTTTTTTTCATTTCTTCAAGTTCCCTATTATGCTTCAGCCTTGTCGTAATTTCCTTTCCCATTTTATGCACATCTTAAAGTGCTTAGTCTAGCACATTAAACTTTTTTTCAACGGAGGGTAGGAATACTTTTGAACTTTTTCTGCTTAGATATGTAAGAAAAGTTTAAAAACCAGAAAGGTTTTGTTATGGTAAAGGTCCTTTAGATTCCTTTCTCTTATAGTTTCAATGCCCCTGTGAATCCCCACGCCGAAAAGGGGGTTTTCCTGCTATCAACATCAGTTAATCCCCTGATCATCAGTAATTAGAAATGAAACTGCCACTGCCAGTAACCCCCTCCCCCCCCCCCCCGAAAGAAAGATAGAAGTTGAAAAAACTGTGTTCTTAAGTTTACTGGCTTGTTTCTTTTCCCCTTTTTGGTGGTTCTTGGGTTGGGTGAATTAAATTAGTGCTGATTTATACAATTTTTAATGTCCTTGGGCCCTAGATAGTGGTTCTTGGACAATATTAATTAGACTACAACATTAATTACACATTTGTACATGGAATAGGAGACAACCCACAGATGGGCATCAATCATATGTCTCGGAATACCGTGTGTATACATAATATACACATGTATATTGTGTGTATATTATGTATACTTAACACACCCCCGCAGTCATAAAGGGCGGTCTTCGAACGCTGATACTGTCCTTAAAATCTTCAAAAAGTACCGAGGGAAGACCCTTCGTAAAGATGTCTGCAATTTGATACCTGAACGGGACATGGCAGACGCGAACGTGCCCACGAGCAACCTTTTCACGAACAAAGTGAATGTCCATCTCGATATGTTTAGTGCGCTGGTGCTGAACCGGATTACCAGAAAGGTAGATGACACTAATATTATCACAATAAACCAAGGTCGCTTTCTGAATAGGACAATGAAGCTCTAACATCAAATTACGTAACCAACATGATTCAGAGACCACATTAGCTACCCCTCGATACTCGACCTCTGCACTGGAACAAGATAAAGTCGATTGACGCTTCGCATACCATGAGACCAATTTATTACCAAGAAACATACAATAGCCAGACGTAGACCGCCTGGTGTCCGGACAGCCACCCCAATCAGCATCTGTGTACGAGACAAGTGTTGTCGTTGATGAATGATATAGATGCAAGCCATAATCAAGTGTACCCTAAATATACCGAAGGATGCGTTTGAGCGCATTCATGTGCTCAACTCTGGGATCATGCATAAACAAACACACTTGCTGAACAGCATACGTAATATCCGGTCTCGTGAATGTAAGATACTGAAGGGCCCCTGCAAGACTGCGATAGCGGGTCAGATCCTCGTATGGTGCGTCGGCCGCAGCCCCAAGTTTGGGCTTAGTATCAACGGGAGTGGAAGTGGACTTACAGGATGACATCCCAGCCCCCTCAATGATCTCAGCTGCATACTTCCACTGGGATAAGAACAACCCACTTGCATGACGAGTGTCAGCAATCCCCAAAAAATAACTCAAAGGCCCCAAGTCTTTCATAGCAAACTCAGAACTGAGCATTGTCATGATAGACCAGCGTAATGCATCGGAAGAGGCAGTCAAGATAATATCATCCACATACAAAAGTATTTAAGCCAAGGACGACCCACGACGATATATGAACAAGGAATTATCCGACCTGTTGTGGATGAACCCAATGGTCGAAACATAGTCGGCAAACCTCTTATACCAGGTCCGTGGAGACTGCTTAAGCCCATATAAGGACTTCTTCAACAAACAGTCGTGATGAGGATACTTGGGGTCCCTAAACCCTACAGGCTGATGCATATATAATGTCTCCTTGAGATCACCATGTAAGAAAGCATTCTTCACATCTAACTGGTGGATGGGCCATTATTTTAAAAGAGCTAAGCTGAGTACAGTGCGAATGGTAGCCGGCTTGACCACCGGACTAAACGTCTCCCCACAATCCATACCAACCTGCTGAGTCTTATCATCACCCACAAGCTGAGCCTTATGTCGTGCAAATGAACCGTCTGAATTTTCCTTATGAGCAAAAATCTATATGGACCTAATAATATTAATACCAGAAGGATGGGGCACCAACTCCCACGTCTTATTATCAATAAGAGCATTATATTCATCGGTCATAACAATTTTTTCCAATTAGGGTCATTCAATGCAGATACAGGATTACGGGGTAAGGGCGATATAAGAACATTAGAATTTAAGTTAAAATGTCTTTTCGGTTTAAAAATACCCCGTTGACTACGAGTGACCGGTCGATGACTCGGGGAAGAAGGGGACGAATTTTGGGAATTTTTTGGACGTGGGACGGGTGGCGTGACGATGGGCTCTTGGCCCAAATCGAACGTGAGCGATGGCAGATCTTTGGGGCTGGATTATGTTGAGAATCAAAGAATCGGGCCGTAATCGGGATGGGAGGCGCCCGATTCTTTGGACCGATGTAGTTGGACCGTGATGTTAGGGGAGAACCAGCGGGCAGTGGGCCCGCTGGCGGATTTGGGATGCGGGATACGTCCGAAAATTGACGAATAATATACTGGGATATGACATCATTTAAAAAATTATACGAACTAGGCACGGGAGTACTAACCTTAGCAAACGGGAATTGAGTTTCATCAAAAAGTACATGGCGACTAATGATGATTTTATTAGATGAAAAATCAAAACATTTGTAGCCACGATGATTAGACGGATAGCCCAAAAACACACAAGGGGTAGACCGAGCCTGAAGTTTGTTAATTGTGGTGAATGGAAATAACGGATAATACAGGCACCCAAAGACCCGAAGATGAGAATATGAAGAAGTCTTATTATATAAAATTTGAAGAGGAGAAGAATATGTCAAACCTTTGGAAGGAAGAATGTTAAGGAGATATGTGGTCATTTGTAGAGCATGGTGCCAAAACGAAGGGGGTACGGAAGCGTGAATCAATAATGTTCGGACAATGTTATTAATGGTACGAATTTTGCGTTCGGCTTTTCCATTTTGTGAAGATGTATGAGGGAAAGAAAAATGAAAATTGATCCCATTAGTTGCACAAAATTCCCGAAATACCCCGTTGTCATATTCTCTGCCATTATCACATTGAATATTTTTAATTTCTCTTTCGAATTGGGTTCTAATAAAAGCTCTAAATTTTAAGAAGATGGAAAAAACTTGAGATTTTTTCGCTATCGGGAAAGTCCATAAAAATTTAGAATAATCATCCAAAAAGAAAACATAATACCGATGACCCAACGAGCTAACAGGAGATGTCCATAAGTCGCTATGAATAATATAAAATGGCATTAAAGTATGAGAATTATAGTCTACAAATGGCAACCTAACAATTTTTCCTAAAGAACAAGATTGACAATTCAGAGTACTACGCGTACCCTTACAAGAAATAAATTTATTTTTATCTAAGGAAGACAAAATAGACGACCCCGAATGACCAAGACGAGCATGCCACAAGGAAGGAGCAAGGGCTACAAATGCTAATGGCAAGACTTGACTCGATAGACTGAAACTTGGAGTGATAGGATAAAGATCCCCCCTACTATCACACCTCATGAGAGGGACTCCCCGCCTTGAAATCCTTCACAGAAAAACCAAATGGATCAAATTCAATAGAAATGGAATTGTCAGTGATAAATTTACGGACAGATACTAAGTTTTTAATCAATTTGGGGCATGTAGGGTATTTTTCAAGACAAGGGGTGGATTTGGGGGAGACAAGGTTTTATAACCATAACCACGAATTGGAATAGAATTTCCATTACCAACAATTGTGTCACGAGGGTTGCTCAAATTGGAATAAGACGAGAGCGTACCTGAATTGGACGGCATGTGGGTAGTGGCACCGGTGTCCATATACCAATTCGGGTCCGGTGGAGTCAAACCAAGTGTGTGCATCGCGGCCTCAATATCAGTCTGAGTGGGGCCCACTGCGTGATGGGCCTGCGGTGGCCGAGGCCCAAGGAACCCTACTTACTGCCTCGGCCCAGAGGGAGTACCAAAACTGGGCCACTTCTGCCACTGTTTGGCCCAAACTATGGGGCACTAGAACGAGCTTGATAAAATTGCGGAAGTGGATTGCTTTGGCGATAAAGCGTGCGGACACCACTATAGGCCTCGGAGAGGCCTGAAACCATTTGGAGGACCAAACGATCATTCGAAACTGGCGCGCCAACGTTGCGGAGTTGGTCGGCCAATTCCTTCAATCTTTTGCAATAAGCCGAAACGTCAGGGAAATCTTCCATATGGACGTGGGAGAAATCTTGTTCAAGAGTAACAGCTCTAGAATTTTGATTATCTTGGAATATATCACGTAGTCTATCCCAAGTCACATGCGCCGTAGCGTCGTGTTCAATAATCGTTTGCAAAAGGTCAGGAGAAATCGTGGAATATATCCACTAAAGGACGGTGGCGTCAAGAGTCGTCCATAACTTAGGATCATCCTCGCGTCGTGGTACCTCCGTATCCTCAGGAGCCGCGGGAATGATATGATGGATGACTTGATGCGAGCGTGCATGAATTTTGAACAGTTCGGCCCACGTCGCATATTGGACGTTTTCTATTTCAAGAACAAGAGGGATGTTATTCTTGATGTTAGAAACTATAAGGGCAAGATGAAACGTGTTCCGTGATATAAACATACTGATAGAACAATATGTGAGCGAGGGATTTGGAACGAAAATTTGGGAATAGAGGAAAGACCGTCGGTACGAAAAATGAGACGAAGAGGGCTCAGAATTCAAGGTGGCGACGGGAGTAGGAGTTTTTTTAGAGAGAGAATTTTAACACCTAGACTTCTGATACCAGGAAAGAAATAATCCCTTGATTATTTTCATTAATTGAAAGACTATATATATAATTTACATATTTCCATAATAGGAGAATCATATTCCTATTCTACTCCTAAAACCTTATTCTATTCGGATACTAACTATACATTTATGGTAAGTGTACAATATTAATTAGACTACAACATTAATTACACACTTGTACATGGAATAGGAAACTGCCCACGGATGGGCAGCAATCGTATGTCTCTGATGTCTCGGAATACCGTGTGTATACATAATATACACATGCTTAACAATATGCTTGTAAGAGATCCTCAAATTTGTTGATCAATAAATGAGGAACACCATAACGGGTGAGTTTCTGCTGTTAATTCCGGTCTTGTATATACTTTAGGTTTTTAACATAATCAAAAGTGTAAGATGATATTAATCTCCCTTGGGGAGTCTTTCATTAATATCAAGGTATATATAGAGTACAATATTCATCCCTTATATAATAGGAATCCTAAGCTTATACAAAAGAGGAATCCTAGTCTTACCAAACTTATATTTACACAATATATGAAAATATTCTAATTATGGGTAGGGAATATATTGTTTCCTATATTTACACGTTTACACACCCCCTCAGTCGGAGCGGGAGGAGGCCGCACGCTGAGACTGGATCTGAAGTCAAGAAATAACTGTCTGGGAAGTCCTTTGGTAAATATGTCTGCATACTGATAGGATGATGGAACATGTAACACTCTGACATGGCCTAACGCAACTTTCTCACGAACGAAGTGCAGGTCTATCTCAATATGCTTGGTTCGCTGATGTTGAACTGGATTATGAGAAAGATAGATGGCAGAGATGTTATCACAATACACAATAGATGTCTGACGCAAATGACACTGAAGTTCTAACAGTAAATTTCTGAGCCAACAAATCTCAGCTACTACATTTGCAACGCCTCTGTACTCAGCATCGGCACTGGAGCGAGATAGGATAGCATGTCGTTTGGCAGACCAAGAAATCAGATTATCCCCTAAGAAAACACAAAAGCCGGAGGTGGAGCGTCGCGTGTCCGGACACCCTGCCCAATCTGCATCCGTATATGAAAGCAACATGTCTGGTGTAGAGGGGTATAGGTGCAAACCATAATCAAGAGTGCCCTTAATGTATCGAATGATACGCTTAAGAGCAGTGAAATGAGACTCCCTGGGGGCATGCATGAATAAGCACACCTGCTGAACATCATAAGCTATGTCTGGCCTGGTGAATGTGAGATATTGAAGTGCACCTGCAAGGCTCCTATACAGAGTATGATCAGAGACTGGAGCACCATCCATAACACTGAGCTTAGATTTGGAATTAACTGGAGTAGGCACCTCTTTGCAGTTCGCCATCTTAGCCCTGTACACAATCTCTTCTGCATACTTACGCTGACATAAGAACATATGATTGGCAGACCTGGTCACTGATATCCCCAAAAAGTAACTCAGCTTCCCCAAATCAGTCATTGCAAATTCGGACTTGAGCAAGACAATAATCTCATTTTTCAATCCGTCGGAGGAGGCAGTAAGAACAATATCATCCACGTAAAGTAATTAGTAAGCAGTGCTACTACCTCGATGAAAAATGAAAAGTGATGTATCACTCTTGCTGCATACAAACCCAATCTGCAAGATATACCTGGCAAAGTGATCATACCACGCACGGGGGGCCTGCTTCAGGCCATATAGTGACTTACGGAGACGGCACACATAGTGAGGAACTGCTGGATGGGTGAACCCTGGTGGCTGATGCATGTAGACTGTCTCTCGCAGATCCCCATGTAAGAATGCATTCTTCACGTCAAGTTGATGGATCGGCCAGTGTTTGCCCATGGCTATGCTCAAAACTGTGCGGATGGTAGTCGGTTTGACAACCGGGCTGAAGGTCTCACCACAATCAATGCCCTCCTGCTGATTTGTGCCATTAGCCACAAGACGGGCCTGATACCATGTAAGATGATATTAATCTCCCTTGGGGAATCTTTCATTAATATCAAGGTATATATAGAGTACAATATTCATCCCTTATACAATAGGAATCCTAAGCCTATACAAAAGAGGAATCCTAGTCTTACCATAATTATATTTACACAATATATGGAAATATTCTAATTATGGGTAGAGAATATATTGTTTCCTATATTTACACGTTTACAAAAAGCATAGCCATCACCTGGACCGAAACTCCCAACCGATTCCACTCAGTCCATCCGATGAAAAAGGGTGGCGAGTACAGAGAGAGAGATGTTCTTGATCTATTGGGTTTTCATGTTAATAGGCTAAGCTTGCCAGTTTAGGTATTTCTTGTCATTTTGTGCTTCATAACCTTTTCCTTTCTCTTTTACTCCAATAAATATTTTCCACAGCACAAGCTACCAGAAAATGTCGTTGCAAGTACTGATGCAAAAGCTGCTCTGCTAGGTGCAGATTTTTGCTTCCATGCTGTAACTGTTCAAGTATATTTTATGTTTTCTTAGTTCATCGTTTGTTTATAGTGCGATGAACTATGCTGGAACCATGGAAGAAAAATTACTATCTCATGTCCTAGTCCTTATTTGCTTGGATTTGCAGCTAAAGTTTGTCCATTTATTCTGATTTGCTTTATCTCTTATTTTGCAACTAGTTTGACCTTAAGGAAGGTAGTGCATTTACCAATAATGTCTTTTTGCAGTTCAGCTCATCATATCTTGAGGAAATTGCAAACTATGTTGATCCAGGCTTGCCTGTCATATCTCTTAGCAAGGGTTTAGAGCTAAACACATTAAGAACGATGTCTCAGATAATTCCCAAAGCACTGAAAATCCTCGCCAACCCTATGTTGTCCTATCTGGTCCTTCCTATGCATTAGAGCTGATGAATGAACAACCAACAGGTTGTTTGAACTGTTTTGAGAATTTATTTTGTCGTTGCTTGAAGTTCAAAAGTAAGCTTGCTTTGCTTGTGCAGCACTGGTAGTAGCTTCAAAAGACAAAAAGATGGCAAATTCCGTTCAGCAACTTATGGCTTCTACAAACCTGAGAATCAACACATCGAGGTATTTCAATCAGTAGTCAGAGCAGAAATATTGATTCCAAGTCTATCATAGAATCTTACCGCCAAGACTAGGGAACTTTTTGACACTCCCTTTCTGTCTTTCAATATATTCAAGAGAAACACAATAATGTAGTGATCTAATAGGATCTGTTTGATGCTTATCCTGCCTTCGATTTTTGGGTGATTTTCATGGACCTTGAAGGATCATTAGCAGAAAAGAATTCTTTTATTTTATAAGAAACATTATGAAGAAAAAAGAAATTGTTAGTGTTCGATTTTTTTTAAGAAGGAAATCGTTGAAGTTCTAGTTTTTTTTTTATAAAGGTTAAATTGTTAAAATTATGACGTCTGAGATGGCAGTGGATCCTGGATCCGGTCCGGATCCGGTGGATCTAGATCCGTTTTTATAGGATATGGATCTTTAAAATTTGGACCCGACGGATCCGGATCGGATCTGGATCTTGTATTTGAGATCCGTATCCGGTCCAGATCCGACACGTGGATCCGTTTTTTATTAAATATAATCATAACCTAAAATGTAATTTTATAAGTATTTTCTTAAAATTGCTAAGCACATTCTTGCAAGTTTAATTTATCACCGCGTTAACTCAAAAACCAAAAAATATGGAGATAACTTCGATAATAAAATCAATGTTATATTGGTGAATGACTAACATCTCCATAGACAAGTAGTTAAAATTATATTCACTTCATTTGTGAAGATTCCAAGTACATGCAAGTTCTGCATTGTGGAAATACTAGTCATCATTTTTCACAACTATTGTCATTGTCCAACATTTTCAATTAATAGCTCACAATCAAAACAAGACAACGAATAAAATATCTCATATGAAAAATTGAAATACAGTAAACTGTTAGCTAAGTAAAAATCATTTGTCAGTTCAAAAAAAATTCTTAGCAAGACAAATTTTTTTACATGTGGATTCAGATCCGATCCGTGGACCTGGTGGATCCGATGGATCCGGATTTGGATCTGATTTTTATGGAGCCGGCGAATCTAGATCCGGATCTGGATTTATGTATGAAAAACGGATCTGAATCTAAATCTAGTAGGAACACATTCGCATCTCTTCCTGTATTATTGGATCTTGTGTTTTATAAAACATCTCCGTTCTTGTGTTTTATATTTTATCATATTTTATATTTGCCTTTATAAACTTGACAAAAGGAAAGTGTATAAAGCCCTCCGTTCTTGTGTTGTTTCCTTTTCTTCTTTATTTGGAAGAGAGAGTGAGTTCCAACTTCCAATGCATTGTACGCGGGCGGGGGTGTAGAGATAGCCACACCCTTCAAGTCTGCCACATTTTAATAAGTATTTAAAAAACTAAGCTATAAGTAAGAAAATTTTGAACAATAATATACCCCTCCACTGAAGCAGCAACACATCCGCATCTCTTCCTGCGGCGGGACTGCACACTACTGGTTGTACAAGTTCAATAAAATCACAGATTGCTATCAAAAAAATTTAAGCAAATTACTGATACTGAGCAATAGCAATAAATGGTCGGTGGACTAGCTTCTTTTGGTTTTGAATCTTTTTTCTGTAGCTTGTTTCACATTTTTTGACGTATCAATTTATGTAACAATAAACAAATATTCTTCACTGTTATCTGTTTCTTTGCCAATTAATGGATACATAATGTCTCAAGTTTTGGTTTGACGGTTTAAATATATGAAATAGGATAATTATCATGATGCCATTTTTATACTTCTTTGGCGTAATTCACAAAATAAGATTGATTATCTTTGCTTTGGGTTTCCTCCTCCTAATTTTGTTTACATATTCTTCCTTTTTTGTTCTTCCTTGTTAATTAAAAAAAAGTGAATTCGTTAGTTTCAAGAGGCAAAATTGAGAAGCTTTTTAATGATAAGGCATATCTGAAATCAAATACAAATAGAGGAAAATTTATTCTATTTCTCATAGTTGAGAGACAAATCTGAGTAATTTCACAATAATAAGGGTATATTTAGGATCAAATTCAAACGGAAGGTAACATTATTTCATTTTTCGTAATTAAGAGATATTTTTTATCCTTTTTCCTAACAAGAATAATATATTGATAAATAAAACTATTAAAAAATCACCTTATAGATACATTATCTCATTATTATTGAAAAATATATTTTCTCATCTTCAATAATACATGTTAACCAAATAATTATTTAAGTCAAATGAAGTATTAATTACATCCAATTACAATTCAAATCAAGTCTTAGGAGGATGAGATGCTATGCGTTTTCTTATCTTCAAACCCCGTGAATTTTGCACTCTTAATCCAATCAATGCTCTTGTATTCATTAATTCCAAAATCAAATCCTTAATCCAACAAGGTAACCATCTTGAAGCTCTGTTAACATACTCTAAACAACCTCATTTTCCTCTCCACTCCTCCAAATTCACTTTCCCTCTTCTCCTTAAAGCTTGCGCCTTTCTTCCAAATCTTCAAATTGGGAAAATAATCCATGGCACAATCATCAAAATGGGTCTTCAATATGACCCATTTATCACCACTTCCCTCATTAACATGTACGTGAAATGTGGGTCACTTTGTGGTGCAGTCCAAGTGTTTGATTTTATGTCTGAATGGGACGATTTGAGTCAAGATGTAACTATATGGAATGCTATGCTAGATGGGTATATTAGAAATGAGCTTAATGAGAAGTGTATGTGTTTGTTCAAAAGAATGCAAGAACTTGGTGTTAAGTCTGATGAGTACTCTCTTAGTATTCTTCTCGGTTTGTTTAATGGTCGTATGGGCTTAGCGAAAGCAAAGGAAGTTCATTGTTATGTTATTAGAAACTCGTTCGGTGATGACCCTTTTGTGGTTACTGCATTGATTGATATGTACTCAAATTGTGGTAGGCCAAAAGATGCTTGGTACATTTTTGAGAGTGTAGAAGACAAAGACAAGGACAATATTGTCATTTGGAATGCATTGATTGGTGGCTTATCTGAGAATGGATTCTGGAGAAACAGCACGGAACTCTATTCTTTAGCTAAGAATAGGGGCTGTAAACTTATGTCAACGACTTATTCTAGTACGTTGAAGGCTTGTTCTGAAGGTGAAGATATAGATTTCGGTAGGCAGGTTCATTTGGATGTTGTAAAGATGGGTTTTGAGAATGATCCTTATGTATGTACTTCGGTGCTATCCATGTACTCAAGGGTTGGACTTTTGGTAGACGCAGATAGGGCTTTTGGTTCTGTATTAGATAAAGAAGTTGAAGTGTGGAATTCTATGATTTCAGCTTATGTTGGCAACGGTAGAACCGATGATGCTTTATGTGTCTATTATGAGATGCGATCGAGAGCCATTCCTTCTGATTCTTTCACCTTGTCATATATTCTGATAGCATGCAGCAAGACCGAATCTAATTATTTAGGTAGGGCAATTCATGGTGAACTGATAAAGAAACCAATACAGAATAACGTCGCGTTGCAAAGTGCTCTGGTGACTATGTACTCAAAATGTGGAATGTTAAAGGATGCTCTTGAAGTTTTCAGCAGAATGGAGGAGAAGGATGTGGTCGCATGGGGCTCAATGATCTCAGGTCTCTGCCAAAATAAGAAATTCAACTTGGCACTGGAAATGTATAAGGAAATGGAGACTCATAATGTTAATCCAGACGCTGATTTAATGGCAATGGTGATAAATGCTAGTGCAGGACTAGAAAGCTTAGAATTGGGTTGCAGTATACATGGAATCACTGTTAAGAGCGGGGAAGAATTAGATAGTTCAGTGAGCAGTTCTCTTATAGATATGTATTCTAATTGTGGGCAGCCAGAAATGGCTGAAAAGGTTTTTTCTGGTGTTCCCTATAAGAATTTAGTGGTTTGGAATTCTCTAATCTCTTGTTATTCGAAAAATGATTTACCAGAGCTCTCTTTAGATCTTCTTCCTCAACTTGTGCAACAAGGATTGTATCCAGACGCCGTTACACTTACTAGTGCCCTTGCTGCTGTTTCATCCTTAGCAATACTGATTAAAGGAAAGGCAATTCATTGTTACCAAATAAGGCATCAAATTCTTGAAGATAGCCAAGTGGAAAATGCTCTTATTGATATGTATACAAAAAGTGGATGCTTAAAGTATGCAGAGCGTATGTTCCAGTACATGTCCAAAAGGAACATAGTAACGTGGAATACGATGATTGCAGGGTATGGATCTCACAGTGAGTGTATGAAAGCTATCAACTTGTTCAATGAAATGAGAAAATCTGGAGTGACGCCTGATGCTGTAACTTTCCTTTCCTTGATTTCCTCTTGCAGCCATGCTAGTTTAGTCGACGAAGGCCTTAAACTATTTCACTTAATGGAAGAGTATCGAATCAAACCTCAAATGGACCACTACATAAATGTGGTGGACCTTCTAGGTCGTGCTGGACGCTTGAATGATGCTTACAATTTCATACAGGATTTGGAAATGGAACCTGACAGGGGGGTGTGGCTATGTCTTTTGTCTGCCTGTCGGGTCCATCAAAACGTCGAACTTGGAGAAATAGCTGCCAATAACCTTCTGAAGATGGATCCAAACAGAGGCAGCAATTACGTTCAACTTTTAAATCTCTATGTAGAAGCTGGGATGAGGGAAGAAGCAGCAAGTTTGAGGGTTCTGATGAGGCAGAAGGGTTTAAAAAAGCACCCTGGATGTAGTTGGATTGAGGTGAAAAATAAACTTGAGGTTTTCTTCTCAAGTGATTCATCCTCCCCCAAGACAATTGAGATCTATGAGATACTCCAAAATCTCAGAAGTATTATGAAAAAGGGAGGAGATTATGAGACTGAGGCAATATGAGATGAGAATAGAAACCGTTTTCCTTTACCTAGTTAACAAACATGTCTATGCTGAGAGCATGGCTATAGGAGGGGAACTTGCATTTCCAAAATATACTCTTGTGGTGTTGACTTACCATGTTGAATGGTTAAGACTGCTGTCTGCTGATCAGTCTTACATTTCGGGAGACTTAATTAATCTTAAAAAGGGTAATTCATCTAACAAGAGTCATTGTCCTAGGTAGAAGCCGATTCAGAATTTAAGGGTGCACCACTATCTTTAATGTAAACCTTATGTAAACATCTCACGGGTCACTAGACTGAATAAGGGTGCATTTGGTCAGGGTTTTAGGTCAGTTTGTTTCAAGTTACTAGGTTTTTAGTTCGTCAATAGTAAACTTTCGTGTTGAAAATAAAAATAAACAAACTTCCGCTGAACTGAAATACGTTCTTTAGTTTGATTTGCTCTCTTGAGTCTTGATTCACATTCCATTAACCGTTGCTAGTGGGAAATAGCATGTATCCGGTGAAGTAATTGAGATAAGCACAAACTGACCAAGACCACCACACTATAGATAAACACCTTAATTTGACTTCAACTGGCAAGTAAATACCCAACTTTGAGAATGCACATCTAGACATCTCAACAAATGAGGAAAAAAATGCTAACCCAAGAAAGCATGTTCACCAATATAATTTGGCGGAAATAAGTAACTAAATTTCAAATATATTCTTTGTTTAATCAAAATTAATTTATTACATTTCTTGAGAAATATTTCCGTATCAATTCTCAAAATCTAAACAATTCTTCCTACAAAATAAGGAGATGCAGTCTCTTTTTCTGAACTCTCTTTTCTTCGGAAGAAGTCTGCAATAATTGCATACAAGAAAATAGATTATAAACTGAATTTCGTCAACTATAAGTTACTATATATTTTGTCAATTTTTCTTTTTGGTAAATATATTGTCAAATTAAAGTAGTTGAATTTCAATATCTGTAATAACAAGGTCACAATCATTTTTTTTTATCACATTAAGATAACTTAATTTTATCCACTATAACATTAAGGTTACAAAATTTTACTCAGTATAAGAGCAAAATCATTCATGGGAAGATTTCGTCATTAAGTGAGCTTTAGTAATTTTATAAAGATGCTGAATTAACATTCCGACCAAGAGTCTCCATAATGTGAGTCTCTTTGGAGTGACTCATAAAATTGAAAAATAAAGCTTACTGGAAAAACAAAACAAAGATGCTGCAGAGCTTTTCACAATGACGAACAAGCGATATAGATTTAGCCGCCAGCAGCAAAAGAAAGCCACCAATCTCTCTACATTAACGCCAAAAAGTAATCTATCATCTACAAAGAATGGGTTACTTTTCTTACAAGATAAAAATTTTGAGTGCTTTGACTGGGGGAAACAATTAGTACTACACATCCCGTTGTCCTTGAGGAATCTAATAATACAACACATCTATAGAACTTTCATTTATATATTTCAGTCGGAACTTTAGCCGCCTGTGTGCAAAAAATTTACAGGATTACCTCAGATCTGCTGCTGAGCCTAGTTTTGCTTTTGTAACTTACACTCCAGATGATGTTCGGTTTACTCTTTGCGCACCCAATCTAGGAGCCGCAGGTTTGGTTACTCGGCCCTGCCCAATTGAAGGTGTCGCTGAGGTAGTTGGCACAGGAGCTGCAATAGCAGCCCAGGGGTCATCGTCATCAAGTGCTCCACTTCTTTTCACATTCAAAGGCTTTGCCGAAGGAGCTGGAGCGGCTATGGCAGCCCAAGGGTGCTCCACTTCTTTTCACATTCAAAGGCTTTGCCGAAGGAGCTGGGGCGGCTATGGCAGCCCAAGGGTCGTCATCATCAACCGTTCTGTTTGCTCTCGAGCTTGATGGCTGAGAAGTTGCTCTTGGAGCAGGAACAGCTACAGAGCCCCACAAATCTTCATCACCATCTTTACTCATCTTAGGAGTGGTTTTACCCCGCAAACCAGTACCTGAAACAAACATTAAAGAAAAGAAATTAAGATTGACCCGCCGATCAGATGAAATCTACAATTAAGAATTGCAGCAGTTGAAATCCTCCCAGTCATGCACAATCTGATACCCAGCCAAACCCCCACTGATTTTGGATCTTGCCTTTTGTTATACATGAACCAATGAATTGCAATCTTCCTAGAGATGTATATATATTAGATGGAGGCTTTTGTTTACACTCAAATTTACCAGGAATTCTACCTTGTGGTTTTGGTTGAGAGACAGAACGCCTTTGAGCAGCTTGAATATTTACAAGAGAAGGAGATGGTTTTGGCTCTTCTTGTGGATCGATGTCATCCCAACCCTCTTTGGTCACTGTCATGACCCTCATGAATTCCATTTTCAAGTTCTCCCCATCCATCAGTTGATGTTGGGGATACAGGAACAGGATGATCTGCAACATCTACTCCAGAACTTCTATGGACCGGTTTTATACTCGCACTATCTACAACGATGTGATTTGAGGAAACCAATATCAATAGCAAATCTGGAGACAAAGGCATCCTCATAAGCATTAAACTCATTTGGAAAAAAGCAATGTGACAATAATCTCAGTTATCCACTAACGGCAGTAGCATAATGTAAAGGAAACAAATTAGTAAGAATCATACTTGAGCTAGCATCGGAGACTGCAGAAGCAAGAGGCGCACTAGAACTAGCTGGAGCATTGGAACTCTGTTAGGAGGTTTTACCGCCTGTAAGGGTCAGTGAGCTCATAGCCCAACTGCATCAAAGCAATGAAAGCATACTATTGAAGTAGAAAAGAAAGAAAAATGCAAACTGCTTGATGGAAAAGAAAATCATACAGCTTATGTAACCATCACGGTGAACGTACTAAAACAACATTTCATTATATTTTGTCATTTCCAGTATTAATTCCTCTAAAAATGCTCTAATGCACAATCAATGTCCTTCAAATTGCCATAATCAACAGGAAAACGCAGGAAATACAAGTTAAACAGAAACTTTCAGCCATAATTATAGCCAAATTCAGGTAAATAAGCTTTAAATTTTGATTTTTTCAGCTTCTTGCCATGCCAAATCAGTGTTATGGAGGTCAAATGTTGAAATAGAAGCAAAACACATAAGACCAGAAGCATACCCAAGCAAACCCGCATTTCCAGGAATTGATGAAGTTCCCATGCTTGTAGTGCTGGTATCTCCAGTGCTTCTCTGTATATGGCCAAACCAAATTTATTATGCATGCTCAGGGGAAAGGAGGAAGATAAAGAGATCCACATATAATTGAAAATGCAACAAAGATCAGGGATGGGGCACTGATGGGAGGAGAAATAGAAAACTCATGCAAGCAACTAATGAATAGTCATCTTAACAGCAGAAAGATATGTTGATTTTATCCATAAAGCCCACTGATGTGGTAAAAGGTTAGAGCTCAAGAGAATAAACCAACATGAACGCATAAGTTGAATGCAAGAAAATATTTCTGAACAGACGCAGAAAATGTTCAAGCAGCTGAAGGCAGCCTAATGTAAAAGTTTATCCAGGTAAACTGGGAAAAGCTCCCACAAGGAAGAACTATACTGCCCGCCGCCCGCCGAGCAGTTAGATCTCGTGAATGAACAAGAAGAAGAAACTGCTGCTCTTCCAGACAAGAACAAGGGCAGTCTATGCCTGCTGAGCAGTTCATGACTTCAAAGAGCAAAAAGACTTTTTTCTATTTTGACCTTTATGTGGCTATGCCAAAGTTACCCCACAAGATAAATACCATCTATTGATCTCTCATCAAAGCTTCACAGAAAGAAAAGCTTTTAAACACAAGACTATTATTTGGAAAACATATGTGCACAAAATAAAAATCAAGAAGAATACATACCTTTTCATGGTGCTGCTTGACTATTTGCAAAAATTGGTCAACAGCTTGGAATGCTTTTGAACGAACATCGCTGTTTCATCGAAAAGGGGGAAGTGAATGTGCAGACATACACAGGAAGAGTTGTCCAAATGTTCAGAATGAGTGATTCGCCCAAACACAATAAAGGTTCACAAAGTAAGATCAAGCAAATAAACTCAAATATTCTTCAATGTCATCTGGGCCGAGGAAAATAAATATTCCACGCAAATACTCCCTCCTCCCAATTTATACACTTTCTATTTTGAGACATTCCAAAAATGTTTGACAGCATCCCATCAATTATATTCTTGTAAGAATTCAAATTAACTTAACTCTCCAACTAATTACCTTTATATGTAATGCTTTCTTTTCAAATGAACTTTTCAATCATCATCTTGTAGCCTTAAAACATTTTTTTTTTGAACATGTAACAACTTTGTATTATAGATCAGTACTTAGGTAGTACTGAAAACCCCCTTTACAAAAGAAAGTAGGAAGACTAAGAAGCTAAGAAAAATAAAATCCTAGCATGTTGATTCTGCATCTACAGAGGGATTCCTTGTACACCAAAAACAGAACAGCAGAATACAGTCTTGCTTCATCTTCTGTAGAGTGCTACTCCTATCCTCAAAACATCTGGTGTTCCTTTCTTTCCGGATACTCTACCAAATCCAAGCTGGAATGGTCCTCCAATAACTTCTATTCCTTGTCCCAATCCCAGACTTCTCCCAGCTAGAAAGAGTGTCAACAATCTTGCTAGGCATTGTCCAAGATATGCCTCTGAGATTGATAAAAATCTTCCATAGCTGATCAGTAATTCTGCAGTGTAAAAACAGATGTCCTACAGTACAGTTGGAAACTAAGATAATCCTTCTCTTTCTCAAGTTTTCATGTGTCAAAACAGCTTCTTAGGCTAGCAACCATGGGGAGGAGTATTGGCCAGTCAAGAACACGCATGTCCAGAAGATGACCGTAGCGGAAATGAGAATGTTGAGATGGATATGTGGGCATACTAGGAGATAGGATTAGGAACGAAGATATTCGGGACAAGGTGGGAGTGGCCTCCGGGGTGGATAAGATGAGGAAAGTGTGGCTGAGGTGGTTCAGGCATGTGAAGAGGAGATGCTCATATGCCCTAGTGAGGAGGTGTGAGAGGTTGGCTATGGAGGGTCTAAGGAGAGGTAGAAGTAGGCCGAACAAGTATTAGGAAGAGGTGATTAGGCACACGTGCAGCTTACCGAGGAAATGACTCTAGATAGGAGGTTATGGTGATCGAGGATTAGGGTAGAAGGTTAGTAGGTAGTCGAGCGTCGTCTAGTTTCCCTTCTCTATATTATTATTATTATTATGCTCCTATTATATTGTGCTTCGATTTTGTTATTACTTGTTTCCTTTGCTTCAGTTATCATATTATTTGTTGTTGCTACTGGTCTTTCCTCTATTGTATCCCGTGTCATACCTATTTTGATATGCTTTAGCCGAGGGTCTATCCTCTCTACTTTGCTTCAGATATCATATTATTTGTTGTTGCTACTGGTCTTTTTTCTATTGTATTCCCTTGTCATACTTTTTTATATGCCTTACTTGAGCCGAGGGTCTATCGAAAATAGTCTTTCTACCTTCCACAAGGTAGGGTAAGTCTGCGTACACCCCACCCTTCCCAGATCCCACTTGTGGAATTATACTGGGTATGTTGTTGTAGAAGAAATAAAAATCCAGGAAGTAATAAAACCTGGAAAGTAAGATGTAAACACAGACCAGGAGAGACATATATGATATATGTATGCAAATGTGTAAGTTGAAATTCCACTTTCATTTATCTATCTCCACGGGCTATAATGCTTTAGAACGAAATGCCTCTGTGAGAAATAAAAATCCAGGAAGTAATAAAACTTGGAAAGTAAGATGTAAACACAGACCAGGAGAGACATATATGATATATGTATGCAAATGTGTAAGTTGAAATTCCACTTTCATTTATCTATCTCCACGGGCTATAATGCTTTAGAACGAAATGCCTCTGTGAGAAGGTCAATAAGCTAAACCAAACCAAAATTGACGAGGAAATGAAATGATTTACTTTGTTCATCATCGATGTCAATTAAAGGTTAGGACCATACCATGACTACCATGTCAATAAATCTCCAAAAGCATTGTTTAACCATGAAAACAAGACAACAAATTCAGCGGTTTATGGGAGCTATGGGAAATAAGTTGACCTTTTCTTCATAAGAAGTAGTGGAAAGGAAGGATGAAAAAAGCACAACAGACTGCACACACTATATTCCACTTCCAGAAAACTTTGATTGACTGATCAAAGATACGTGATAGCTAGCCATTTGCCCATTTCTAGAACGAACAAACCACTTCGCTGTGAGTCTCTGAACGGAAAGCATCAACTCAAAAGAAAGATAAAACAAAGTATCAAACATATATAGAGCTAATATCTACAGTTAGACTTAATCCAGACCAGCAAAGCAATTATACTGCGTGTAACATATATCGATGCAGATCAACCAATCATTACTTCGAAAAATAAGTTAACAATATAGCAAGTCAAAGTTAATAGTAATACCATGTGAGCAGTTCAGAAACTAGAGAAGGAAATCTAAACAACAAACTCAAATTAAACAATGATAATTACCGCCATTCTCCAGAAGTTTTGATGAATTCAATCTGCGAGCAGGAGTAGGAATTAAGAGACACTGATAATCTGGAAGTAGAGACTGTGAGACAGGAACATAGACAATTGTGACCGGATACAAGAATATAGCTAGAAGAGTCAAGAGAATGCAAATAAAAACCAGAAACTTAGCAGCAATACCTTTTGGAATGGAAGCAGTATTGCGCAGCTCCTCTGTTCCACTCAACTTTGTACAAGAAAAGAGTTCATTGATAAGACAGCCTAACAATACCTCAGGAGCAAAAGATTAGTTCACGGTGGAAGAGAAAATTTAAGAATCAATGCAGCATTTCAAAGACTAGCCAGAAAGCTCTGACATCCATTTGCATCCAAAAATTGTGACCCCACCCCCCAGAAAGAAAAGAAGAAAAGAGACAAACTCAAAATGCATCACAAAAAAAAAGGCAGCCGGTGCACTAAAGCTCCAGCTATGTGCGGGGTTCGGGGAAGGGCCGGACCACAAGGGTCTACTGTACGAAGCCTTACCTTGCATTTCTGCAAGAGGTTGTTTCCACGGCTCGAACCTGTGACCTCCTGGTCACATGGCAGCAACTTTGCCAGTTATGCCAAGGCTCCCATTCAAAATGCATCGCAACAATGATCTAAAAATGGGTATGGAATTTAGTCATTAGCTAACAAAAGGTTGATAGTGTGAATGCTTTCTAGTTTTTCTAAACAAAGGAAATGAAATGGCCAGAGACATTGACAGGGCCACCAGAACGAACAATGTTCAATTGCCTGAATGTGAAACCCAATTATAGAAACATAAACTAATGACAAGAAAACTTTTATTCTTATGATGATATAATTATCAAACTAAAGAATATATCCAACTTGCACCATCTAAAACCACAGATACAGAGACTAATCCAAACCCCAAGAATCTATAGCCCAAGGTGAAGATTTTCTTATTGTCACCCACTCAGACTTGAGCAGCTCCGTGGGTTTGTACTGTGCTCCAATAAGCTAATCATATTGCTGAAAACAAAAAACAAAAGGTAAAAAGTAAATGGATTAATAAAGACCATTCACGCAGCATTGACAAATGGGAGCAGAAATAGCAATAACTCATCAGACTGGAGAATGGATGATGCGGTGACAATATATGAGATAGTAATGTAGTTAACCCAGCAAAAAACGAAACAATAGAAGAAGAAAAGAACAGCCAAACTACATATCCTTTTTTTCATAAAACTAAAAATCCCTGAAGGTCAGTTGACTTTTAAAGTTCTCTTCTGGATGTACTTTTGCACCAGCATTTCCTTTATGCTGGTCTTTTCTTTGCTTTACATCAATAAAATACTTACTTTGCCGATCAAAAAACAAAAAAGAAATCCTTGAGGGCCAATGGCTCACAGTTCAAAAAGAACAACCCGGCTATTTTCTAAACACTAAATATAGCACAAGACAAAAAAACATTCAATCACAATTTGGTCAATAAAATCAATGTGATTGGAGAAAACTGCAAAAGAAAGAAATTTACGGTTCTCCAGAGGAAAATGGAAAAAGATATTCACATTTAAGGATAATTAGTTCACTATGTACTTCACTTGAACAGAAGAAAGTAAGTAGCTAACAAGTGGCAGTGGCTGGAAAGATCCCTTGTTATTCTGTTCAGAATTGAAATTGAGATAATATGATATGAAAACTTAAAAAGAACTTCTGTCCAATAATCTAACCCAGAATCAGAAGTTACCAGCATTGGTCCAACAGAAGACTCATTATTGCCATCAAACGCAGAAAGAACATCAAAGGCATGCAATTTCCAGTCTAGAGTTTGGGTGACGACGACTCTAGCCAGGCAAACATTGCCATTGCCATTGCCATAAACCTGCAACAACAAAGCACAATTTGAAACAACCCATCAAACACAGGAGTAATCAGGTTTTTTCCTTCTTATTTTTTTTTGGGGGGGGGGGTATAGGGAGGTAGGGTTGACAGGGCAGATGATGGCTTTCCCCAGCTTTTCACTTTTTTCACATTTGGATCTCTAAAAGTCTACAATTTTTATAATTTTCCTTGAAAAAAGAATACCCTAGGCTCCCAAAAAGTTGAAATGTTTCCTTTCCTCCAATTTCAATTTAAGTTGGCCATCTTCCAAAATCCAGGTTCTGCCATGTCCAAGGACTAAATTATGAAGCTTAAGGATACAACAAAGGCATTCAAACATTCTTATGTACAAAGCTGTTGCAGTTCAACCATTCAATATTCAGATGCATCAATAAACAATCCTATGGAGCAATATCTTATTTAGCCAAATAGTCAAAAATTCCAAATCACTTCCAGAGAACATAGCTAATTGGAAAGTAAATCAATGACGTTAGATATTTACTTACAAGTTTACAGTCATTCAAGAAGCTCACAGCTTCGGCTATTCGATGCAATCCCCATGCCTAGTACTCATCTCTGCCACATGACATGAGATACATTAAACAGATATTGTCAAAAGTAAACGCATGTTGAAGAGACATGGGAATTACAGTGATATCTTAGACGCCAAAGGATTTCCAAGATCAAAACATCAAGGCATAATCACAACAAGCACACAACTAAATAGCCAACCAATCAGTAATTTGTCTCTCTTACATCTACTCCAACAAAAAGTACCGCAATATTATGGTGACAAATAATATCCATTGAGATGAACGCTTCAAAATTTGATTTTTTAAACATCATTTGACCACCCACCATAATCACAAGAACTTTCCCATCAAAGAGAAAGTAACTTGTCTGAAGATACTTTTTTTATAACCGAGAAATTCCCTAGAGCCAATTGTGCAAGGTTCAAAACTTTGTGGAAAATGGGTCTACCCCACTACTCTTCTCCGCTTAAATACCAGGATTTTATCCAAGACAAGGTTCGAACACATGTGTTGCGCCTAACCGACGCATCAAGCATTGTGCTCACCGCTAAACCAAAGCCCTAGGCCAGATACCTTTTTTATAGTCTGAAGATATCTAATTCACTTAAACCTACTCTTTTAAGTTAAAGAAAAATGACAAACTACTTCTTCCCCTTTCCTTTCAGTTTTAGCATAAATGAATTAAGCTTGTGGACCCAAATCTTCCCCAATATAACATTAAAGAGTGTAAATTTAAGTATTAATTCAATAATAATAGAGCCAGATTTCTGATTTTAATATAAATACTATCTTACAAGTTAAAAAAAAGGTATTGACTCAATAATCACTCCTTTAGTTTGTTCAATAGGTGGTGGGTGATTTGGGTTTTTGGGACTTGAAGGTGGTAGTACTGCTATACAATCGTAAATAGTTTCAATAAGTGATTTAGTACCGTCTATTTTATAGTCGGATTTAATACAACACCAATAATATAAATAGTGGGAATAGAAATAAAATATTTTTTTAATAGCTACCTTATAAGTTGGTTTATCCATATATTCATTAAGCAGTAAAATATTAGAGCTATATAAAACAATATAGTTGAAATAGTAGGATAATATATACCGGAAAATTTATTTGTTGCTTGAAAAAAATTCCCTAAAAATACAATAAGTTCGGAAATTTTCCCCAATCTCTATCTACAACCATATCAGCTGGATTTTGATTATGAGAGTTAAAAAATAAAGTTATAGGTTTTCTATAGTCATAAGCAACAAGTAGTTGCTCGTATAAAGAATTTCACTTAGCGGGTACTTCTTCTGAAATTTTTCTATAAGGTAGTTGACAATCGTGACAAGTTTTTTATATTCTTTTCTTCGTTGTATTATATTTTTTTTTAAAATAAAGTTTATAGCAAATTGTATTTTACTAAGAATGTCTTCAAAAATTGATAGATCATCCTTTACAATTAAGTTATATATATGGCACGCACATTTTATATGAAAGTGATCTGGAAAAGATGGAGTTAAACTATTTTTTTAAATTGTAATAGCGTAATTGTTAGAAGAAGCGTTATCTAATGTAATAGTCATAATTTTATCAGTTATTCCGTAATAATCGCACACTTGATAAATATTTTCTGCAATAAAAGTATCAGTGTGCCTATCATCTATATATCTATACGTTAAGATACGTTTTTGCATAGACCATTTATAATCTATCCAATGACAGGTTACCGTTAAATAATCATGGTTGTTAGTACTATGGCCTATATCAGAAGTGATAGTCACTTTTCCATTAAAATTATTTAATGAATAACGTAAATATTGTTGATATTCATGTGCGAATTTAAATACATATCTCTTAACAGTTGATCTAGGAAAACCGTTAAAAGCAGGATTATACATATCTCTAATGTAATGAATAAAACAGGGAGATGAAGGAAATGAAAAAGGTAAACCCTCCACAGCTACTAATTTTGTTATTGCTTCCTTATCTCTATGTTTATCGTATTTAGGGCCTACAATTCCCCCGTCATAGGGTTAGTTTGACCCTGTACTTGGTCCGGGACAGTATGTGAACCTTGTCCCGATGGAGCGGACGTTTGCGCACCCGGTTTTGAAGCCTCGTATTGGGCATATCTAGCTGGATGAGCCCTTGCTACGTGTCTCATTAAACCCCCTGTCCCACCGTGACCTTTTCCAGTTTTAAATTTTAAAACATCTTTACAAATTTTACATCTAGCTACTTGATTCTCTACGTCCCTATCAAAAAATATCCATGCATCTGATTTTAATGTTCGTTTTGCTGGACCTCGTCTCATACTAGGGGGAATAGGAGGCATTTCAGTTGAAGGTGCACTAGTGGGTGTGTTGTCATCTACATTAGTGGGTGTATCATCTAGATCATCGTCTAAATTAAAGTCTTCTTGAGTTTCAAAAAATAGCTCCTCGTCTAAATCTAATGATATTGTAGGAAAATGTTCAGTATCAACAAAATCATCATGTGTAGGAATAGGATTCTGTCTAGAAATATGACCCTTGCCCTTGTTGCCCCTACTAGAAGAAGCATGACCCCTACCCGTAAGCATACGTTTAAATCCTTCCATTATAAATTTATACTTATACTAATAAATAATTAAAGTAAACGAAATTAAGTGAGCTAAATAAAATAAACAGACAATAATAATTTAATGAAGGAACGAATGTACCAAACGCCGACGTAACGTCGACGTGTAATCGAGAGGTTGAAAATTGAAACTTTGTTCGATGGAAGATCCTTAAGTTAGTTGCCAACTTCACTCCCAAATGAATAAATAAAATTGAATATTTAGTAGACAATGTAGACTTGTAGAGAGATATATTGAGAGATTAGAGAGATTGTAGGAAGATTTTGTGAGAAAGATGAAGAGAAAATGAGGTATTTATAGTTGAAAAATTGGGTTAAAGTGTAAATATAATAACTTATGGGTTAAAAATAAATATTAAGGGGGTAGGGGGGTTGGGGGAGGGGGAGGCCAAAAATGGCCGTTGCACAACGACCAAAATGTAAAATGGTCGTTGGTGCAACGGTTATTTTTGCAAAGGGGGGCTTCGGGCGGGATCGGGGCGGGACCGGGGCCGGGTCGGGCCTGGCGGGATTGGAGCGGGCCGGGACGAGACCATGTCCTGTCCCGGTTCGAGTCCCGATACCGCAATTTTTTTTATTAAAAAAAAGTCGGGTTCGGGGCGGGACCGGGCCGACCCGGCCCACTGGCCAGCCTTAAATAAGATTAAAGAACAGGTACAGCAGATAATATTTATTGTAAATGTTAAACCAAATCTCTTTCAAATAATATTGTAATGCTTAATACATATCTCTTTTGTGATTCATTGTGTCTTGCCTTCTGGGTATAATTATTTTGCATACCCAGGTTGAATCATCTACTCACTATGCCATACAGATCACAACATTAACTATTCAAATAAAGAGCTGACTCTTGAGCAAAAAGTATAGCCAACATACACACAAGCACGAACACAAGAAGCCACTTCAATTGTTCATGATATTTTGATTTCCAAGAGAAGAAGAATGATAAAAATATATAAAACAATATGGGCAAGCAAATATGATAAAGGCAAGTTGCAAAAAAAGAACTCCCACTCCCTAGTGTCCTTAGAAATAGTATTACGAATCCAGTACAATATTGATAAACAACAAAAAAGGGAACTTTTAGCACTTCTTTTGTATAACCAAACAATCAGTGGGTTGACATCTCATCATTTCTTTCTGGGGGTCGACATCTCAACCATTCTTTTGCATGGAAAATGTAACCTTGGTCAAAGAGGAGAAGCAACAACTCCTCAGAAAAATATCACTAGATACATGATCGTTGGTCTACATTCTTCACGAATCTAAGCTAAATGCCAAATAAAAGATTATAGATTCCATTTATAGGCAATAAACATGTAACATCATATATCCTGATAAACTGCTGTTACTATATGTACCCATTATTGGAACACAGAAATTCAAGCAATCAAGCATCTGAATCGTAGAACAGAAAAGAAGCTAAAGTGCATTCATACCTCTGGGTACCTTTTAATCCTAATTCCTTGAGCTTCTCCGAGAGTGGCATGACAGGTTCAGTAACAATATAGATGGCAACCTTAGTAGTAAATTTTCTGCTTCAGTGCTGTGAAGAAATGACAAAATATTTGGATGCCCAACCTGAAAAGAAAAACAAACTGCCATTTAGAAGAACTCTGATGAGAAGGAGAAAGAGTACTCTGGAAACAAGACAATGCAAAGTCTCATTATACTCCCAATTTACAACCAATAATTAGCTTACAGTGCAAAGTTGCTTGATTCCATTTCAACCAGCAGCTAGATGTCCATCGTTTGTATTACTCCCCGTAAGCGCAAATACTGAGACAGGAGTTCCATCATCCTGTTAAAAGAGAGAAGATCATCTTCCCTATTTGCATGCAGGAAGGGATGACATTGCTTTTCTTTTCCTTTTTTGGGATAAGGAAAAGATGAAAATTATGTGAAAACTGTTGGAAATTTGCCTTTGGCGGGGAGGTGCGTCCATCCATATTTGATGAATTAAACACTAGTGTTTCGCATGTTGGAGACCTTGTCTCTTCGCACATGCATGATCTACGAAGTGAGTAGATGACGGACCAAGAATCGTCAAATTTCGTTGAGAAATGAAAGAGATATTGGTCAACGAAGTAAGGTGTTTGAGGCATGGAAATGTGGTGTGGGACAAATCTATCACATCGGTGGGAATAGGAAGAATTGCTCTCTATATAAGTCTCTAATGTGGTAAAGGGTTTGGGACCCCAAGGGGTATCCCATGTGTTTAAAGGAGGGAGGACCTAGATGTGCTTGGGTTCAAGGCTAAGCCCACACGCGCGCCGCGCGCCCGCCGCCCGCCCGTCCGGTCTCGGGTCTGTGGGTTGTGAGGACTTTCTGATATTATCTTTTTGGACCAGAGAACTTTGCCAGATGTACAGTTTGGTCCCTGAAATTTAATATTTTACAGTTTGGTCCCCAGAGTTTCTGGAAAGTTGATTTTGGGGTGACGGAAGGCAGAAAACTTTCTGCCTTACCGTTGGACAGTTTTCTGGAGCTTTAACCAGCCATTATTTGGCTGATTAACTCCTCATTTATCACCCTCCTTCATGTCCATTATTCAGCCTTCTTCAATGGCCATTAACAGCCATTACTTGGCTATTTAATGCCCTCCTAATGACCATTAACAGCCATGTTTTGGGCAGTTGTACAGCCCCTCCTCCATGCTATATATTGAGCCTCTTTTGGCTCAATTCAGTCACGGGAAAATAGAGAAAAACAGTCACAAAAGAGCACGAAAATAGTGGCCAAAAAAACTGCTCGAAACAGTGACTGAATTTCAGTGAAAAACAGTGACCAAACACTCACATATACATAAGATATACACAACAGAGACACACTATATACACAGAGACAAAAGAGAAGAGTAAACAGAAACTCTTCCTTCCTTTTTCATATCTTCAGCAAGTCGATTCATATTTGTTTTATTCGGCAGGCTCAACCTATTGGTTTTGTAGTGTTGAGATTAAAGTGTTGTTTTATCTTGGGAGACTATTGCCCGCTAACGTAAAAGCATATATACGGGGCAATCTTGTCTTAAGGACAGAGGGCAATTCCTCGACTCAACACACAACGTTGTAACCATCCAGATTTAATTGTTTCTTGATTTCAGGATATCAAGATTCAAGACACAACAAGCTTGCGACAGTTCTCAACATTGGCTTTGCAATGTTATCAAGATTCAAGACACAACAAGCTTGAGGCAGTTTTGAAGATTGACCATTTATTTATCCTTTCGAACACTTGTAATAGTTATTTACTTTCCGTACTGCTTTATAAAGTACAATAGAGTACCAACAAATTAAGACAAGATTGTATTGTATTACTATTAGTGTTCGAAAGATGTCGGTCAAAAGTTGTGTGACCAAATCTGGATATGGCAATGGTTTTCTGGTAGAAGAGAGTGATGATGATGAACGTGTTCATGGTGTCACCGCTACCAAGACTGGTTGGAACAAGCGCTCACGAGAGCCTGAGGATGTCAACTGGGACAAGAGGATAAGGCTGAAGATGTGGTTCTATCTTGCAGCAGAAGGCCTATATCTGTCCCAGACAAAAGATCCGAATAATGGTAAGAAGGAAATGGACATTCAGTTTGATGAAGTGACTGAAGTGGGCCAGAATCCAAAATTGGGATAAGTAATTTTTCTTACTTGTCAAGAATAAAGATTAAATGATGTCTGATTAAAAATGGATTAAAATAAGGAGGATTATGAAAATAATTTATATTCCTTATGCTTTAAAAAATCAGAAGTTTAATCTCATCTTCTTTCCCCTTTAAAGATTGGATTTTGTAAACGACTTAAAAAGATCCGTTCTTTTAAGTGTAATTATTAAAGTGTGTAAAGTATGTTCGCACATATGAGGGAGAAAGATCCACCGATCGCAAGTAAAATTACCACACTTAAGTAAGCGTCAACAATTGTCTGGGCACCAATCATAACGGAAGAAGACTAAAAGCTAAAGACGCTGAGCTTGTCATACTATTTGGTAGAAGATCCTTCATAGGATGATATTGGACACTCAGTCATACAAAGCCTCCGGGCGACTGGAGTGGGCCAAAATTCCTTTGATAGGATGATATTGGACACTCAGTCATACAAAGCCTCCGGGCGACTGGAGTGTGCCAAAATTCCTTTGATATGATGATATTGGACACTCAGTCATACAAAGCCTACGGGCGACTAGAGTGGGGCCAGAATTCATTTCATGGATAAAGTAATGGACACCTAGAAAGGTGGGCCAGAGTTTCCAGGTCTTAAATGATCTGAAGGCCTAAAGAAAGGTAGAAAAGAAATTGGACACTCAGTCTGCCAAAGCAACTAGAGTGGACCAGAGTATCCAGATCAAATATGATCCGATTACGCCCTAACCACGGGCAAGAGGTTGTTCATGTGAAGCAACGCCACCTCTAAAAATCAAAAGGGCTGGAGAGGTTGTCCTCAATAGGACTTCAAGGAATGGGATCACTCTAAAAAGAGGTGATACATGTTCCTAACTTGGTTTAAGGGACGATGTTGGTCAAGCTGGTTTGAGACTAGTCCAGCAGGTCTGTAATAACTAAGAATGGTACAGTATGTCTGTAGCCAAATGAATGATATATTTGTAATCCGTGCATCTATGCCATCATAGATTAAGACACGTTAAATAGCAAGTCATTCAAAAGCTAGCGAAGTTGAGATTGTTGTCTTCTTTCGACATAAACCCTCAAAATGAATGTGAGGTAGGCGAAGAGGCAAAATCACCTTTCCAAATTCCGTCAAGGGAATAGCGAAAGAAGCACCGCTCCTCTAGAACTTAGTCACACCTACTTGGGTGATTTGAAGTTTATACAAAATAGAGGGGGGAGACAAGTACGTTGTGATCTTCATTGATGATGGTACAACGTATGTAATCCTTTGTTTGTTGAAAAGCAAAGATGAAGTTGTTGAATCGGATAAGCGCTACAAAGCAGAAGTTGGAAATCAACTAAGCCTATGGATTGCGAAATTCGTAGTGATAGAAGGGGAGAATGTGAAGCATCGTTCATTAAACGACTGTTCATTTCTCACCTCAGTCCAACGGTGTCAGCCAAGCGCAAAGTCATACGCCCAAATTATGTGGGGTGGCTTGTTAAAAGTTGGAATACTGAAACAGGTCAAGTTGTACCTAAGACTGTAGATTGCATATCCATTGGTTCTGCAAATAACAGTAGTGATGATCACCTCTTGGTGTCAAAGAATGCTGAACTCTTTGAAGATAACTTTCCTTGAAAAGGAAAAAGAAGTAATTGCTCAAGGTTAACAAGAACCCGCGAGGTTCGACCGTCCTGAACTAGACGCCCGTATTCACAGGACTCGAAAGTTGCTGGCTATCCGGAACTTAATATTCCAGATCTGCAGAACTCACGGATTCTAGATGTTGAACCGAGACGGAGCAAAGAACGGGACAAAGACTTGTTCCAGTCCTTCTAGCTTGTATGGTTGAGAACGAACCATGGACAATTGACAAATAATTGTCATCTCCAAAAGCGCTGCTTTGGAAAGAAGCTACAAAGAGAGAAACAGATTCCATCATATAGAACCATACTTGCGTAATGGTTGATCTTCCTCCGGGAAAAGAACCTTTGGGTTGTGAAAATGGATATTCAAATGTGAGTACAAAGTAGATGGATCTACTGATGAGTTCAAAGCCTCGGCTACTTGTACATGTGCTCCCCTGGGAGTAGCTTAACATCATTGGCCATTGCAGTCTTGTGTGGCATGGATGTTGAAACGGCCTTCCCAACCGGAGAGTTGGAAGAAGAGAATCAGAGTTGGTTTGCTGGACTGTTGGGCTTCTTCCTGAACTTTCATTTTGGTCCTTGAAATGTTTACATTTTGGTCCTGAAAGTTTCAGATAAAACAGAAACAATGAATCTGACCACAGAAACATTGACTCTGAAGTTAGAAAGCCAACAGTTGGAGAATCAACAGTCTGAAAGTAAAAGTCATATTGAAACAAAGTCTCGATATGAAAGATATGGGTATCACAGATGACATCTTAGGAATTGGATTTCTAAGACATCTAACGGACTGGTCGATAGTTGACAGTCTCGTTGAAGCCACCAATGGATATGAATCATAGAACTGATTGGAATCATGGTGCACCCATAGACAAGGAGCTATATGCACAGGTCATGTGTAGTTCAATGTATTGTACACATTACAACCGACCTGGTATCGTCCTACAAACAGATCAGTTGAACTAAGGTTCACTGATGATCTTAATACATGATCAATAGAAGGCGTTAAGTCGGATATGACGATATCTGAGTTATTCGTTTATCTACGGATTATAGTATTCTGGATGTCCAGCGGTTCTGGGAGAACACAGTGATGCAAACTGGACATCAGATCTGAAGAACACCAAAGCCACAAGTAAATGTGTATGGTGGGTCTTGGAAAATCCTCTAAGCAAACTTGCATCGACCAATTCATGATGGTATCGGAGTTTATCGCTTTATACAAAGCATGAAAGAAGTTGAGTAACTTCACAACTCATTAGAGGACGTCCCGTATTGGGAGAAACTCGTGCCTTCAGCAATTATACACTATGGCTAGCCGGTCGGCTTCAGGAAGGACACGGATGACGGCGTCTGGACATATCTGTCAGGATCTGTCGGAGACATAAGACCGTATGGCAGTTGATCATCACGGGTGTCACTTCCTTATTTACTAACTAAGGGACTACCCGGAGATCAAGTGTTTTGCCTGTCTAGGGGAATGGGCTTAAAACCCAAACAATACGAACCTTTGCGGTGGTAACCCAACCATACTGATTGGAGATCCCAAGAATTTGGTTCAATGGGAAAACTAAGCGGCAAAAGGTTCAGTTGAGCGCTTCGGTGGAAGCAAAAAGCACTTCGGATGATGATTTCTGTACGAAAACATGAATCCAAAGCTGTTCCCGCGATAGACATTAAAGTGCTACCTGCATGGTAGGTAAAGGTTAAGCTTCCAAACCTTTAAACGATCCTCAAATGGTTGAGGTTAAGGTTGGAGAAACTTTTAATGATTCCTAACACTTGTGAAGTGGGGTATAGCAGATACCTTGTAGGAGATCACCTATTTAAGTGCGAGGATGGCCGCCTTAAATGAACGCACTTAAGAATTCAAGTGTGTCCACGGGCACAACGGACAAAAACGTAAGAATGAAAACGAATAAGAAGAGTTATTGTGTTGTTATCATTGTCTTGGCTTACACTAAACACTGACGGTTCAAGACATCACGTTCACCTCACAGTAAGTAAGTCCGATGGTTTCAACTAGGGAAGGTTCAAAGCGGAAGCTACCTCTCCTGATGCAATATCTTTTCGCTGAAAGATTGCTGAAATGTAGGCACCTTGTGTGTGCACCACAATTTCTCTTTCATAGAGGGGATTGTTGGAAATTTGCCTTTGGCGGGGAGGTGCGTCCACCCATATTTGATGAATTAAACACTAGTGTTTCGCATGTTGGAGACCTTTTCTCTTCGCACATGCATTATCTACGAAGTGAGTAGATAACCGTAGGGCCAAGAATAGTCAAATTTCGTTGAGAAATGAAAGAGATATTGATCCACGAAGTAAGGTGTTTGAGGCATGGAAATGTGGTATGAGACAAATCTACCACATCGGTGGGAATAGGAAGAATTGCTCCCTATATAAGTCTCTAATGTGGTAAAGGGTTTGGGACCCCAAGGGGTATCCCATGTGTTTAAAGGAGGGAGGACCTAGATGTGCTTGGGTTCAAGGCTAAGCCCACACGCGCGCCGCACGCCCGCCGCCCGCCCGTCCGGTCTCGAGTCTGTGGGTTGTGAGGACTTTCTGATATTATCTTTTTGGACCAGAGAACTTTGCCAGATGTACAGTTTGGTCCCTGAAATTTAATATTTTACAATTTGGTCCCCAGAGTTTCTGGAAAGTTGGTTTTGGGGAACTTTCTGCCTTACAGTTGAACAGTTTTCTGGAGCATTAATCAGCCATTATTTGGCTGATTAACTCCTCATTTATCACCCTCCTTCATGTCCATTATTCAGCCTTCTTCAATGGCCATTAACAACCATTACTTGGCTGTTTAATGCCCTCCTAATGGCCATTAACAGCCATGTTTTGGGCAGTTGTACAGCCCCTCCTCCATGCTATATATTGAGCCTCCTTTGGCTCAATTCAGTCACGGGAAAATAGAGAAAAACAGTCACAAAAGAGCACGAAAACAGTGGCCAAAAAAACTGCTCGAAACAGGAAAAACAGTGACCAAACCCTCACATATACACAAGATATACACGACAGAGACACACTATATACACAGAGATAAAAGAGAAGAGTAAACAGAAACTCTTCCTTCCTTTTTCATATCTTCAGCAAGTCGATTCATATTTGTTTTATTCGGCAGGCTCAACCTATTGGCTTTGTAGCGTTGAGATTAAAGTGTTGTTTTATCTTGGGAGACTCCGCTAAGTAAAAGCATATATACGGGGCAATCTTGTCTTAAGGACAGAGGGCAAATCCTCGACTCAACACACAACGTTGTAACCATCCAGATTTAGTTGTTTCTTGATTTCAGGATATCAAGATCCAAGACACAACAAGCTTGCGACAGTTCTCAACATTGGCTTTGCAAGGTTATCAAGATTCAAGACACAACAAGCTTGAGGCAGTTTTGAAGATTGACCATTTATTTATCCTTTCGAACACTTGTAATAGTTATTTACTTCCCGTACTGCTTTATAAAGTACAATAGAGTACCAACAAAAACAGTACACACCTTTGTCAAGTATCTGGCTAAACTAAGCATAAAAGCATTCTATATGCTATGGGTTTGTTCAGGTATTTAAGCTAAAGGAATCTCACGAGTCACAATTCCATCAAATAAGGAATCAGTTTTTATGGCTAAGCAACAACCATCTATCCATACAGACTTAGTAAAAGTAAAACACAGAGGCAGTAACTTTAAAAAAAAACATTAGAAGCAAAAGATTCATACAGGCGATATCAACTAATTGAGATTAAAGCTTAATCATGTCGGAACACTTTCTTTCGGTCCAGTTTCTGCGAGGATTATTTTTAGTCTATTTAGAGAAGGTATGTCAATAGAAAACTAAGAGAAACTCTACTAATATAGAAACCTAAACTACTGCATATTGGAACTAAGCAGGTACAAACGGGAGTGGAATGGATAGTGAAGATTCATATATCCAATCTCAGCATGCTTGGGTTGAGGCACATTTGTCGTTGTTATATAGCAACAAGGATTGTGTTGCATAAAACATCTCTTCTTATGAAGCTGACTCACTAAGCTATCATTGCTTGGCACTTCTTTGCATTTTTACGTCGAGGGTCTATCCAAAACAGTCGCCTCTACCCCTCAAAAGGTAGGGGTATTGTCTGGGTACATCCTACCGTCCCCAGACCCAACTTATGGGATTACACTGGGTATGTTGTTGTTATTGTTTGGCTCTTCTTTCCTCTTCTATTTTTCTTACCTTTACTTCTGAATGTAACAGGGGAAGAGACTGATGTGTTTGTTCCAGAGAATTTGATAAGAATAATCAAAATAATATCACCCACAGTTTTTGGTTGAATTTTTTTTTTTGGTAAGAATGGAAGGCCATAAACGAAATTGAAATTGAGAATTGTTGTAGTAAGAAGTGATTGCCACCCAGCATATATCCTTTTTAAACAATTGAGGAGCCTCTATATTACTACCATCTTTGGAAAAGATTGGTTGCTACCATTATTGAGTTAAAGTATATGTGATGCTAGCAGAGAAATCAGCAGAAAATGTACAACGGAGTCTATCTCAGCAGTGTACCATTTAAAATGGCAATCATTCCATCAGTTGAGTTTCATGGATGAATATGATCTCCAAAATGAACAAGCACAGGAAACTATCCCCAAAAAACTGTCTAAATGAAGAGAGTTTGGCAACTGTGATGCATGAAGCTAAAAGACCAGTGTTGAGATTAATGTCTTTTGATGATTAATAAGCATGATGTACTCTATTTTTTTACTGGTAATATAAATGATGTGCTCTGTGAAGGAAGATCCTAAAGAACCAGGTCCTTACTGCATCGGTCTTACGTGCTATGAAAATTGCATATGTGGTAAAGATTTTGTACTGACATATTTTTGGAAAATGAATGAAAAAGTATATTTATATATTTCCATATTATTCGTAAAATATATGAGATATATTTACAAGATCTTCTACCCTCAAGGGTGTCTCAGTTGGTTGAGCATGGGGCTTCCATAATGGAGATCTCAGGATCGAAACCCCATGCCTACAACAACAGGGGGCATTTGCCTTCTGGGTCGAGCTTGTCGCACGGGGCTTGCCTAGCGCGGTTATCTCTCATGAGTGGTTTGCGGTCTATTACAAAGGAGCGGGTTTACTCTGTGCGCACCCGAAGGGTAGCGACTGCGGGTTCCCTTGTCATCAATATATATATATATATATATATATATATATATATATATTCATGGTTTTTGAACTGGAAAAGGATTCCGCATGAAGGAGATATTTTTGGAAACCGCGTCTGAAGAATCCTTCCGGTTGTGGAATTTGATTTGATTTCGGTTTTCTTAATTGATAAGGCTCTCCGGAATATATATTTACTAGTTAAAAAAAAGGATCTCCGGAGTATATGGTTTCTTTGTATATGTGCTTATTAATGAGAATGAGTAAATATTGTATACTTGTTGTAGGAAATCATCATTTATACACATTGAGAGAGAGAAAAAAAGACCTGAGTTTTCAAGTAACGTGCAATTCTTGGAAGATCTGAAGACTACCCTCTGAGAGAGTGAAGAACTAAGTTGAAGACTCTGGTTCTTGTGTAATGTCTCTATACATCGAGTCAAATCCTAGTTCAATACTTCAATTGTATTAAGCATATCGAGTTGTAACCATCTGCTGTTTAGAAGTACTATTAGGTTACTGATATTCTAGTGAAAAGAACAGTCCTCAAATCCTTTTAAGTTCTAATTGAAAAGAACAATTGTTGAGTCGTGGTAGGTCCTTGTAGCTAAGAACTATTGCGGTGCCGTTGTATGTTCTTGTAGTAAAGAACAGTGTTGTTCCAAATCAGTGATTTGAGGGGAGTGTGGCAGTCGAGTGATTGTTGACATCAAGGCTTTGAGTTAAGTCTTAGGTTGCAAGGATTTAGTAATTTAAATTTAGGCTCGTTCTGTTAGTGAAGTTTGGAGATAAATCCTACTGGGGTAGGTTGTGGTTTTTGCACCTTTTAAGCCGGGTAATTTCCACGTAAAAATATGTGTTCTTATTATTTTCGCACTTCATTGTTTCTGTAGTCAAACTAAACATACATAAGAACTACGCTCACTAGTGAGTTAGGCAACTTTAAGTGATAACGAAAATTTGGTACAACCCAATTCCACATCGTCTTCTTGAGTCGTTAAGGTGCAGCCAAACTAACAACCAGTTTTGTTTTACTGTGACAAGTTAAAAAGTTAAAGACCAGTTTCAAAGACCACATAATGGGCTTGAAGATGTTATTAAAGTGCTTTGCAATATGATCATTTGCTTTTCCTTCATTAGACGGCTTAAAAAGATGTCTCAATTATACTTGTTTATTACAAGTACAAAGATGGTTTTCGGTAAGCTAAGATCAGATTAGATTTGCCCAACTAGATGTGCGCCCTAAACCGCATCTTGCACGAGGAGATACTAGAATAACTAACTTGTATACCCCAAGTATAGCGGGATAGTACCTTTCTATTATGAATTACTCCATCAGCTTACTTATAGCTCCTAAGAAGTAGGGAAGGGACAGAATTTAGAGAAGAAGGTACATTCCTAAATCCTAAGTTCCAGATACCCGCCCAGCACCACTGTTATTAATAATTAGAAAAAAGCTTGGTCTCCTACATTGCACAATTCAAAATTCCAATATCCAATCCATTATGTGAAACATAATTAATCTTTCTAAGCATGTTTTCCAGAAGGAAATAGTGATAAATTCCATAATTAAAACCCTAATCCAATAAGAAACTAGAAAAAACATTAAACCTATCAATATTCAGCTCGGAGAAATGAGAAGGAGATACGACTACACCAGGAAAGCATCCGACAGGCAAAATTGAGTAGAGAAAAACGAAGAAACAACTAACCTTGGAGGTGCCGCGGTAGTGTACCCAAGCAGAGGAATATTGTAAGGCAGATCCGCCGACGACGCCTTTCAAGAAATTGAACATTCCGATCTCCGATCAAGGGAAGAGGGACACGAGCGAGGATTTGATCGGCTGGTTATTTGTGCAGGAACGGAAATTTGATTACGTATGCACATTTGTGAGAATACAAATTCTCAATGGTTATTTACGTGTTGGAATGGAAGCAGATTCATCAGTGTGGTATTTAGACCAATTCTTCCTCATCGGTGGGGGAAGAAATATTTGTTTAGTTAATAAGTCTCAAAGTTGGCTTGGGGTTTGGGACCCCAAGGGTATCCCATGTGTTTAAAGGAGGGAGTACCTAGATGTGCTTTGGTTCGAGGATAAGCCCACATGCGCGCCGCCCGTCTGGTCTCGGGCTGAGGGCTGATATTATCTTTTTGGACCCAGAATTGTTTCAGATTTACAGTTTGGTCCCTGAAGTTTCCAGTAAGTCATTTATTTTGGCTGAATTACTCTCCCTAAAGGTCAATCCGTTGCACATCAATTCACCATTTATTTTGGTGAATTACTACCTCCATAATTGCCATTACTTGGCCAATAACAGCAATTATGTGGGCAGTTGGTAAGTCCTCTCCTTCAACTATATAAAGGAGCATTTGCACAATTGTTGAGACACGCAGAAACATACAAACGAATCAGATTCTTCCTACAAACTTTCTAGCATCATTTCATTACTCAAAATTCTTCAAGGTAGCACTTGAGTTTCCTTTGCTCAATTATTCATTTGTTGTTTTATCTTGGGAGACAATTTTCCAGGACGTAGAAAGGATACATACGGGGCAATCTTGTCTTAAAGGCAGTCACGATCACTGACTTCAACATACCAAAAACTATTCCAGTTTCTTGTTCAAGTTTATTGTAATTTCAGTTTGTTGTAATACTTAGCAGTTACTTATTTCCGTTTCCTGCACCATTGTAACCAACAAGTTTAAGACAAGATTTTGCTTACTGTAACTGCTGCAACATGACTGGAAACACTGTTGATGCCGCTGCCGCTGCCAATCAAGGCAGCAATTCTGCCTTCCCTGCTGCTGCCGCTACTGTCCAAAGCAACAACTATGATGCCTTCCCCGCTGCTGCCCAAGGCACGGCCGCTGCATTTGCTGCTCCACCCTCTGCATTCCACCATGAACGCCCTGAAAAATTCATAGACTCAAACTTTAAAAGATGGCAGCAGAAGATGTTGTTCTACTTAACTGTTATGGGCATGACTCGATTCCTAACGGAAGATCCTCCACAAGTTGGAGATGAAATGGACCATTTGCCTTCTGAAACAGGTGAAGGGGGCCTTGGTATCCATGTCATTAATGGCATGAAGATGGTTCTTGATGTATGGAATCATAGCGATTTCATGTGTAAGAATTACATATTGAACTGCTTGGCAGACCCTCTCTACACGGTCTATTGCAGGTGCTCTTACTTCTATCGAAGCGCTCAACTGAACCTTTTGCCGCTTAGTTTTCCCATTGAACCATATTCTTGTGATCTCCAGTCAATATGGTTGGGTTACCACCGCAAAGGTTTGTATCGTTTGGATTTTAAGCCCATTCCCCTAGACAGACAGAACTCTTGATCTTCGGGTAGTCCCTTAGTTAAAGGGTCCGCTATATCTTTTGATTAGTAATCAAGGAAGTGACACCCGTGGTGATCAACTGTCATACGGTCTTATGTCTCTGACAGATCCGACATATATGTCCAGACGCCGTCATCCATGCCCTTCCTGAAGCTGATCGGCTAGCCACAGTGTATAACTACTGAAAGCACGGGTTTCTCCCAATAAGGACGTCCTCTAAGGAGTCATGAAGTTACTCAACTTCTTTTCATGCTTTATTTAAAGCGATAAACTCTGATTCCATCATGAATCGGCCGATGCAAGTTTGCTTAGAGTATTTTCCAAGACACACCATAAACATCTATTTGTGGCTTTGGTGTTCTTCATATCTGATGTTCAGTTTGCATCACTGTGTTCTCCCAGAACCGCTGGACATCCAGAATACCAATTTTTATAGATAAGTGAATATTTCAGATATTTGTCATATCCGACTTAACGCCTTCTATCGATCATTTCCATAATCATAAGTGAACCTTAGTTCATCTAATCTGCTTTGTAGGCCGATACCAGGTCGATTGTAGTGTGTACACTACATTGAACTACATGTGACCTGCGCATATCGCTCTTTGTATATGAGTGCACCATGATTCCAATTAGTTCTATGATTCATATCCATTGGTGGCTTCAATGAGATTTTCAACTATCTCGCAACTGAGTTTGGAGTTAGACCAGTCCGTTAGATGTCTTATAAATCCCAATTCCTAAGAAGTCATCTGTGATATCCATATCTTTCATATCGAGACTTTTGTTTCAATATGACTTCCACTTTCAGACTGTTGGTTTTTCAATTGTTGGCTTTCTAACTTCAGAGTCAATGTTTCTGTTGTCAGATACATTATTTCTGTTTTATCTGAAACTTCCAGGACCAAAATGTAAACATTTCAGGGACCAAAATGAAAGTTCATGAAGAAGCCCAATAGTCCAACAAACCAACTCTGATCCTCCCCTTCCAACTCTCCGGTTAGGAAGGCGGCATCAACATCCATGTCACGCATGACTGCAATGGCCCTGGATGTTAAACTATTCACAGGGGAGCACATGTACAAGTAGCCGAGGCCTTATACTCGTCAGTAGATCCATCTACTTTGTACTCACTTTTGAGTATCCACTTTCACAACCCAAAGGTTCTCTTCCCGGAGGAAGGTCAACCATTACACGAGTATGATTCTATATGATGGAATCTATTTCTCTCTCTGTACCATTGGCACTGCCAAAGAGTTGTGGAAAAAAAACTGCAAAAGAAGTACAACGCACAAGATGCAGGTACTAAGAAGTTTATCGTTGAGAAATTTCTAAAATTTCAAATGGTGGATAGTAAGACAGTGATGTCCTAAGTCCAGGAATTCCAAATGATTCAACATCGCCTGGATTTGGAAGGAATGAAACCAAATGAGCAGTTTTTGGTTGCATCGCTGATTGAAAAGTTACCTCCTTCGTGGAATGAGTTTATGAGTTACTTAAAACTCAAGACAAAGGAGATGACCTTTGAAGAGCTTATTATCAAACTCCAAATTCAGGAAGATAATAAGAAGGCCTTGCCTAGGGGTAAACAACCTGCTGAGGCAAAGGCAAATCTGGCTGAGGCCAAAGGAAATCCAAGCAAGAAGCGGAAGTTTCAGAAAGACGGCAAGGCCCATGCAGCGGAGATGTTCAGAGGTAACTGTCACCACTGTGGGAAACCTGGTCATAAGATCAAGGAATGCCGCAAGCTCAAGACTGAGCAACAACATAAAGCCAAGGCTAAAGGCAAGGCGCATGCTAACGTCGTCAAGGACACGCTCATGGATGACTTGATTGAGGAGTTCTCGGCAGTGGTGCTTGAAGCAAACCTGGTCGAGAATCTGAGGCAGTGGTGGGTGGACACAGGTGCTACCAGACACATCTATTCCAACAGAGATGCCTTCTCCACGTACACACCGGTCACCGACAAAAAGCTGTTCATGGGCAACAACGCTTCCTCTGACCTGCTGGGGGTAGGAAAGGTGGTCCTGAAGATGACTTTCAGAAAAGAGCTCACTCTGAAGGAAGTGATGCACATCCTTGAGATTAGAAGAAATTTAATTTCAGGACCTTTATTGGTTAATGTTGGTTTTAGGCTAGTGTTTGAATCCAATAAATTTGTACTCACTAAGAATGACACTTTTGTGGGGAGAGGCTTCGTCTGTGAAGGCCTCTTCAAAGTGAATGACATGTCTATAATGCGTCCAAATAATAAAGTTGAACCTTCTTCTTATTTGCTTGAGTCTTCTAATTTATGGCATCATAGATTAGGACACGTTAACTACAAGTCTATTCAAAGGCTGGTAAAGTTGGAGTTGTTGCCGTCTATTGACGTAAACCCTCAACATAAGTGTGAGGTGTGCGTAGAGGCAAAACTCACCAAGCTTCTTTTTCGATCCGTCGAAAGAAATACCGCTCCTCTAGAACTTATTCACACAGATATAAGTGATTTGAAGTTCGCACAAACTAGGGGAGAACAAGTACTTTGTGACATTCATTGATGATAGCACAAGGTATTGTTACCTTCAATTGTTGAAAAGTAAGGATGAAGCCTTTGAAGCGTTCCGACGTTACAAAGCAGAAGTTAAGAACCAACTAAGCCTGCGCATTAAATCCATTCGTAGCGATAGATGGGGAGAATACGTAGCGCCATTTGAGGAATATTGTGCCCAAGAAGGCATTGTTCATCAAACGACGGATACATACTCACCTCAATCAAACGGTGTGGCGGAACGTAAGAACCGCACATTGAAGGAAATGATAAATGACTTGCTCATCAATTCTGGTTTTTCCCAAAATATATGGGAGAAGCCGTCCTTACCGCTAATACGATTCTTAACAGAGTCCCACATAATGGTAATGACAAAACTACATATGAATCATGGAAGGATAAGAAACCCACCTACAAATATTTAAAGGTATGGGGTTGTCTTGGCAAAGGTTGAAATACCCAAGCCAAAGCAGGTCAAGATTAGGCCTAAGACTGTAGATTGCATATTCATCGGATATGCAAATAACAGTAGTGCTTATCGCTTCTTAGTGCATAAGTCAGATATTTTAGATATCCACCGGGGTACAATCATGGAATCAAGGAATGTTCAATTCTTTGAAGGTATCTTTCCTAGAAAGGAAAATGACATAACCTCTCGCAAATGAAGTTATGAACAAAACTCTCAAGAACCGGGAGTCATTGACGGACCGGATCTAGATGGTTCAGATCTAGCGGATCTCGAAGTGGCTGAATATCCAGAATCTAGTGTTCCAGATTCTCAGAACTTGGAGACTCCAGAGATGGATCTAAGGCGAAGTAAAAGGGCTAGGAAGGATAAATCCTTCGGTCCTGACTTTGTAGCTTATATGGTTGATGATGAACCAAGGACAATTGCTAAAGCATTGTCAACTCCAGAAGCACCGCTCTGGAAAGAAGCTATAGAGAGTGAAATAGGCTCTATTCTGCATAACCATACTTGGGAGTTGGTTGATCTTCCTCAGGAAAATAAACCGTTGGGTTGTAAGTGGATACTCAAACAGAAATATAAAGCAGATGGATCTATAGACAAGTACAAGGCCAGGCTGGTAGTCAAGGGCTATCGGCAGAAAGAAGGTCTTGACTACTTTGACACGTACTCCTCAGTATCTCGGATGACATCCATACGGGTATTCATTGCGATCGGAGCTTTGCGTGACCTTGAGATACATCAAATGGATGTCAAGACAGCCTTCCTAAATGGTGATTTGGAAGAAGAAATTTATATGAACCAACCCGAGGGGTATGTGGTTCAAGGGCAAGAGAAGAAAGTCTGTCGGCTTGTCAAATCTCCGTACGGGCTGAAATAAGGGTTTCGCCATTAATGAGTGTGATAAATGTGTACGAAAAATTTGATAGTACTCTACTATCGAAGGGTTTCGCCATTAATGAGTGTGATAAATGTGTCTACACGAAAGGTAACTTTGACTCATTTGTCATGATATGCCTATACGTAGATGACATGTTGATGATAGGAAGCAGTCCTAGGGTAATCCTAGAGACTAAGAACATGTTGAAACAATGCTTCGATATGAAGGCTATGGGTATCGCAGATGTCATCTTAGGGAAAAATCTCTAGGACGTCTGACGGACTGGTCTTATCTCAGTCTCACTACATCGAGGATGTTTTGAGAAAGTTTGAGATGTTTGATAATAGTTCACCGATAAAGTCACCAATGGATACAAATCAAAAGCTTGATAAAAATCTTCGTGCACCCGTATACCAGGAGCGATATGCATAGGTTATCGATATTTTGATGTATATAACAAACTGCACCCGACCTGATATTGCTTATGCAGTCAATAAGTTGGCTAGGTTTACCCGGAATCCGAGTGATGATCACTGAAAGGTGTTGAATCGGGTATTACAATACCTAAAACACACGTTAACCTTCGGGTTACATTATTTGAGATATCCAGCAGTACTAGATGGGTACAGTGATGCAAACTGGATATCTGATATAGAGAACACCAAGTTCTCCAGTGGGTATGTATTTACAATTGGTGGTGGGGCTATGTCTTGGAAATCCTCTAAGCAAACTTGCATCGCCCGATCCACAATGGAATCGGAGTTTATCGCTTTAGATAAAGTAGGAGAAGAAGTTGATTGGCTTCATGACTTCTTAGAGGATGTTCTGTGTTGGAACAAACCCGTACCTTCTGTAATGATCTACTGCGACAGCCAATCGGCTATAGGAAGGGCACGAAATGCTATGTACAATGGCAAGTCTCGTCATATTCGACGGAGGCATAAGACCGTTAGGCAGCTGATCACTACGGGTATAATATCCATTGATTACATAAAGTCAAAGGATAATATAGCAGACTCGTTGACAAAGGGCTTACCCAAGGATCAGATGTTCTGCCTATCTACGGAAATGGACTCAAAACCCAAAGTATAAGGACCAATACAGTGGTAACCCAACCTTACTAACTGGAGATCCCAGAAATTTGGTTCAATTGGAAAACTAAGTTGTAAAGGTTCAGTTGATCGCTTTAGTGGAAGCATGAGCGCTTCGGATAGTGATTTCTGTAAAGAAACACCAAATCCAAGGCCATTCCCGTAATAGACGTTAAGTGCTATCTGCAGTGTGGGTAAAGGTTAAGTTTCCAAAACCTTTAATGATCCTCAACAATTGAGGTTAGGTTTGTGGAAACTTTTAATGGTTCCTAACACTTTTGAAGTGGGGTATAGCAGGATACCTTGTAGGAGACCACCTATTTAAGTGCGAGGACATGCCGCCTCAAATGAACGCACTTAAGAATCTAAGAAGTTGTCCACGGCCACAACAGACAAAACATTACGAAGAAGAAAGTAAGGGAATTTGTTGTGTTGGTACTATTGACTTGGCTTACACTAAACACTGACGGTTCAAGACATCACGTTCACCGTGCAGTAAGTAAGTCTGATGGTATTTAACTATGGAAGGTTCAAAGCTGAAGCTACCTCTCCTTATGCAACATCGGTCCGCTGAAATATTGCTGGAAAGGAAAAAAGGCACCATGTGAGTGCGCCAAAATCTCTTTCAAGAGGGGATTGTTGGAAATTTGCCTTTGGCGGGAGTTGTGTCCAACCAACTTTAATGGCTTAAACACTAGTGTTCCGCATGTTGGAGAATCTGGTTCTTCACACATGTATAATCTACTAAGTAAGTAGATGACCGTAGGGCCAATGATTGTCAAATTTCATTGAGAAATGAAAGAGATATTGGTCCACAAAGTGAGATATTTGAAGCGTGGAAAAGTGTGGTATTTAGACCAATTCTCCCTCATCGGTGGGGGAAGAAAGATTTGTTTAGTTAATAAGTCTCAAAGTTGGCTTGGGGTTTGGGACCCCAAGGGGTATCCCATGTGTTTAAGGAGGGAGGACCTAGATGTGCTTCGGTTCGAGGATAAACCCACACGTGCGCCACCTCCGCCCGTCCGTTCGGTCCGGTCTCGGTCCGATCTCGGTCATGGGTCGTGGGCTTCTTCTGATAAGTCAAAATTGGGCAGAGAACTTTCTGTTGGTTATTGGAACGTCAACCAGCCTTAATTTATACTCAATTCAGCCATTTATTTTGGCTGAATTACTCTCCCTAAAGGCCAATCCGTTGCACATCAATTCACCATTTATTTTGGTGAATTACTACCTCCATAATTGCCATTACTTGGCCAATAACAGCAATTATGTGGGCAGTTGGTAAGTCCTCTCCTTCAACTATATAAAGGAGCATTTGCACAATTGTTGAGACACGCAGAAACATACAAACGAATAAGATTCTTCCTACAAACTTTCTAGCATCATTTCATTACTCAAAATTCTTCAAGGTAGCACTTGAGTTTCCTTTGCTCAATTGTTCATTTGCTGTTTTATCTTGGGAGACAATTTTCCAGGACGTAGAAAGGATACATACGGGGCAATGTTGTCTTAAAGACAGAGTGCGATCACTCGACTCAGCATACCAAAAACTATTCCAGTTTCTTGTTCAACTTTATTGTAATTTCAGTTTGTTGTAATACTTAGCAATTACTTATTTTCGTTTCCTGCACCATTGTAACCAACACATGTTTCGCATCATGGAGGCGTCGTTGTGCATCAGAAAATGATTTTTGGTGTGATTCTTTAATTATATTTCACGATTAGCCGTATTGGCCCTGAATAAAGGTTATTAGCCGTGGAACTTGTTTTTAGTTGCTCATCACCCGTATTGCCCTGATTAATCTAAATTTGCGACATTAGACATGCAGAATTTTATTATATGTACTAAGTTGCCATCAAAACACATGATTTTTGGTTTTGTTATCTCTCTCACCCTGGTTGGGCTATGGCTTAGTGTGATTGAACTATGAATCGAGTCAAGAAAAAGAAGTCCAACTCCAGGCTTTAAAGAAGAGAAGAAAGACCCGACTTCAAGGAAAATGCTTTAGGAAAGAAAATAGTATCCCGATCAAAGAGTTGACAAAGGGGATGAGCATAAGAGGGAGTTTACTGGACGTGGTTCAACTAGCGGAGACTCTTGGAACAATTGAAGTAAGAAGTCCCAAGTGAGCGTCTTATGGGGGGCCGTCAAGCACATACAATGAGATCGTTCTATTCGTGCTTGAAAAACTACCAAAATTGGAAATATATAGAAAATCACCATTATTGTATTTTTAGACTCGCACCAAATCTCTCATGACCTAATTATTTATTTTCTACGCTATATTGTAAGGGAAATAAAGGGTGTGTGCCCTTACTTCTAGGTTCGGAACATTTCCATTTCTAATTTTATTTCACCTAATAATCACATAGTATATCTTACCTAAAGTATCAACATAGACTTTAGTGATATTCTTTTCATTCTAACGAAAACAAAGAAGAAGAAGAAGAAGATGGGACCCATATGAATCAACCATGCTTGCCGCAAAGGGTTAAAATTAAAACATTTCTTTGGAGAAGATGGTCGTAATATAGGGGGGTCAAGGTCCTTCCTCAAATTTAAATTAGCAATTTAATTAGTCCCTCCAGTAACCTCATCAATAACAATTTTTAACGAAGAATTCGATTGCTTTATGTGATATCATTTCTTTGGATACGAATTTACAATGCAAAGTTGAAAGTATATATGTCTTTATAGTAATAGTGCTGAAAAAAATATAACTTAAAAAATATATATACTTATATTAAAATTTAATTTGTCAGAAAAGAATCTTATCAAAGTAATTAATAAATTTGAATTATAGATGAACTTAGATTCTTAAATTTTGTGCAAACTAGCTATATACTCACTTCGCTCATGTTTGACTTGACACACCCCTTAAATAATAATAAATAAAATGATAATTTTATTATATTATCCCTAATTATTATAAGTCATCTCACTTATTGAAAAATGATTTGAAAATAATTTGTACTTAATAATAAAGGTAAAATAGATATAAAATGATAAATTATCTCCTGATTTTTTAAATTGAATAAATAAAAATAGATATCTATTTTAGTATAGTCGACAAGTAAAAGTTAACTTATAACATCTTAGTAGTAATAGCTAGATTGGTGCCAAACATTTCCCAAGTTAGACTTGAGGGAGCGACCAATCAAATTCGAATTTTATAGAACATAAAAGAATTGCAAAGAAGTAGTAAAAAGAAGAAAAAAAAAAGGAAGTCACATCTTAAAAGTTGAGGAAAATTTTTCACAACACCAAATATGGTCCGAAAGATTGGTTTTCAATGAGGACCAGCCTTCACGTAGACCTGAGAAAAACAACCCCTCAGGTTATACTAATTTGTAGACCATGACTTGGTCTTATTATAATTTTTCCCTAAGCTTCCTTTCATTTTCTGTGAAATCTTAGTATGCTTACCGTGTTCAACAGACACAAATACTTTGAAAACACAATCTTCTTTTTCATATATAATAGCTAGCAAGCCAACCTAGATATTCCCCTTACATTCTCCTTAAATCACTTCCATTTATTTTGTCTTGAACAAATTAAAATCTCCATAAACCATTTGAAAAAAAAATACCAGCTAAGTTATTAGTTATCTTAACGGGACATATATAATGGATGAGACAATTGCTACGATTCTTTATGGGTGTAAATTGGGTAAAGAGGTGGAAGCCAACTTACCAAACTGGGCAAACCATCCAGCTATCATTTTAAGTAAAACAGAAGAGATCATTGCGGTATTTAATAATGTAAGGGAAAGATTAATGAGCCATCATCATCAGCAACAGGTGGTTCAAGAATGGCTGAGTAGTAGTGCTGCAACTAGTCATCAGGCACTAGAATTGTTCCATGCAGCAGAGAATATGTTGGATCACAGAGCTCCAGCGACATTCGCCGTGCATGGGATGCCGCCGGGAAGTGATCAAATGGGATTGCAACAGCAGGTGATGGATGCATCTCATGATTCGAGTAGAGGAGCTGCTGCTTCTTCCACGCAAAGGCAACGAAGAAGGTAAGAAACTGCACTATTTTGGCATTAACAAAAATTATAATCTCACCAAAATTTTCATGAAGGGGTTCAAAATATGATGAAGTAATTAACACTCGAAGAAATTAAGGGAATTCAACGCCTATTATATACATAAAAATTAAATTTAATGTTAGTGTAATTTTCCATCGAATGAGCCCCTTGTCCCTACCTGGCTCCCGCCCCAAGAAGATAACATATTCGATTAGTTACCTTGTACAATGATATAATAATTGCTTTATAACTTAGTATGAGGTTTGGTTAGCCTTATTAAACTTCGAATTGCTAATACCGACATAAGCTAAGCGATAATTTGTAAATACGAGTATTAGTTTATGATAGAATATATGAACTAAGAATACATATATTAGTAATTCATGAATCTCCATCTTGTACTAATTTATTTTCACAGCATAATAATTCCTTAATCCATGCATAACTAGTTCATGAATCAAACTATTCTTTTAGGGGTCATTTGGTTTCATATATAAGGCATGATCATAATTCCTACATAAAATCTAGTGTTAAACAACGCAATATACATGTGATATACACTGAATATACATCAGTGTATATCACATATATATCACTAGGCAAAACAGGCAAACAGCAAAGAAGGGCCTCGGTGGGCCATCGGCAATGGGTCATTTGGAAGGCCATTACCGAGCAGAAGCCCATCACGGGAGCAGACCCTATGATCACGGAAAAGCAGTGTATATTAGGAGTATATATTTATGTAATATTGTAGTATAATGATTACCATAATTAGAGTTATACACCTACCATAATTGTATAGTTAGAGTTATGGTAGAATAAGGTTTTAGGAATAGATTAGGAATAGGATTCTCCTATTTTTGTAACTTGTATATATATCTATTAAATCAATGAAAATAATCAAAGGGATTATTTCTTTCATGGTATCAAGAGACTAGGTCTAAACAAAAGTTTTCTTCTCTCAAACTTTTGTATCCTTGGCCGAGAACCCCCCCCTTCCCTCGGGTTTTTTCTCTCCAAATATCTCGTCTTCCGCTCTCAAAAACCTCTCTTAAATTTAACCTCCTTCTTTGTTCTTTGAAATATGTCTAAGAACAATTTTCACCCTGCCCTCACGGTTTCCAATATCAAGCTCAGTGTCCCTATTGTCCTTGAGATGGAAAACGTTCAATATGCAACGTGGGCGGAGTTGTTTAAAATTCACGCTATCTCTTATCAAGTTCTTCATCACATAATTCCTCCCGCTAGACCCCTTCCTGCGGAGGATCCTGAGGTGTGGATTACACTTGATGCTACCGTTCTTCGGTGGATATACGCCACTATTTTAGTGGACCTTCTACAAACGATTATGGAGCCCGATACGACGGCTATGGCTGCATGGAATAGATTGCGTGACATATTCCAAGACAACCAACATTCCCGTATCGTCACACTCGAGCAGGAATTCTCTCTCGTTCGAATGGACGTATTTCCGAACGTTTCTGCATATTGCAAGAAACTAAAGGAATTGGCGGATCAACTCCGTAATGTTGGCGCACCAGTGACAAATAATCGTCTAGTTCTGATTGGTTGCGGGGCTTTCGGAGGCCTATAATGGTGTTGGAACTCTCCTTCGCCAAAGCAATCCTCTTCCCGACTTTCATCAAGCCCGCTCCATGCTGACGTTGGAAGAAGCCGGTTTGGCTAAAAAGGCGGCTACCGGAGCAAGCCCAGTTGTCATGGTGGCATCCTCTCCTAGTCCTTCGGGTTTTGTTAATAATTCGGGCCAAAACCATAATAATGGTGGCGGCAAGAATAATCGCAAAAATAACAAAAACCGCGGGGGCAAACGAGGTGGTTCTGGTGGCGGTTCCGGTGAGCAACAAGCAGGCGGTGGGTCCCATTCGGGGTACAGTGGGCCACCACCACCATGGGCTCAAAGAAGTGGGGCCATCGCTGGCACCCTTCGCCAGCTGCCGCCGTTGGTCGCTACCCAAAGAGCCCAATACCCAGCAGTGGCGGCCCACTGGCCAGTGGCCCAGCAGCGGCAGTGGTAGCGGTTACGGACCAGGCCCAGCTCGGCAAGGAGTTCTTGGACCCCGACCTCCGCAAGCCCATCATGCAGCAGGCCCCACTCAGACCGATATCGAGGCCGCAATGCACACGTTGGGATTGACTCAACCGGACCCAAATTGGTACATGGACACCGGGGCCACTACTCACATGACTTCCGATTCAGGTACTCTCTCATCTTATTACAATTTGAGCACCCCTCGGGGAATAATTGTTGGTAATGGCAGTTCTATTCCAATTCTAGGGTATGGTCAGAAAACGTTGTCTCCTCCCAATCCACCACTCCTCTTGAAAAATACTTTACATGCTCCTAAATTGATTAAAAATTTAGTGTCTGTCCGAAAGTTCACAAATGACAATTGCTTTACATTGAATTTGATCCTTTCGGTTTCTCTGTGAAGGATTTCAAGACAGGAGTCATCTCATGAGGTGTGATAGTAGGGAGATCTGTATCCTATCATGCCCGGTTTCAGCCCATCGAGTCCAGCCTTGCCATCAGCTTTCGCAGCCATCTCTCCTTCCATGTGGCATGCTCGTCTGGGTCATCCGGGATCTTCTATTTTATCAGCTTTAGATAAAAATAGCTTTATTTCTTGTAAGGGTACAAGTCGTACTCCAATTTGTCAGTCTTGTTCATTAGGAAAAATTGTTAAGTTGCCATTTGTAGACTCAAATTCTCATACTTCTATGCCATTTGACATTATTCATAGCGACTTATGGACATCTCCTGTTCTTAGTTCAATGAGTCATCGATATTATGTTCTATTTTTAGATGATTACTCTAGATTTTTGTGGACGTTTCCAATTGCGAATAAATCACAAGTGTTTTCCGTCTTCGTAAAATTTAGAGCGTTCATTCGTACTCAATTCGAAAGAGAAATAAAAAATATTCAATGTGATAATGGGAAAGAGTATGACAATAGGGAGTTTCGGGAGTTTTGTGCGAATAATGGGATAAATTTTCGTTTTTCGTGTCCTCATACATCTTCACAAAATGAGAAAGCCGAACGCAAAATTCGTTCCATAAATAACATTGTCCGAACTCTCCTAATCCATGCCTCCATACCTCCATATTTTTGGCATCATGCTCTACAAATGGCCACTTACCTTCTTAACATAATTCCGTCCAAAGGTCTGACATATTCTTCCCCCCTCAAAATCCTATATAATAAAAACCCATCTTATTCGCACCTTCGGATTTTTGGGTGCTTATGTTATCCGTTATTCCCATCCACCATAATTAACAAACTTCAGGCCCGGTCTACCCCATGTGTGTTTTTGGGTTATCCGTCAAACCATCGTGGTTATAAGTGTTTTGATTTATCCTCCAAGAAAATCATAATCAATCGCCATGTCATTTTTGATGAAACTCAATTCCCATTTACAAAAGTTCATACTCCCCAACCCAAGACATATAATTTTGTGGACGACCAAATAACCCCTTATATTATTCGGAATTTTTCGGACAACTCCCGTGCCCAAAATCCTCCAATGGGCCCATCGCTCATTGGTCCCACAAGATCATCGCCCCTTTATTCTGATGGCAGCGCAGTTCAAGATATTGGGCGATTCAGCCCACTCGAATCGGTCCGTAAACCGAGGAGCCCGCTTTTACGATTTGGGCCAAGAGCCCATCGCCTTTGCCACCCGTCCCGAACCCGGAAAATTCCCAAAATTCACTCCATTCTTCCTCGAGTCATAGACCGGTCACTCGTAGTCAGCGGGGTATTTTTACACCTAAAAGACATTTTAACTTACATTCGGATGTCTCTAAATCCCCCTTGCCCCGCAATCCTGTGTCCGCATTAAATGACCCTAATTGGAAAATTGCTATGACGGATGAATATAATGCTCTTATTGATAATAAGACGTGGGAGTTGGTACCCCGTCCATATGGTATTAATATTATCAGGTCTATGTGGATTTTTGCTCATAAGGAGAATTCAGATGGGTCCTTTGCTCGGCATAAGGCGCGACTTGTTGGTGATGGTAAGACTCAGCAGGTTGGTATTGATTGTGGTGAGACGTTTAGTCCGGTGGTCAAACCGGCTACCATTCGTACTGTACTTAGCTTGGCTCTTTCAAAGACTTGGCCGATTCATCAGTTGGATGTCAAGAATGCTTTTCTACATGGAGATCTCAAGGAAACAGTCTATATGCATCAGCCGTTGGGTTTCAGGGATCCCAACCGCCCTCATCATGTCTGTTTGTTGAAGAAGTCCTTATATGGGCTTAAGCGCCTCCACGTGCCTGGTATACACGATTTGGCGGATTTTGTTTCGACTATTGGGTTCACACAGCAGTCCGATAATTCTTTGTTCATCTACCGTAGTGGTTCATCATTGGCCTATATTACGTTATATGTGGATGATATCATCTTGACCGCCTCCTCCGATGCTTTGCGTCGGTCTATCATGGCCATGCTCGCTCGAATTTGCTATGAAGGACTTAGGGCCGTTGAGTTATTTTTGGGGATTGCCGTCAAACGCCATTCAGGTGGCTTGTTTCGTCTCAACGGAAGTATCTCGAGATCATAGAGAGGGTGGGATGTCATCCTGTAAGTCCACTTCCACACCGGTTGATGCAAACCCAAAGTCGAGTGCCGCAAAGAGTGCACCATACGAGGACCCGACCCAGATCGCAGATCTTGCAGGGGCCTCCAAAGATCTTACCTTTACCAGACCGGATATTACATATGCGGTTCAGCAGGTGTGTTTATTCATGCATGATCCCAGAGTTGAGCACATGAATGCAATCAAACGCATCATTCGGTATATTCAGGGGACACTAGACTATGGGTTGCACTTGTATCCGTCATCTACATCCACACTTGTCTCTTACACGGATGCTGATTGGGGTGGGTGTCCAGACACCAGACGGTCGACTTCTGGCTACTGTATGTTCCTGGGCAACAACTTGGTCTCCTGGTCAGCCAAACGTCAGGCACCTTTATCACCGTCAAGTGCCGAGGCGTAATATCGAGGGTAGCGAATGTGGTCTCCGAATCATGTTGGCTACGTAATTTGCTTTGGAGCTTCATTGTCCCATTCAGAAGGCAACCTTGGTATATTGCGATAACATTAGTGCCATCTACCTGTCAGGTAACCCAGTTCAACACCAGCGCACCAAGCATATCGAAATGGACATTCACTTTGTCCGTGAAAAGGTTGCAAAAGGTCAAGTTCGAGTATGCCATGTCCCGTCTCGTTATCAAATTGCAGACATCTGTACAAACGGTCTACCAATGGTTCTCTTTGAAGATTTTAGGAACAGCCTCATTGCTCAAAACCGCCCGCTATGATCAAGTGTGTTAAACAACGCAATATACATGTGATATACACCGAATATACATCGGTGTATATCACATATATATCACTAGGCAAAACAGCAGGCAAGCAAAGAAGGGCCTCAAAGTGGGCCGGCAATGGGTCATTGGAAGGCCATTACCGAGCAGAAGCCCATCACGGGAGCAGACCCTATGATCACGGAAAAGCAGTGTATATTAGGAGTATATATTTATGTAATATTGTAGTATAATGATTACCATAATTAGAGTTATACACCTACCATAATTGTATAGTTAGAGTTATGGTAGAATAAGGTTTTAGGAATAGATTAGGAATATGATTCTCCTATTTTTGTAACTTGTATATATATCTATTAAATCAATGAAAATAATCAAGGGGATTATTTCTTTCATCTAGCATTAACAGTATAACGTTTGGCTGCCCTTTAAAAATTCTGCCTGTCTAATTCTCGTATACCCAATCTCTACATTAATGCATTAAATCATGCATAACTTATACCACGATACATAAAATACATAGAATCTTGTATCATCTTATTCAGGGTTTAATTATAGATAGTTTAGTTATTTATGTATTAGTTATTACATATTCTATACTACATAGAATAATCGAAAAAGGGCCTAAAATACCCTTGAACTATCGAATTTGGTACAAAAATATCTTTCATCCACCTTTGAGCCCTCAAATACCCTTGCGTTAACATTTTGGCTCAAAACTACCCTTATTTCTAACCGCCCTATTAAAACAAAATGAGTAAGTATTTATTTATTATGTGGACCAATCTGATTGGCCCAATTTAAATCCTTTCCAAATTTAAAAAAAACACCCATGACCCATGTTTGACCCGACCTGTAATTTCCCCATCTTCCCAACTCTACCACCACCATGACTGTCCCTGCCCAACCACCCCCCCTCCCCCTCCTAATTTCCTTCCTTCCTATGAAATTAGTAGTGGAGAGGATCAAATCTCCTCTACCAAGTACCAGCCAAAAATTGTATCCTGTTGTTCCTTTGATTTTATTAGTATGTTGTAGTCATATTAGTTGAAATGTCATTTTTTTTCTTATCAATTACGCAAGTTTGCAAATCATTGATAGTACAAAATTAGGCCGAAAATTCAAGTCATTGTTCAATATATGGAAGATCTTGAAGTAGACAAAGAAGGCGAAGCAGCAGAAGAAGAATATTTCCCTTCATTCTTTAATAACAAGAATCAAATCAACGTGGCCTAATCACTGCCAACCCGATAATTGTTTACCGCCTCTGCTGCCAGTGCCAGCGGGAAATGGGGCACCCACCGGGTCAGCCAACAATTCGATTTCGATGCCGTTGGGGACTGGTAAAACGTCGAAGAAGAAGGTTGGTGGGGATTGCCAAGAATTCTTCTGGATTTGTTTTGGTTTAATGGGGATTTAAATCGGGCGGATTCATTAGGTGGATCCGAGTAATGAGTTGGGATTTAATTAGTTTAGATTAATTATATAGTTGACCAATGATAGTGTCATGTAATAAATAATTTCCTTAATTGTGTATTAAAATGAGGTCGTTAGAATTAAGGGTATACTAGACCCCATAGGTTAACGGCATGGATATTTGGGGTCTTAAAGGTAGATGGAGAATATTTTTATACCAAATCCGATAATTCAAGAGTATTTAGACACTTTTTCGTACAATAATATATAGAGTCCCTCGTAACTTATATATGTATTAACTATGCAAAATTTTAAATTGTTAATCAAATACCGTATTTGGTATATTGAATTTTATGTATAGCAAACAAATGCTACCAATTATGGTAAAAGTTATGCATCATTATATAGTGCATTATTTCATGCAGTGGATTATAGTATGAAACATCAGTGGGAAAGGGGAGCGCGTACAAAGGTTATAGTTACTGTATATCTTTTTCATTCTTATATATATTTATTTCTGCTTTATCACAATTTCAAAGAAATTTCACAGAACTTTCTCCATAGCAGGATACCACTAACTATAAAATGTCAACATACAATGATTTTTTTCCCAAGTTTCTATCGTTAATTGCGAAGAAAAGGAGGTCATAATGCAATACTGAATTAATAATTTAGCACTTTTATCATACAAAAAATAATCAGAAGTGGGGACAACAATGTGTATGCACATAAATGTATTACTATACAATTATTTTAGCATGACCAAATATATATATCGGTTCACATCACAATGAGGTCTTCTAACCATAAGCTCAAATAATGGTGTGCCACTATACAGAAGAAACAAAAAAGAAAAGGTATCATTTGAAGTTCCTTGGCAAATAGGAGGGGGAAAAAAGGAATACTAACATCTTACTGATCAAATCCAGCATTAGGAAAGTAGACATTAAATTATTAATTCTGTTTCAATCTAGTAAGCCAAGTATATACCAGGTAGCAAATGCATGAATGACACATAGAATATTGGTCCCAGAATTTGTTGATCCTTTTAGAAGATCAACCACAAGATCAGGAAAAAAGATTTACCGTCTTATACATTTTTCTACTTTTCAGATAATGCTCACCTTCAAATCGTATTATCCGCTCTTTTCATTGATTTTATAGTTCCTTCAAGTCAGCTAAAGGCGCAATTGATACTTTTGATTTTTAATCTGGATGTGGGTGCACTAGCATGAAATGATAAAATACCAAGAAAAACGTTAGGTATTGGTGAAACATTATTATTGTAAACATGTAATTATAGAAAATAATATATTCTCTACCCATAATTAGAATATTTTCATATATTGTGTAAATATAATTACGGTAAGACAAGGATTTCTCTTTTGTATAGGCTTAGGATTCCTATTGTATAAGGGATGAATATTGTACTCTATATATACCTTGATATTAATGAAAGACTCCTCAAGGGAGATTAATATCATCTTACATGGTATCAAGAGCCAAATAAACAAAATCCTAAAAACCTTTCTCTTCCACAAATTGGCCACGCCTCTCCTACGCTGCCCCTCCGGATTTTCTTCTTGTTTTTCGGGTTTTGTTCTTCCTTTCTTCTCTTCTCTAAATGTCTATCCCTGATTCTTCCACACTTTCTGACGCCTCTACCTCCACAAATCCCACCACAAAGTCATCACTACCGTTTCATCCCGTCCTTACTGTTTCCAACATCAAGAACCATATTCCCATTATTCTTGATCAAGAAAACAACCAGTATTCTCCCTGGGTTGAACTTTTTCGCAATCATGCATGTCTCTATAACGTGCTTGACCATATTGATGACACTATTCCGTGCCCTACGGAGGTTGATGATTCTATCTGGCATCGTCTCGACGCCGGCGTCAAATAATGGATATATGGTAGTATCTCTCAGGATTTGCTCCTTACTATCATGAAATCTGACTCCACAGCCCTTGACTTCTGGAATCGTTTGGAGGAAATTTTTCAGGACAACAAGCACACTCGTACCGTGTATTTGGAAGAACAGTTCAACAAAACACGTCTTGAAAACTTCTCCAATGTCTCTGAGTAATCGCAAGGCCTTAAACTTCTAGCGGATCAACTCTCCAACATCTAAGACGCTCGTCATCGACGATAAAATGGTGCTACAAATGATTTACGGCCTTACTAAGGGCGAATATGATACTTTGGCCACCATTATTCAACAGCAGATCCGCTACCGAAGTTTTAACAAAGCTCGCCACAATTGTTGCTCGAAGAAACCCGTCGTGCTAAGCGGGATGAGCACGCCCAGCAGGTGTTAGCCGTCGACACGCAACCCCAAGATCGACACACCACCGGACAACTCCCAACACGCGTACGCGGCGGCAAGGGTGGAAAAGGCCGCGGCGGTAGAGGAGGTCGTGGTCGTGGTGCGGTCGCGGCCAACGTAACCAACAAAGAGCAAGAAGAACAGAGATCGCAGAATCGGGCCGCGACTCTCGAGCTGTTTATAGCGCTGCGCCTGACATGTAGCCGCGGCGCTAAGTCCATTCCAAGATCAAAGATCCATACAATCCGTATTCTTACCCCGGTTTGTTAGGCCCCGCTCCAGCCCCACAACAGGCCCACTTCATGCATGGTCAGGTCCCGCATCCCTCATCCGGCATGACACCCACTGAGTTGGGTCAGGCGTTCAGCACCCTATCTATGCAACAGCCTGGCAATACTTGGTACATGGACTCAGGCGCCACATCTCACGTCACCCAGACTGCAGGTACTATTCCTAAACTGTTTTGTTTAAAGCATCCTCAATATGTTACAGTTGGTAGTGGACAACGCATTCCAGTTAAGGGTTATGATACCTCATACACACAACCTCCTCATCCACCCTTCTCCCTCAAAAACACCCTATATGCCCCACACATGATTAAGAACCTCATATATCTCCGCCAATTTACTCGTAATAACTCTGTCTCTGTGGATTTTGACTCTTTTGGTTTTACTGTAAAGGATCTTCATATGGGGACACCTCTTACGAGATGCAATAGCACGGGGGATCTCTATCCATTCACTTCCACCTCCGCTGCCAGATCTTGCTCTCCCGTCACTCTAGCGGTTGTTTCTTCTTCAACCTGGCATAATAGGCTTGGTCATCCAGGAGTCCCAGTTTTTAATTTTCTTAGAGGCAACAATTTCATTGCATGTAATGGGAAACTTGCCCAAAATTGTGTTTCTTGCTCTTTAGGCAAACATATTCGTCTTCCGTTTAAATCATCTACTAGTGTTACATTTGCTCCTTTTGATATCATACATGCCGATTTATGGACATCTCCTATCCCTAGTTCTCTCGGTCATAAATACTATTACGTTTGGTTATACACTCTTAAATTTAAATCGGAAGTGTTTGTCAAATTTCTTGAGTTTCGCAATTTCATTCAAACACAATTTGAAAAAGGCATAAAATCATTTCAGTGCGATAATGGTCGTGAATTCAATAACTCTATGTTTCACCGCTTTTGTACCAATAATGGCATGGTCTTTCGCTTCTCCTGCCCTCACACCTCACCACAAAACGGTAAAGCTGAAAGAATCATCCGCACCATTAACAATATGATTCACACCCTATTGATTCATGCCTCCCTCCCTCCACCCTTCTGGGTCTATGCTGCTAAAATGTCAGAATACACTCTAAATATTCTCCCTACTAGCACTCTTCACAATATGACCCCTACCGAAATCCTCTACCATAGAATCCCCTCTTATGATCATCTACGGATTTTTGGTTGTCTGTGCTATCCCAACCTTAGCTCCACCGCCCCTCACAAGCTCGCTTCTAGGTCCACTCCATGTGTCTTTCTAGGATTCTCGCCGAACCATAGGGGCTATCTATGCTATGACTTGTCGACTCATCAGATCCACATATCTCGTCATGTCACATTCGACGAGACCACATTCTCATTTTCGAATCTTCCAAAATTTAAAAAACAGGACTACTCATTTCTTGACGAGTCTGCTATCTCTCCCCTCATAATCGAATAACTCACATCCTCTGTTCCGTCGTCAGAGCCGCGGCACCCAAACTTCAGAGAAGTCTGTCAACCTTCTAGCGCCGCAACTCTCGATCTAGGAGCCGCGGCGCCTCCGACGGCTTCGCCCCCACCCTCTCCTTATCCGACTTTACGGGGGTCTCAGACACCACTCCGCCACCCACTGTCCCTATCCATCCAATGGAAACTCGTTCAAAGCATGGAATCTTCAAACCCAAAGTCCATTTCAACTTGTCTGCCCAAACCATCTCTCCACTTCCAAAGAACCCAAAATTGGCCAAACAAGACCCTAATTGGAATACGACTATGTATGAGGAATTCAATTCTTTAACTAAACAGCACACGTGGGATCTAGTACCTAGACCTGCGGGGGTGAATGTCATTCGTTGTATGTGGCTATTTCGTCACAAGTTCAGAGACAATGGGGATCTTGAGAGGTATAAGGCCCGTCTTGTGGCTAATGGCACAAATCAGTAGGAGGGCATTGATTGTGGTGAGACCTTCAGCCCGGTTGTCAAACCGGCTACCATCCACACAGTTTTGAGCATAGCCATGGGCAAACACTGGCCGATCCATCAGCTTGATGTGAAGAATGCATTCTTACACGGGGATCTGAGAGAGACAGTCTACATGCATCAGCTACCAGGGTTCACCCATCCAGCAGTTCCTCACTATGTGTGCCGTCTCCGTAAGTCACTATATGGCCTGAAGCAGGCCCCCCGTGCGTGGTATGATCTCTTTGCCAGGTATATCTTGCACATTGGGTTTGTATGCAGCAAGAGTGATACATCACTTTTCATTTTTCATCGAGGTAGTAGCACTGCTTACTTATTACTTTACGTGGATGATAATGTTCTTACTGCCTCCTCCGCCGGATTGAAAAATGAGATTATTGCCTTGATCAAGTCCGAATTTGCAATGACTGATTTGGGGAAGTTGAGTTACTTTTTGGGGATATCAGTGACCAGGTCTGCCAATCATATGTTCTTGTGTCAGCCTAAGTATGCAGAAGAGATTGTGTACAGGGCTAAGATGACGAACTGCAAAGAGGTGCCTACTCCAGTTAATTTCAAATCTAAGCTCAGTGCTATGGATGGTGCTCCAGTCTCTGATCCTACTTTGTATAGGAGCCTTGCAGGTGCACTTCAGTATCTCACATTCACCAGGCCAGACATAGCTTATGTTGTTCAGCAGGTGTGCTTATTCATGCATTCTCCCAAGGAGTCTCATTTCACTGCTCTTAAGCGTATCATTCGATACATTAAGGGCACTCTTGATTATGGTTTGCACCTATACCCCTCTGCACCAGACAGGTTGCTTTCATATACGGATGCAGATTGGGCAGGGTGTCCGGACACGCGACGCTCCACCTCCGACTTTTGTGTTTTCTTAGGGGATAATCTGATTTCTTGGTCTGTCAAGCGACATGCTACCCTATCTCACTCCAGTGCCGAGGCTGAGTACAGAGGCGTTACAAATGTAGTAGCTGAGATTTGTTGGCTCAGAAATTTACTGTTAGAACTTCAGTGTCCTTTGCGTCAGGCATCTATTGTGTATTGTGATAACATCTCTGCCATCTATCTTTCTCATAATCCGGTTCAACATCAGCGAACCAAGCATATTGAGATAGACCTACACTTCGTTCGTGAGAAAGTTGCGTTAGGCCATGTCAGAGTGTTACATGTTCCATCATCCTATCAGTATGCAGACATATTTACCAAAGGACTTCCCAGACAGTTATTTCTTGACTTCAGAGCCAGTCTCAGCGTCCGGCCTCTTCCCGCTCCGACTGAGGGGGTGTGTAAACATGTAAATATAGGAAACAATATATTCCCTACCCATAATTAGAATATTTTCATATATTGTGTAAATATAATTATGGTAAGACTATGATTCCTCTTTTGTATAGGCTTAGGATTCCTATTGTATAAGGGATGAATATTGTACTCTATATATACCTTGATATTAATGAAAGACTCCTCAAGGGAGATTAAGATCATCTTACAATTATCACTACAAGAAAATAGGGGTTTAGAAAGAGAAAATTCGATGGTTAAAAGTCCTAATTCAATCTCTATAAGTCAATAACAAAACATTTAGTCGTCGCCGGTCGCTAAAAGCCCCTGGGTTAAAAGTTTACGTCGGCTTTCAGTCATGTCGCTAAAGAACTTTTAGTAACAACAACAAAATTAAACCAGTCGTTCTACCTCCTTCTAGTGGCCACATTTTCCTTCACTGGTTGTCATTCCGGTCATTAAATCCTTTAATTGACATGTTTCTAATGTTGGTTAACTGATAAAGCAGAATCATGTTTTGACTTTGAATCTGGGAATATTATTTCGATCGAGCAGATACTATAGCTGCCAAATGCATGCTATACTTATAATGATCAATCTTTAACTAGGAATATTTTTAATTTGCATTTTTTGTGAACATGCAGAACGGGAGATACATACAGAAGAACAGTGAGGTTGGCTGCTCCAAGAATGGGAAATCTTGAACTCCCACCTGAGGATGGTTATACTTGGAGAAAATATGGTCAGAAAGAGATTCTTGGATCTAGATTCCCAAGGTAATTAATTAATTAATTGTAAGATTATTGCATTCCAAAGTGATAGTAAATATACTAAAATACAAACATAATCATATGCTACAATTACGGTAGGTAATGACTAAAATATACATCTACCATATACAGAATATACATAATTATGACTAATTATGACTAATGCTATTTTCGTATTCTATCACACCCCCGCAGTCGAAGCGGGAGGTCGGCGTATGCTGAGACTGTTCCGAAAGTCTTCAAATAAAACCAGCGGAAGACCTTTTGTAAAAATATCGGCAATCTGATAGCGTGACGGGACATGTATTTGTCCACGAGCAACTTTTTCGCGAATAAATGAATATCCAGCTCAATATGTTTAGTGTGTTGATGTTGAACCAGATTCCTGAGAGATAAATCGCAGTAACATCATCACAATAAACCAATGTCGCCTTCGGAACCGGACAGTGGAGCTCAAAAAGAAGGTTCTGTAGCCAACAAGATTCAGATACCACATTGACAACTCCTCGATATTCTTCTTCGGCACTAGATCTGGACAAGGTAGCTTGCTGTCTGGAGGACCAAGATATCAAATTGTCACTGAGAAATACACTATAACCAGACGTGGACCGTCTGGTATCCGGACATCCACCCCAATCAGCATTTGTGTAAGAAATAAGAGTGGATGTGGAGGACGGATATAAATGCAAGTCATGATCGAGAGTGCCCTGAATGTAGCGCACAATACGTTTGAGAGCATGCATGTGATCCTCCATCGGGTTATGCATGAATAGACAAACTTATTGCACAACATACGATATGTCGGGCCTCGTGAAACTAAGATACTGCAAGGCTGCAGTAATGTGATGGATCGGCATATGGCTTACTGGAAGAAACACTCAATTTTGGTTTAGTGTCAACCGGAGTGGAATACGGTTTACACGAGGACATGCCTCGTTCAACGATCTCTGCTACATATTTCTTTTGAGACAAAAAATATACCACCTACATGACGTGTGACAGCTATCCCCAAGAAATAACTCAGTGGCCCTAGATCTTTCATTGTAAATTCTGATACTTACGAAGTGCATCAGATGAGGCAGTCAATATAACAGCATCCACATACGGAAGAATGTAAGCTATATCATTACCCTATCAGTATATGAATACATAATGATCAGGCCTGCTGTTAGAAAACCCAATATTAGAAACATAATCTGCAAACCTCTTGTAGAAGGCCCGATGAGCTTGTTTGAGCCCATACAATAATTTCTTCAGCAGACACATATGATTAGGATAAGTGATGTCTCTGTACCCTATGGGATTATACATGTATATTGTTTCATTGAGTTCTCCATGCATGAATGCATTTTTACACCAAGCTGATGAAACGGCCATGCCTTCGAAACAACCAGACTTAGTACCGTGCGGATAGTGGCTGGTTTGACCACCGGACTGAAAGTCTCACCGCAGTCCACACCAACATGTTGTGTCTTCCCATCACCTACAAGACGTGCTGTATACCTCTCAAATGTACTATCTGATTTTTCTTTATGACTAAAAATCCACATAGACCGAATCACATTAACAATTTAACATTAGGAGGACGGGGCACCAAATCCCACATTCTACTATTAATAAGAGCATTATATTCATCATACATAGCCATTTTTCAATTCGAGTCAGTAAGGGCAGACACAGGATTACGGGACAATGGTGATTTGGTAACATGGGCGTGAAGACCGTATTTTTATTTGGCTTAAAAATCTCGTGTTAACTACGAGTGACTGGCCGTTGGGCCAAAATTGGAGTTGGGTCCGGGTGGTGGTAGGGACGGACTGCCTGACAGTGGCTGGACCGCCCGATAGTGAAGATGGGCGTGAACCAGCGGACTGCTAAGCGTTGGGCCTCTCGGCAGTGGGCTGCCAGCGAGAGGCTCGGCTGGCAGCGACTGGGCTCGGTAAATGGGCCAAACTGTCGGGAAAAATTAGGTCTGGTTGAGAGGCCAATTTATAGACCAAGTACGGGGGCATGCTATCATAAGAAATTTCATAGGTAGGAGCCACAAAACCATGTAATTTGGCAAAGGGAAAATTTGATTCATCAAAGACCACATTACGACTTACGATTATTTTATTAGATGATAAGTCGTAACATATGTACCCACGATGGTTTGACGGATATTCCAAAAAAACATACGGAGTAGACCGGGGTTGAAGTTTATTGATGGTAGTAGAGGAAAAAAAGGATAGCCTAAGCACCCGAATACTCGTAGATGAGAGTAAGATGTGTCTTTTATATATAGAGTTTTGAGAGGGGATGTATAGGCTAATTGTTTGCTCGGAAGTATGTTAAAGAGATAAGTTGACATTTATAATGCATGATGCCAAAATGATGGTGGTATAGAGGCATGGGCAAGTAATGTTCAAACAACGTTATTAATGGTTCAAATTTTTCTTTCAGCTTTTCCATTTTGAGATGAGGTATGTGGACACGAGAGACGAAACGACAAACCATTAGTTTTGCAAAAATTCCAAAATGGTCCATTATCAAATTCTCTACCATTATCACATTGAATATTTTCAATATCCCGTTCAATTTGAGTGCGGATGAAAGCACTAAAGGATAGAAACGTGGAAAATTTGTGACTTTTTAGTCAAAGGAAACGTCCACAAAAAAATAGAGTAATCATCCAATAATAGAAGATAATATCTATGGTCCAAAGAGCTCATAATGAGAGATGTCCAATAAATCACTATAGATAATATCAAACGGCATAACAGTACAAGAATTAGAAGCAATAAAAGGCAACTTAACATGTTTTTCAAGAGAACATGAGCGACAAACAGAAGAATTACGAGTTCTAGTACACTCAATAAATTTATTTTGTTTAAGGAAGGCAAAAACAGGGGCTCTCAGATGACCCAAACGTTCATGCCATAAAGAATGAGCTAAAGGTGCAAAAGTAGATGGTAACGTGGCTTGATGTGTTGTTGTGGTGATTGGATATAGCTCACCCTGACTATCACATCTCATTAGACGCATCCCCGTCTGAAAATTCTTCACGAAAAATCCAAAAGGATCAAATTCAATAGAAATCGAATTGTCAGTGGTAATTTTTCTTAACTGAAATCAGGTTTTTAATTAATTGAGGAGCATGAAGGATCTTCTTTAAAGCTAACGGTGGGTTCGGAGGAGATAAGTTTGTATTACCATAACCACAAATTGGAATTGAATGACAATTTCTGACAATTATACCACAATTATTGCTCAAAATTAAAATAGGACGAGTGATTACCTTGTGAGGATATCATATGAGACATTGCACCGGTGTCCATGTACTAATTTGCGTAGGGTGGATTAAGCCCAAGAATGTGCATTGCGGCCTCGATGTCGGTAGGGGTCGCCACTGCCGAGTGGACCTGCTACCACTGCCGATTGGACCTGCTGCCACTGACTCGGCAGTGGCCCAAGAATTCCTGCCGCTGAGTGGGCCTGCTAGCTGGACCGTTGTGCCTGGGCTGCTGGTCTGGGTATGGGCCCGGCCTAATTTCCAGAGGGGAATGGGTAGGGAGGCACGGCCCAGGGCCATTGCCAGGCCTACGGTGCCGACCCACTGCCCCACTAGGCTGGCGGCTGCCACTAGGCAGGTTGTTGCTGCTGGTCGCTGCCCTGCCGCCACGTCGGTGGCCGCCGCCCTTTCCACCACTGCATCGCCGCCGCGGTTCTTTCCTCCATTACCGTTATTTCGTACCTTTTGGCTACGGTTTGACGGTGAATTTTCAAATTGTGAAGAATTATCATTGGATGGAGTGGCAACCATGGCGGAATTCGACACGGTGGCCGTTTTTTTGGCAAAACCCGCTTCTTCTAGGATGAGCATAGAACGGGCTTGATAAAACGGCGGAAGATGATTGCTTTGGCGGATGAGCATAAAACGACCAAGGTATTATTTGAAGGGGTCAAAATAAACCATTATAACTCCATCTTTTGTAATTAATTTCACCGACTACATGACCTTTGAATTGAAGAAGAAATACAAAGCTAGAAACAGTCAGTTTGAATTGAACAACTTAACTTTGACTAATTAATGGGATGAGAAGTATGTTAGAGCTAATAATGTCACCTTTATAAAGATACATGTATCCCATGTAATTAAGAAGCTAAGGACTATTCTTGTTTACTCACTCTTAAAAGCAATAAAACAACAAATAATATATATTTATGTATATGTGTTACTACTACTCAATAAGCTTGCACTTTTGGACCTCTGTCACTGACTTTTCCAATTTGTAGTAAGCAAAATACCAATTGGATAGTTTGACCAATTTGAGTTTCACATACAACAATATTGTAGGCATCAGTGGGACATTCTGACCCTTTAGACTTCTCACATATTCTAAAATATTAATGATATGCATCTAACTACCCTTTAATTTAAGATCTTTTTATGGATACTCGTCTCTTCCCCTAGGTATGAACACTATGAATATTTAAGATACAAAGTTACTCCGGTATTTCATTTAGAAAGTTTAATTTGTAAATTAACTATCAGTTTAACTTTTTTGCACTAACACTATAAATTCTCACACAATCATGTTAAAATAACGTACCTAGAACAAGGACATATAAATGTCTATATTAATTAAGTCTAATTTGATAACCTAGTAAATAACATGTTGCATTACATAACAATAAACTACAGTGCAACTTTTTTATAATTCTACTATATTTTTAAATCCATTAACTATTACTAATAGAACGACAACAACAACAACATACTCAGTAAAATCACACAACGTGGGTCTGTGGAGGATAGAGTGTACACAGACCTTATCTCCACCTTGATAGATAGAGCAGTTGTTTCCGGAAGACCCTCGGCTCAAGACCTTAGTAACTATTACTAATAGTTTTGATGATTTTAGGGCTTATTATAGATGCACCAATCAAAAGCTATACCACTGCCCAGCCAAGAAACAAGTCCAACGCCTTGATGATCATCCTTACGTATTTGAAGTAACATACCGATCTCAACACACTTGCTATATGTCCGCCATAGCTCCCACCGTGCCTCCTCCGTCTGTGGAAGAGATAAATCATCAAGCCACCACAACCCCTCCACCAGCGCCGCTCCTGTTGCCGCCACCAACTTCAGCCTCCTTAAGCGGACATTGGCTCTCCATGGATATTAAGCAACAAGGAGAAGCTGGCACAAGCACTACTACTCCATTTGACATGCAAAGGTACGTCAGAGACAGAAGCATATTCAAAATTTAAATTTAATGGGTTCGAAATTTTCGTATCTTCAGAAAAATATTCCAATGGAATAATATTTGGGTTTTTTTTTAATTTTTTGGCCTGTTGGCTGAAATTAATTACAGGTGATATATATATATATTCCATGTACACAAAACCTATACATTTGTTGACTATTATTCTTCATAGCGGTCTAAAAATATAATTATCGCATAACATTTGTAAACTTAATTCGTAATACTTATTGGCATATCGGATATTTATTTGTTTGTCTAATCCATTTTCGACACGTCAATATTCGATCCATTTGACAACACTAAATCGGACCCACAACTAATACTGTAAATCCGTGTTTGTACAGGGATTTTGGGCATGGTACTGGCGGTTCACTAGCTAGCATATGCAATGTGATGACCGGCGGCGGCGGTGCAGGCCCCTCCGGTGGTGGATATGGGAGGGAAGATGATCATTACCAGCCGGTGGTGGATATGGCGGACGCCATGTTTAATTCTGGGAGTAGCAGTAATACTAGCATGGACATCATCTTTTCTTCTATTGATGACAAATGGGACACGGCAGAAAAGAAAGAACAGTTCATATAATATGGCTAGCTAGCTAATCAATTGATTAATTAAACACGACGATAGTCTAATTAATTGTTCCTGGGAACTTAGATTAATTTATTAATTGCCAATAAACTATTCCTGACCGTGTATTAGTCATGATCACAAGATTGTGAAATACCAATAATTAATTTGTCTAGCTTAAATTAAGTATATATAGTGCCATTTATTCCAGTTGAATTTTTTGTTTATTCAGATTTTGTACTTACTAATCCAAAGATGTTCAATTTGATTAGTTAATGTCAACTTTACTTGCTATTGTATTTTCTAATAAAGCACCCCGATTCATCAGTATGGAATACAACAAATTCAATTTAAGTGAACACAAGTTGTGGAGCAATGTATACAGGATTATCCAGTATCGAGGAACATAGGTTACTACTTACTACTTAGCATACGTGAAGTGCAAGCACAATATATTTTGGCTAACGTAGAAAACGTCGCTAATATTAATGAGAGGATAGGGACATTTAGAAGAGATTAAAAAAGTCTACACATATTTTTATACTATAGAAAGGGCTAGGTTTCTACGTGTGTGCTTCATGCCTATTTTTATATAGGGACATCTAGACTAGTATGGTTGTTTGCTCAAACTTCATGTTGGCCAACTCAAAAGCCTAATCCTAATCATTTAAAAGGGTGAAAATATCCTGTCATTTTAATTACTATATGACTATCGAATCTGAAAAGTCAACATACATAACTAATTAAATATTGTAGGAGGAATTGATGCAGATTCAAAATTCTATTAGACTAGCAAAATGAGAAAACTTTTAGTTCCTTTGGAGGACTTCACAAGATGATGGATGGACCTTTAATCCCAAGAAAGCATTAATGTGATTAATGGTTTGACCCAAACTCTCTCTCAATGACTCAATGTGAATGTGGAGTGCTTATTGGGAAATTATATAGGTATCTTGACCAATAAAGTTAGGCTATTGCCTTTGGTTTTGCAATCTTGAATTAATTTGCTGATAAAATAATTTCTTTTGAAATTATATATAGCTGGTTCGAAAAATGATATGGTATAGTATTACTTGACTAGGAGGAAACAAATTAACTTGGTGGGATGATTGTGCAGGAGTGATTATTGTCGGAGTAACTTTTAGTTTTTGATTTTATATTCTATTAATTTATTATTGGTAGCATGTTATCTTCCGTTACATGCTTGATTCGTGATCTGAATTTTGAATTAAAGACCCTTTATACTTCTATGACACTTTTTAGAAAGGGAAGAAAAGGTGAGAGGTTACCTGAACGAGCATTTGATCTCTATCAAAATCGGCATTTGATCCCTAGCAGTGAAGTTTTTGGTTATATTTCGTCCTTGAATTTCTGTTTGATTTGTTACTCAAGGAAGTGATGTTTGTAGGCATTGAAGGCGGTTTATATCACACCCTTTTGTGTGTGGTTCTTTTCGAATCCTGTTAATTCAAAATGTTCTGTTTATATCACACCCCTTTGTGTGTGGTCCTTTTCGAATCCTGTTAATTCAAAATGCTCTGTGTACTGTACTGCCACTTTTTCTTTTATTAGCGTTTCAAAAGCACTGAATTTAAAGGGTCTTATTTGCTTCTTCGCCATTAATCACAAAGTTTGTCCTGAGTGTCCATTTTGATTGATATGTTTACGACTTCGTTATTTGTCTTTTTCTCTCTGAAAGCTTTAGCACTCTGATAGGCTTTGTTGTTTTGGTTTCTTGGTCGAATTCTTTGATACTTTAAGTCAATGCAATTATCGAAAATTGCTTTGGAAAATAACTGAATGGTTCATTGTGCTTACATTAAGCTCCTGAATTATTAGAATAGAGTTGAGATTGTATGAATGGATTGTTACACCCCGGAGTTTGGTACGCAGATGAGGGCATAGCTAGGAGGCGTGAGCCGGTAGTTCGAGATCCTTTCCGAGGGTTCCTTACGACTTAGATGGATGTTGTGAGGGTGTACCGAAGGTTGGAAGTCATTGGGATTGAAGAAACTATCCCTCGATGAAATTCCAGAGGCATCTTCCATTTATATCGATTTTGGCTAGAGTGATACGCTAAGCGTTTTGCGTCGTGGATGAGATCTGTCTCGCAGATGGGGCCGCAAAAGAGAAGTCAAAAGTTGAGGAAAACCTAAAAAGATGAAACAGACCCATTCAGGAACAAGAAAATACCATCGCGGTTGAAGCAAGATGCGGCCACAGATGGTCCCGCAGATGGGTAGCGGTGGCCGACCTTCTTTGCCTATTTAAGCGGTGGAAGCATCATTTTATCTCATTTTCGATCCAAATGAAGTGTAGACACTCCCAACCCCCCCCCCCCTAGACATTCTCCAAAAATCCAAGAGACATTCCAAAGCAAATGAACCCAAGTTTAGCATGAAGATGTTGAAAATTACAAGAAAAGGCTTGTGTGGTGTTCATGTGAAGTTAAGAGTTGTTGTGAGCTAGGTGGATCTTGGAGTTCAAGTCAAATCTGCTGGATAAGGTATGTATAACACCCTCTTGCTTGTGTTTAAGATTAATCTTGTGTTGTATGAGTTGTTTTGGTAAAGAATCATGAACTAGAACTTGAGAAAAGAGAAGATGGAGTTGTCTTGTTGTTGGACTGTTTTGTAGCAATAATCATAACTTGTGGTAGTTGAAATCCATAGAAAGTAGATTAGATATGACGTTTATGGTGTTGTGGTGCTTGTCTAAGTATTGGTGTTGAAGGCTAAAAACTTCACCACAAGCTAAAAGAAGAACTAGCCAAAAGGCATGAAGAAGTTATGTCTTTGAGGTTGGGAGAATAAGTTATTCGATAGTAATTCTTTGATGTTGGATGGCTGAAAATAATAATGCATAAATTGTCTTTGTTGTTGTAGATATTGTCCTTGATATAGAGAAGGTAAAGAGATAGGGGAGATGTTGTCCGGGTTGTCGTAGAGCGAACTTGTCGCTCAATAGTTAGCTAGTATGCCCTTCTTGTTGACATGAGTGTTGTTTCTTGTGGTAGATGGATGATTAGGAGACGGATTGCAGCGTCGTCATCAAAGATCTCCTTCTAAGGTATGTAAGGGCTATCTTTCTTTCTGGCATGAATTCGTAGATATGTCCACGTTAGTAAAGCCGAATGTGGCCATATAGCCTCTATGTTTCTTAGTGACAGATTAAGACCGTCTAAGAGTTAAAAAGTCGACCTTGAGTAGAGCTCTCATGTAAGTCCTAAGAAGCAGAGTTAGTAGCTCATTTAAGACATTCGCAAGATATCTATGTATAAGCTAAGAATCTGAATGGAAAGATATCCGAAGAAATGAGGTAATGAACTAGTAGCAGAATATAAGTAGAGAGAAGATGAGATTACTCTAGCTAGGAGATCAGGTTGTAAAAGCCTAGGAATATGAGAGTGTACGCATATTCGAAGAGGATAAATAGGCTCCCTAAGGTCAATAGAAATAGAGTACGAGGTACGACAGGATAAGTCACATAGAAGGGTGTGGCACACGAGCATATACAGTTCTCCAAAGACCTAAGAAAGGAAGAGATATGCGAGTTATAAAAGAAGGGAATTGAGTAGCAGAACGAGATAGTTAGGCGAGAGCTAAGATAGTACAAGACTCCCTAAAAGCTAACAGAGTAGCTCACAAGATAATAAGTATGAACCGTGGGTTACATGAAGTGCTAGACGAGCTATGAGTTATGTACATAGTTACTTGATTTTACAGATTGTTGACTTGTGGTTGTATGCACTTGACTTCTGGGCTACTGACACTGCCTTCGGGGCTATGATGCAGATTGCCTTCGGGGCTATACAAATATAGATTTCCTTTGGGGCTATACAGACGTGTGCTTGCCTTCGGTGCTATACAAATATGGATCGCCTTTGGGGCCATCCAGAGACACTTACCTTCGGGTCCATACACTTACACATTGAATCTCTGGCGAGGCTGGATTATTGTGTTCAGATTGTATGATAGATAGTAACGTAATAAAGATTAGAAATAAGATATGGTAAGGACAGTATATAGAGCCGAGACATAATACGTAGTATAGGTAGACAAATGGTCCAAGCAGCCCAATCGACAATGATCGGGTAAGACAATCTAGAGTTGGTGGTAAGTCCACTCCAGCCATTACTGTTCAAAAGAGATTTCCAGCATATTTGTTCACGTTCTTCAGCTTCAGAGTTTATACATATATATTGTTTTTTCTTCCTTACATACTTGGTACATTTCTTTATATTGACGTCTTATTGTTGGGGTGCTGCATTCATGTCTGCAGGTGCAGGTAATCAGTTCGACGAACGTTGTCACTAGATGAGGTTGACGTTCAACAGAGGATCGGTAGGACTCCACTTCTTCCGGAGTGCAGCCGAGTCTAGAGGTTAGGTAGTAGGTACTTGTATAGATTATGGGCAGGCCAGGGCCATGTCCCGACCACGGATGATGTCAGTTATCTATAGAGGCTTTGTAGACACATGTTCAGTATGTTAGTGGCCTTGCTGACCCTCGTTATATGTTTTATTAAATTTACCCAGTATAAGTGTTTAAAGAGGCCTCATTGGCCCACAATAGCTTATAGTAAGAACAAGTTCGGCCCAGTCGGCCCAAGATTGTCTTAATTACATCTAGCAACCAGGAGTTACAAAGTGGTTCTCTCGGGACAGTACGACACCGGGTGTCGACCACGCCTCACCTAGGTTCGAATGTGACATGAATGAAACTTGAACTTGCAAGTGCTTCAAATTGATGCGCATACTAACAATAACGAAAGATTATATTATATCTTCTCTAACTGGTTATATACTGAGGGGTTTTTATGTTACGTGTCTGAATTGTTTACTAGTGACGGAAATAATCCCTTGATTATTTTTATTAATTGAAAGGCTATATATACAAGTTACATAATAGGATAATCCTATTACTATTATATTCCTAAAACCTTATTCTATACATTTATGGTAATACACTAATTATGGTAATACAATACTAATTATCTTACAACCTTACCCAAACTAGGATACTAAATATTTACCATAAATTACACATAATAATCAGCCCATCCGAGGGATTGTGTATATTTAACACACCCCCGCAGTCATAGCGGGCGGTCTTCGAACGCTAAGACTGTCCCTAAAATCTTCAAAAAGGATCGAGGGAAGACCCTTTGTAAAGATATCGGTAATTTGATAACTCGGCGGGACATGGCATACGCGAACTTGACCACGGGCAACCTTTTCACGGACAAAGTGAATGTCCATTTCGATATGTTTAGTGCGTTGGTGCTGAACCGGATTACCAGAAAGGTAGATGACACTAATATTATCGCAATATACCAAGGTTGCCTTCTGAATGGGATAATAAAGCTCCAAAAGCAAATTACGTAACCAATATGATTCTGAGACCACTGGGCTACCCCTCTATATTCAGCCTCGGCACTTGAGCGGGATAGAGTCGTCTGACGCTTCACAGACCAGGAGACCAAGTTGTTGCCAAGGAACATACAGTAGCCAGACGTAGACCGTCTGGTGTGTGGACACCCACCCCAATCAACATCTGTGTATGAGATAAGTGTGGATGTCGATGAAGGATACAAATGCAACCCATAGTCCAGTGTACCCTGAATATACCGGATGATGCGTTTGAGTGCATTCATGTGCTCAATTAGGGGATCATGCATGAATAAACACACCTGCTGGATAGCATACGTAATATCTGATCTGGTAAAGGTAAGATACTGAAGGGCCCCTACAAGACTGCAATAGCGGGTTGGATCCTCGTAAGGGACTCCAGCCGCGGCACCAAGCTTGGGCTTGGTATCAACTAAAGTGGAAGTGGACTTACAGGATGACATCCCAACCCTCTCGATGATCTCGGCTGCATACTTCCATTGTGACAAGAACAACCCATCGGAATGACGAGTGACATCAATCCCCAAAAAATAACTCAAGGGCCCCAAGTCTTTCAGAGCAAACTCGGAGCTGAGCATGGTCATGATGGACTGGCGCAAGACATCGGAAGAGGCAGTCAAGATAATATCGTCCATATATAACAGAATGTAGGCTACGGACGAACCACGACGGTAGATGAATAAGGAATTATCCGACCTGCTATGAGTGAACCCAATAGTTGAAACATAGTCAACAAACCTTGTATACCAGGCCCTGGGAGACTGCTTAAGCCCATATAATGACTTCTTCAATAGACAGACATGATGAGGATGTTTGGGATCCCTGAATCCCAAAGGCTGATGCATATAGACTGTCTCCTTGAGATCACCATGTAGGAAGGCATTTTTGACATCTAACTGATGAATAGGACATGCTTTCAAAAGAGCCAAGCTAAGCACAGTGCAGATGGTAACCGGCTTGACCATCGGACTTAACGTCTCACCACAATCTATACCAACCTGTTGAGTCTTACCATCACCCACAAGTCGGCCATATGTCGTACAAATGAACCATCTGAATTTTCTTTGTGAGCAAATATCCACATAGACCTGATAATATTAATACCAAATGAATGAGGTACCAACTCCCACGTCTTATTATCAATAAGAGCATTATATTCATCGGTCATAGCAATTTTCTTTTAAGGCAGACACGGGATTACGGGGCAAGGGGGATTTAGAGACATTAGAATGTAAATTAAAATGTATTTTTGATGTAAACCCCCCCTCCGTTGACTACGAGTGACCGATCTATGACTCGAGGAAGAGTTGGGTGGATTTTGGGAATTTGCTGGGCTCGGGACGGGTGGCGGCGGGTAGTGGGCTCTTGGCCCAACTCGGAAATAAGGCGAGAGCAGGACCAGTTCTAGAATTGGGATGAATCGGCCCGGTCGTGGCGATCTTGGTCAGCCCGGTAGGTGACGGTCCAGTAGGGCCAGCGGGCCCGCTGGAGAATTTTAGGTGTGAGAAACGTCTGAAAAATACTGAATAATATACGGGGATATACTATCATCCAAAAAATTATACGAACTAGACACGGGAGTATTAACTTTAGCAAATGGAAATTGGAATTCATCAAAGATGACATGGCGATTAATGATGATTTTATTGGAGGTTAAATCAAAGCATTTGTAACCACGATGATTAGATGGATAACTCAAAAACACACACAGAGTAGACCAGGCGTGAAGTTTGTTAATTGTGGTGGATGGGAATAACGGATAACATAAACACCCAAAAACTCGAAGATGAGAATAAGAAGGAGTCTTATTATATAAAATTTGAAGGGGGGAAGAATATGTCAGACCTTTGGAAGGAATTATGTTAAGAAGATATGTAGCCATTTGAAGAGCATGATGCCAAAAAGACTGGGGTACGGAGGCATGAATCAATAAAGTTCGGACAATGTTATTAATGGTACGAATTTTGCGTTCGGCTTTCCCATTTTGTGAAAAAGTATGAGGACAAGAAAAATGAAAATTGATCCCATTATTTGCACAGAATTCCCAAAACACCCCATTGTCATACTCTTTGCCATTATCACATTGAATATTTTTAAATTTCCGTTCGAATTGGGTTCTAATGAATGCTCTAAATTTTAAGAAGATGGAAAAAAACTTTAGATTTTTTCACTATCGGAAAAGTCCATAAAAACTTAGAATAATCATCCAAAAAGAGAACATAATACCGATGACCCAAAGAACTAAGAACAAGAGACGTCCATAAATCACTATGAATAATATCAAATGACATTAAAGTATGAGAATTGGAGTCTACAAATGGCAATTTAACTATTTTTCCTAAAGAACAAGATTGACAATTCGGAGTACTACGCACACTCTTACAAGAAATAAGATTGTTTTTATCTAAGGAAGACAAAATAGATGACCCCGGATGACCTAGACGAGCATGCCACAAGGACGGAGCCAGAGCGGAAAAAATGGATGGCATTACGTGACTCGAGAAACAGGAAATTGGCGTGATAGGATAAAGATCACCCCTACTATCACACCTCATGAGAGAACTCCCCGTTTTGAAATCCTTCACCGAAAACCCAAATGGATCAAATTCTATGGACACAGAATTATCAGTGGTGAATTTTTGGACAGACACCAAATTTTTAATCAATTTTGGAGCGTGAAGGGTATTTTTCAAAATAAGGGGTGGATGATGGGGAGACAATGTTTTCTAACCATACCCATGAATTGGAATTGAATTATCATTACCAACAATTATACCACGATTGTTGCTCAAATTGGAATAAGACGAGAGAGTACATGAGTCGGACGTCATGTGAGTAGTGACGCCGGTGTCCATGTACCAATTTGGGTCCAAGCGTGTGCATCGCGGCTTCAATATCGATAGGTGTGGGGCCCGCTGCATGATGGGCCTGGTGGGGCCCGAAAGTGCCTTCATGCTCACTGAAACTGCCACTGTAGCGTTGGGCTGGAGAAAAAACAGTGGGCCTTTGCGCGGCGGGCGGTGGGCCATTGCGGAGCGGGCGATGGGCGAAAGCGCTGTTGGGCCGTCGCGCCCGGTTGGGGTGAAAGCTGCTGGGCTGAAATTGCTGTTGGGAGGCAAATTGGCTGGGCCCAAACTGCAGTTGTGGAGCGTGCTGCCACTGCAAATGGGCCTACTGTGTGCCCCAGAACTACTGTTGTTGTTGCTGCTGACCACCGCGAGGACCCCCACCGCCACCACCATTCTGTCGGCTGCCGCCGCGGTTCTTTCCATTATTTTTCTTATTTCCACCCTTTTTGCCGCCACCGTTGTTGCAGTTTTGGCCCGAGTTGTTGGAACCGGTAGGATACACTGTAGACTCGGTCATCATGACTACGGGACTAGTACCGGTAGCCGCTCGTTTTGCCATGCCTGCTTCTTCTAGTGTAAGCATAGAACGAGCCTAATAAAATTGCGAAAACGGATTGCTTTGCCGAAGAAGCGTTCCAACACCACTATAGGCCTCGGAGAGGCCAGAAACCATTTGGAGGACCAAACGATCGTTCGAAACCGGCGCGCCAACGTTGCGAAGTTGGTCCGCCAATTCCTTTAATCTTTTGCAATAAGCCGAAACATTAGGGAAATATTTCATATTGACGTGGGAGAAATCTTGCTCAAGGGTAACGACTCTATAATTTTGATTATCTTGGAATATATCACGCAGTCTATCCCAAGTCGCCTGTGCCGCAGCGTCAGGCTCAATAATTATTTGAAAAAGGTCGGTAGATATAGTGGAATATATTCACTGAAGGACGGTAGCATCAAGAGTCGTCCACAACTTAGAATCATCCTCGCGTTTTGGCACATCCGTATCCTCAGAAGCCGCGGGGATTATGTGATGGATGACTTGATGCGAGCGTGCGTGAACTTTGAACAGTTCGGCCCACGTCGTGTATTGGACGTTTTCTATTTCAAGAATGATAGGGATATGATTCTTGATGTTAGAAACAGTAAGGGCATGGTGAAACGTGTTCTTTGACGTAGACATAACGACAGAACAATACGTGATTGAGGGATTTGGAAGAAAAAATTTGGGAAGAGGAGGACACCGTCGGGGCACGAAAAACGAGAGAAGGGAGCTCGGATTCCGGCTGTTTGGACGGAAATTTTGAGAGATGAATTTAAGACCTAGACTTCTGATACCATGAAAGAAATAATCCTTGATTATTTTCATTAATTGAAAGGCTATATATACAAGTTACATAATATGAGAATCTTATTCCTATTCTATTCCTAAAACCTTATTCTATACATTTATGGTAATACATTAATTATGGTAACACAATACTAATTATATTACAATCTTACCTAAACTAGGATACTAAATATTTACCATAAATTACACATAATAATCCGCCCATCCGAGGGATTGTGTATATTTAACAACTATACCTATAACACTAGATGGATTCCAAAGCTTTTAGTAGAAGAGCATTTGTAGTGCAAACAACAAACTGAAATTTTGTCAAAATATGCCAAGGACTTCTATTACACTTACTGTAAGTTTATATTATAACAAAAGACCAACAACAATTGCAGAAATTGTGAAATCTCCACCAATAAATAAAAAAAGAATGGAAAAGGTTAAAATAGGGAATAATATACATCTCAAGGAAAGCAGAAGTGATAGGCTATCGCAAAAAGAGAAACCTCAGAATGTTAAAATTATTGCTGTTTACCGGTCTTGATCGAGTGCATTCGAAAAGAGAACTTAAATGTTACCTAAGTTTCTCAAGATAAAGAATAGTCTTTTCTTTTTTTATGAGTATAAAGAATTGTCTTTTCACTTTTATCCAGTAAAGAAAAGCACTATCATGTGCTTCATCCAACAAGTGAAAGATGCCGAAACGGTAAACCCATAAGCATTAGCTATGGATAAAATAATAAAAAAATTGTTGGGATACAATTGTTGCAGGGAACGGAAAGTAAGTAACTATTACAATGGTAGAAAGGATAAACTAACTACTACAATAAACTGGAAATCAAGAACTTATCAAATTGCTTGTGTGATTTGTTGAGTCGAGTGATAACACTCTGTCTTTAAAACAAGATTGCCCCGTATATCTCATTTTACGGTGTTGGGCAATAGTCTCCCAAAATACAACAGTAACTTAATAAATGAGCAAAGGAAACTCAAGTGTTACTCTTGAAGAACATTGAGTATAGTAACTTTGCTAGAGAGGAAGAAGATAAATTCAGAAAATCTGAAGTATTTTCTAAGTGTTGTGTAGTGTTCTTCAATTGAGCCAAAGACCTCAATTTATAGTGTAAGGAGAAGACCCCTCAACTAGCCAACTAATGACCTTCAATAGCCATGTAATGACACTTGATTGAAGGGTTACATTCAACCAAATAATGGCTGAATTCATGTGCCAAGTAATGGAGAATCAATGCTCCAAAATCAGCCCAAAGGTCAGATCTTTCCAACTTTCCGTCGCAGCATTGTGCCTCCGAAGCGCTGTGGCTCTGTGAATTAGCACTGCGGCTCCAGTGACTGGCCAACCAATTAGCGCCGCGGCGCTGCCTGGGAGGCACCACGGCTTCGACGGTGTGGCATTGCGGCCCTTCACGGCTCCGTGGCGATTTCCCACTCGTTTCATCTTACACTTCTTCCTTCGTTTACCAACGTGGAATATTTTGTCATTTGGACAATAACCGTCCATAATTCTATGTCTCAAACGTATTACATACGTACCAATATCTCTTTCACTAATGAAATTTGCGATACTTGGCAATACGTGTGCATGTGTGTGGAAACAACGTGCGGGCCCCAATTGTTCGAGTCATAAATTAATGAGATATACTTAATTCCACATTAGTAAATTTCCAACAATCCCCTCTTGAAAGAGATTTTGGCGCACACACTTTGTGCTTTTTCCAGCAATCTTTTACTGGACCGATGTTGCATCTGGATAGGTAGCATACACTTTGAACCTTCCATAGCTGAATACCATCGGACTTACTTACTGCGCGGTGAACGTGATGTCTTGAACTGTCAGTGTTTAGTGTAAGCCAAGTCAACGACACCAACACAACAACTTCCTTTACTCAGTTCTTCGTAATGTTTTGTTCGTTATGGCCGTGGACACTTCTTGGATTCTTAAGTGCGTTCATTTGAGGCGGCCATTCCTCGCACTTAAATAGGTGGTCTCCTTCAAGGTATCCTGCTATACCCCACTTTACAAGTGTTAGGAACCATTAAAAGTTTCCCCAAACCTAACCTCAACCGGTGAGGATCATTAAAGGTTTTGGAAACTTAAACTTTACTCACACTGCAGATAGCACTTATAGTCTATCGTGGGAACGACTTTTGATTTTGTGTTTCTTTACAGAAAGAACTATTCGAAGTGCTCATGCTTTCACCGAAGCGCTCAACTGAACCTTTACAACTTAGTTTTCCCATTGAACCTAATTCTTGGGATATCCAGTCAGTAAGGTTGGGTTACCACCGTATTGGTCCTTATACTTTGGGTCTTAAGCTCATTCCCCTAGACATGCAGAACATCTGATCCTTGGGTAATCCCTTTGTTAACGGATCTGCTATGTTATCCTTTGACTTTATGTAATCAATGGATATTATACCCGTGGTGATCAGTTGCCTAACGGTCTTATGTCTCCATCGAATATGACGAGACTTGCCGTTGTACATAGAATTATGTGCCCCTCCTAGAGCCGACTGGCTACCGTAGTGGATCATTACAGAAGGTACGAGTTTGTTCCAATAAGGAACATCCTCTAAGAAGTCATGAAGCCACTCAGTTTCTTCTCCTGCTTTGTCTAAACTGATAAACTCTGATTCCATCATGGATCGGGCGATGCAAGTTTGCTTAGAGGATTTCCAAGACACAGCCCTACCACCAATTGTAAATACATACCCACTAGTAGACTTGGTGTTCTCTATGTCAGATATCCAGTTTGCATCACTGTACCCCTCTAGTACCGCTGGATATCTCAAATAATGCAACCCGTAAGTTAGCGTGTACTTCAGGTATTGTAGTACCCGATTCAACGCCTTCCAGTGATCATTACTTGGATTACGGGTAAACCTAGTCAACTTATTGACTGCATAAATAATATCAAGTCGGGTGCAGTTTGTTATGTACATCAAACTACCAATCACCTGTGCATATTGCTCCTGGCATATGGGTGCACCAAGATTTTTATCAAGCTTTTGATTTCTATCCATTGGTGACTTTATAGGCGAACAAACATCTCGAACTTTCTCAAAACATCCTCGATGTAGTGAGACTAAGATAAGACCAATCCGTCAGACGTCTTAGAGATTTTTATCCCTAAGATGACATATGTGATACCCATATTCTTCATGTTGAAGCATTGTTTTAACATGTCCTTAGTCTCTAGAATTATGCTAGGACTGCTCCATGTGATCAACATGTTGTCTACATACATGCATATCATAACAAATGAGTCAGATTTACCATTCATGTAGACACATTTGTCACACTCGTCCCTTCGATAGTAGAGTATTATCAAATTTTTTGTGTCATTGCTTCGGGGCTTGTTTCAGCCCGTACAGAGATTTGACAAGCTGACAGACTTTCTTCTCTTGCCCTGGAACCACATACCCCTCGGGTTGTTACATATGAATTTCTTCTTCCAAATCACCGTTTAGGAAGGTTGTCTTGACATCCATTTGATGTATTTCAAGGTCACGCAATGCTGCGATCGCAATGAATACCCGTATGGACGTCATCCGTGACATCGGGGAGTACGTGTCAAAGTAGTCAAGGCCTTCTTTCTGCCGATAGCCCTTGACTACCAACCTGGCCTTGTATTTATCTATAGACCCATCTACTTTATACTTTCGTTTGAGTATCCATTTACAACCCAACGATTTATCTCTCGGAGGAAGATCAACCAACTCATTATAGTTATGCAGAATGGAGTCTATTTCACTCTCAATAGCTTCTTTCCAGGGCGGTGCCTCTGGAGTTGACAACGCTTCAGCAATTGTCCTTGGTTCATCATCAACCATATAAGCTACAAAGTTAGGACCGAAGGATTTATCCTTTCTGGCCCTTTTACTTCGCCTTAGTTCCATCTCTAGAGTCCCCAAGTTCTGAGAATCCGGAACACTAGATTTCGGACATTCAACCACTTCGAGGTTCACTAGATCTGAACCATCTAGATCCGGGCCGTCAATAACTCCCGGTTCCTGAGAGCTTTGTTCATAACTTCATTTGCGAGAGGTTATGTCTTTTCCCTTTCTAGGAAAGGTATCTTCAAAGAATTGAGCATTCCTTGATTCTATAATTGTACCCCCGTGGATATCTGGAATATCTGACTTATGCACTAAGAAGCGATAAGCACTATTGTTATTTGCATATCTGATGAATATGCAATCTACAGTCTTAGGCCCAATCTTGACCTGCTTTGGCTTGGGTACTTCAACCTTTTCCAAACAACACACACCTTTAAATATTTATAGGTGGGTTTCTTTCCCTTCCATGATTCATATGGAGTTTTATCCTTACCCTTATGTGAGACTCTATTAAGAATCGTATTAGCGGTAAGGACAGCTTCACCCCACATGTTTTGTGGAAGACCGGAATTGATGAGCAAGGCATTCACCATTTCCTTTAATGTGCGGTTCTTGTGTTCCGCCACACCATTCGACTGAGGTGAGTATGTAGTCGTCGTTTGATGAACAATTCCCGATTTGGCACAATATTCCTCAAATGGCGCTATATATTCTCCCCCTCTATCGCTACGAATGGATTTAATCTGCATGCTTAGTTGGTTCTCAACTTCTGCTTTGTAACGTCAAAACGCTTCAAAGGCTTTATCCTTACTTTTTAACAAGTAAAGGTAACAATACCTTGTGCTATCATCAATGAATGTCACAAAGTACTTGTTCCCCATAGTTAGTGCAAACTTCAAATCACATATATCTGTGTGAATAAGTTCTAGAGGAGCGGTATTCCTTTCGACGGATCAAAAATGAATCTTAGTGAGTTTTGCCTCTACGCACACCTCACACTTATGTTGAGGGTTTACGTCGATAGACGGCAACAACTCCAACTACCAACTTTTGGATGGATTTGTAGTTGAAATGCTCTAATCTATGATGCCATAAATTAGAGGACTCAAGCAAGTAAGAAGAAGAGACTTCAATATTATTGTTTGTCCGTAATACAGACATGGCGTTAACTTTGAAAAGGCCTTCACAGACGGATCCTCTTCCCACAAACGTTCCATTCTTAGTGATTACAAATTTATTGGACTCAAACACTAGCCTAAACCCAGCATTAACCAATAAATGACCTGAAATTAAATTTATTCTAATCTCATAAACATGCATCACCTCCTTCAGAGTGAGCTCCTTACCAGAAGTCATCTTCAGGACTACCTTTCCTACCTCCAGCACGTCAGAGGAAGCGTTGTTGCCCATGAACAGCTTCTTGTTTGTAACCGGTGTATAAGTGGAGAAGGCATCTCTATTGGAACAGATGTGACTTGTAGCACATGTGTCCATCCACCATTGCATGTGATTCTCAACAAGATTTGCTTCAAGCACCACCGCTGAGAACTCCTCAATCATATCGTCCATAAACTTATCTTTGATGACGTTGACTTGTGCCTTGCCCTTAGCATCGGCCTTCTCTTGTTGCTCAGTCTTGAGCTTGCGACAGTCCTTGATCATGTGACCAGATTTCCCACAGTGGTGACAGTTTCCTTTGAACTTCTCCGCCGCTTGGGTTTTTCCGTCTTTCTGAAACTTGCGCTTATTGCTTGGGTTCCCTTTGGCCTCAGCCAGATTTGCCTTTGCCTCAGCAGGTTGTTTACCCCTAGGCAAGGCCTTTTTACTATCTTCCTGAATTTGGAGTTTGATAATAAGTTCTTCAAAGGTCATCTCCTTTGTCTTGAGTTTTAAGTAACTCATAAACTCATTCCATGAAGGAGGTAACTTTTCAATTAGTGATGCAACCAAAAACTGTTCATTTGGTTTCATACCTTCCAAATCCAGGTGATGTAGAATCATTTGGAATTCCTGGACTTGGAACATCACTGTTTTACTATCCACCATTTGAAATTTCAGAAATTTCTCAACGATGAATTTCTTAGTACCCGCATCTTATGCGTTGTACTTCTTTTGCAGTTTCTCCCACAACTCTTTGGTAGTGCCTATGGTGAAATACACCGTGTAGAGAGGGTTTGACAAGCAGTTCAATATGTAATTCTTACACATGAAATCACTATGACTTCATGCATCAAAAACCATCGTCATGCCATTAATGACATGGATACCTAGGCCCCCTTCAGCCGTTTCAGAAGGCGAAGGGTCCATTTCATCTCCAGCTTGTGGAGGATCTTCTGTTAGGAAACATGACATTCCCATAACAGTCAGATAGAATAGCATCTCATGTTGCCATCTCTTGAAGTTTGAGCACATGAACTTTTCAGGGTGTTCATGGTGAAATCCAGCAGGTGGAGGAACGACAACGTTCCCTTGAGCGGCAGTAAAGGCGTTGGATGAGCCTTGAGCAACCGGAAAGACATTAGGTGTGCCTTGAGCAGTGGGGAAGGCAGGGGGATTGCCTTGAGTAGCAGCAGCAACAGAATCAGAAATATTTTGATCTCTTCCAGTCATCTTTCTAGGTACTTACAACAAAATCTTGTCTTAAAATCGTTGGGATACAATTGTTGCAGGGAACGGAAAGTAAGCAACTATTACAATGGTAGAAAAGATAAACTAACTATTACAATAAACTGGAAATCAAGAACTTATCAAACTGCTTGTGTGATTTGCTAAGTCGAGTGATGGCAGTTTATCTTTAAAACAAGATTGCCCCGTATATCTCCTTTTACGGTGTTGGCAATAGTCTCCCAAGATACAACATTAACTTAACAAATGAGCAAAGGAAACTCAAGTGTTACTCTTGAAGAACTTTGAGTATAATAACTTTGCTAGAGAGGAAGAAGATAAATTCAGAAAATCTGGAGTATTTTCTAAGTGTTGTGTAGTGTTCTTCAATTGAGCCAAAGACCTCAATTTATAGTGTAAGGAGAAGACCCCTCAACTAGCCAACTAATGGCCTTCAATAGCCATGTAATGACACTTGATTGAGGGGTTACATTCAGCCAAATAATGGTTGAATTCATGTGTCAAGTAATGGAGAATCAATGCTCCAAAACCAGCCCAAATGTCAGATCTTTCCAACTTCCCGTCGCAGCATTCTGCCTCCGAAGCACCGCGGCTCTGTGAATTAGCGCCACTGCTCCAATTACTGGCCAACCAATTAGCGTCGCGGAGCTGCCTGGGAGGCGCCGCGGCTCCGACGGTGTGGCGATGCGGCCCTTCACGGCTTGTTTCATCTTACACTTCGTACACTTCTTCCTTCGTTTACCAACGTGGAATACTTTGTCATTTGGCCAATAACCGTCCATAATTCTATGTCTTAAACGTATTACATACGTACCAATTGTTGGAAATTAGCCTTTGGCGGGAGTTGCGACCGACCAACTTTAATGGCTTAAACACTAGTGTTACGTATGTTGGAGAATCCGGTTCTTCACACATGCATGATGTACTAAGTACGTAGATAACCGTAGGGCCAAGAATCGTCAAATTTCATTGAGAAATGAAAGAGATATTGGTTCACGAAGTGAGGTGTTTGAAGCATGGAAAGTGTGGTGTTGTGTTCAATTCTCCCTCATCGGTAGAGGAAGAAAGAATTGTTGTGTATATAAGACTCGAAATGTGTTTGGGGTTTGGGACCCCAAGGGGTATCCCATGTGTTTAAAGGAGGAGGACCTAGATGTGCTTCGGTTCGAGGAAAGACCACAGCGCCGCCGCTTGTCCGTCGATCGATTCAGGTTCAGGGTTCAGGGTTCTCGGGTTCTCGGGTTCTCGGGTTCACGGGTTCACGGGTTCACGGGTTCACGGTCACGGGTCACGGGTCACGGTCACGGTCACGGTCACGGTCACGGGTCACGGTCACGGCAGAACGTCAAAGACTAATTCACCATTTATTTTGGTGAATTACACCTCCAATAATGGCCAATCGGTTGGCAATTTTCTCCATTTATTTGGTGGCTTTACTACCTCCATAATGGTCATTATTTGGCCAATAATGGTTATGGAGGCGATCAAACGATCCCTCTTCCTCCTATATAAACACCCCTTACACCATTGTTGAGGTACACTTCATATACACGAATATACACAAAGCAGAAAGCAAAGCAAAGCAGTTTCTTCCTAATCTTCCAAGCATCATTTCGTTATTCAATATTCTTCACGGTAGCTTTTGAGTTTCCTTTGCTCAATTGTTCCATTGCTGTTTTATCTTGGGAGACGAATTGTCTGGGACGTATAAAGGATACATACGGGGCAATATTGTCTTAAGGACAGAGTGCCACACTCGACTCAGCAAAAATCAAAGCAGTTTCCGGTCTTCTGGTTCAACAAATATTGTGATTTCAGTTTTATTGTTATATTGTAATTTTCAGTTTCTAGTTGAATTGTAATTTCAATTCGTACTTTAGCAGTTACTTGTAATTTCCGTTTCTTGCAATCCTTGTAAACCAACACCAATAACTATTTCACTAATGAAATTTGCGATGTTTGGCACTACGTGTGCACGTGTGTGAAAACGACATGCGGCCCCCAATTGTTCGAGTCATAAATTAATGGGATATACTTAATTCCACATTAATAAATTTCCAACAAAAACTACTAATAATAACAAAAATTGAAGAGAAAGGCCTAGAAATAGAGGGGTAAATAGAACGTCAGTGAAGAAAAAGAAAGAACGGTAACTTGGTTAAAGAGTAAAGGGGATCCGATGCACGTAAAAGGGTTGGTTTAGCTAATAATAACGAACTTGATTCTCTTAGTATTTGTCATATGTTAGGTTTTGCACCTCTTTATGTATGCTCTGTACATTTTGAAGTGAATCATGTCATTACATGAAAAATTGTGTTTAGTGTCATTGATTAAAGATTTTATTTGCGTATGATCTTTTACTTATATGCACGTGTAACCTGTGATTGCTTGAGCATGTCAAAAGGATTGGACTGATGGAGTAGACATGAAATGTTAGAATAATAGAAATATGCATATATGTTTTTACAATTATTCTTTCTGGTTAGCTTCTTTAGAGTGTAAATATGCTTAGCTTCAGCTCATTTGCAGGTGAGAGGCGACATTCTGCAAGTAGTTCCTTTCTGTCATCACATGTTTGTAATTGGTGACACAATTTTTATACCTAGGAAGAGTTTTTTTGCTTTGGCAGTAGCTAAATTGTAAGTTTTTGTTACTTCTAAGTTCTCCTTTACGCGCTTTAAGGGACTCCAACTAATATTTGCTCCTGAGGTCCTATCCAGAAAAGAATATCATGGCAAGGTATATGATTTTTTTGAATTTAGTACATAGGCAATGGAAGTTTGAAGAAGACTAAGCTCCCTTAAATTAGAAAGATGGCATTTGGAATAAAAAGGTATATATATATATATATATATGTGTGTGTGTGTGTGTTCACAGCTAAAGAAAAAGAATCTGCAATTCTTGTAAGTTGCTCACCATGTTGTGACAGTAGTGGACTCCTGAAATAAGCTGCTGGGAAAATATCTAGCCTGAAATGTTAGCAGCAAGAAACAAAACGCACTGAAGATAGGGAACAAAACAATCCTCTCCTTCCCCTTTTTCTATCGCTTCCCACATGTAGTAGGAGCGTCATTAAGAGTAGTAAATTGCTTACAGAGAGACAAAAGCCTGAGTTTGTGGTAAGTTTGATTAATTTGTTTGAAGACAAAGGTGATTTGTTGAGCTTAACCCTTTTGTTTCTCAACTAAGAGATTGTAGTTAGAACCTTTGTTGCTCGTGTAATATCTATACATGAGGCATTTCCTATTTGTGATTATGATGACGAATTTTGCAACTGTATCAAGCATGATGGGTATTGTTGTTTCTGCTTATGAGTTTGGTTTTACAATTTGAGTTTAAATTTTAGAGGCTATTGCAGTCATATACCGGTGGGATGCCGTCCAGTATTGGAAGACTGTAGAGAAGTTCATAGTATTACCATGGCAAATGTTACAAGCAATTGTCTCTTCTAACCAACAGTACATAGGAACAGCATTTTGATATGTTTCAGATTCACACTTCATGCACAATTTTTTTCGTTGCACATGGAGAGTTGGTGCTTTCACAGACAGAAAACATACCAAGCTATGTAGTGTAGGAAACATTGATTAGGAAAATCTCCTTTTTTTTTCACTTTATAAAAAAATATTCTTCCAAGTGGACTAGTAAAACTAAAAAACAAGAAAAGAGATTGAGCTCACTTGGGCCCTAAGGCAAAATAGGCAGATTCCTTCCACCCATGAGCACAATATATACGCGGGCCGATCCAAGTCAGTTTCTGAAAAATTATTTGGAAAAATAATTCATATATACATCATACAACTTTACGTAAACATTCTTATATGTATATATATAATCATGTATAAACACAGTTAACCAACAAAAACAACAAATATCCAAAGGAAACCACTATTATACATTACATATACACTGTATATAATGTTTAAGTAATTTATATATTTTAAACTCACAACACATTTTAACTACCTCAGTAGAACAATTAAGAGAAGATCCATCAACGCTAAATACTTCCTTTTCCTCATTATAATTCTTGTAAAATACACAGGGATGAAACTAAAACAGCACTTACAATGACTTGCACTATTGACACTACAGAAAGCCTGAGTAAATGAAGATGAAAATTTGAAGGGAACAAAAAATAAATAAACAGAGCACGTTTACTCTTTAACAACGTATCTCACATTTACTCTTTACTCTTTAACAACGTATCTCACATTTGATAATAATATAATATAATCTGAATTATTTTATTTTTAAAATTTTCAAATCAACTAAAATTTTGTTTATTTGAACAGAACATTATTTCCTTGTATGTGACTTTAACGTTTTACCAAAAAACAACAAAGACTTTAATTATTAAATACAAAATGTAGTGAGGATATTGCTTCTTCCCAAGTTTTGTCTGTTCCTTTTTTTTTTTTATGGTTAATTAAATCATTTGAGACTAAATTATTAGTTAAAATTTATGAAAACAGAGCACTCGCGCAAAGTGCATATTTTGAGACATATATATATAGAGAGAGTAATTTGGAAGACCGTCTATTCACGCTTCAACTTAAATTCTATATTTTAGAGTATTTGTTTTTCTAAGAGGAATGACACCATGACCACAATTATTTATTGGTAAATGGACACAGTACGTGACAGACCATATAGTTGCATCATGTAAATAATATTGACGGATAAATATGCAAGTTGAGCATCCAATTTGGTAAAATGGTCATCTGTCAAAAAATGAAATTTTGAATTTAGTGAATATAAGTGCACTCTGACCCCACTTTACTTGAAATGTCCACTCATAAATGGTTCGGAAAAATGGTATCTTCACTCTTAACTCAATAATGGTTCAGAAAAGTGGTATTAGAAGCATGAGATATAAAGTATAAGCTAGTAAAAGTATAAATACGGTTGGAAATTTTACTAATGGCATGAAAATTTTAATAATATTTTATTATTAAAAGGTTTCTCCATGAATGAATGTGATAAATATATATATATCAAAGAGAACTTTGACTCGTTTGTCATGATATACCTTTACGTAGATGATATGATCATCACCGGAAGTAGTCTTAGGTTGATCCTGGAAACCAAAGATATGTTGAAATAGTGTTTTCAGATGAAAGATATGGGTATTGCAGATGTGATCTTAGGAATTAAGATTTCTAAGACATCTGACGGGTTGATCTTATCTCAATCTCATTACATTTAAGATGTTTTGAGGAAATTTGATGCATTTGACAGTCCCCCTATGAAGTCATCAATGGATATGAATCATAGAATTGATAAAAATCGTGGTGCACCTGTATTCCAGGAGCGATATGCACAAGTCATTGGAAGTTTAATGTACATTACAAACTGCATCGGACCCGACATCACTTGTCCAGTCAATAAGTTGGCTAGGTTCACTCGTAATCCTGTAAATGATGACTGGAAAGCGTTAAATCGGATACTACGATATCTGAAATATTCGTTGACTTACGAATTACACTATTCTAGATATCCAGCCGTATTGGAGGGATACAGTGATGCAAACTAGATATCAGACATAAAGAACACCAAATTCACCAGTGGGTATGTTTTTACAATTGGTGGTGGGGTTGTGTCTTAGAAGTCCTCTAAGAAAATATGCATCGCCGATCCACGATGGAATAAGAGTTTATCGCTTTGGACAAAGCAAGAGAAGAAGCAGAATGACTTCACGACTTCTTAGAGGATATCCCTTGTTGGGATAAACCCGTGCCTTCAGTGATAATTCACTGTGACAGCCAATCGGTTTTAGGAAGGGCACGAAGTAATATGTACAAGGCAAGTCTAGACATATTCATCGAAGACATAAGACCGTTAGGCAGTTGATCACTACGGGTGTCATTTCCATTGATTACGTCAAATCAAAGGATAACTTAGAGGATCCTTTAACTAAAGATCTACCCAAAGATCAAATATTATGCCTATCTAGGGGAATGGGCTTAAAACCCAAACAATAAGAATCTTTATGGTGGTAACACAACCTTACTGACTGGAGATCCCAGAAATTTGGTTCAATGGAAAAACTAAGCTATAGGGGTTCAGTTTGGCGTTTCACTTGAAGTAAGATCACTTTGGATTATCATTCCTTAAAGAAAGATAACTTCAAAGTCGTTTCCGCAATAGACATTAAGTGCTACCTGCATAATGGGTAAAGGATAAGTTTATGAAACTTTTAATGATTCCTAAAACTTGCGAGTAGGGTAGAGATATATACCTTATAGGAGAACACCTATTTAAGTGCGAAGACAGGTCGCTTCAAACGTACGCACTTAAGAATACAAGTGTTATCCATGGCCACAACGGACAAAACAATAAGAAGAAATGAATAAGGAGAGTTATTGTATTGATATCATTGTCTTGGTTTAAACACTGACGGTTCAAGACATCGCGTTCACCGCGCAGTAAGTAAATCCGATGGTAATCGACTAAGAAAGGTTCAAAGCCGAAAGCTACCTTTCCTGATGCAATATCTTTTTCGCTGAAAGATTGCTGAACTTTGACACCCTGTGTGCACCAATTCTCTTTCAATAGGAGATTGTTGGAATTTTTACTAATGTGGGATTGAGTTTATCTCATCTTTAATGATTTAAATACGTGTGCCCCGCATGTCGGAGACATTATTTCTTCGCACATGCCTAAACTACTAAGTGAGTAGATGATGTTAATACCAAGTATCGTTAAATTTCGTTGAGAAATGAAAGAGATATTGGTACACAAAATAAGGTGTTTGAGACATGAAAAGATGGAGTGTTTTTTGGCCAAAAATGACAAATCTCCCTCATTGGTAAAAGAAGGAGAGTTTATGCTAGATATAAACTCTAAGTTTGAGTAAGTGTTTGGGACCCAAGGGGTAACTCATGTGTTTAGAAGGGAGAGGATCTAAGTGAGCTTGGGTTCGGGGCTAAGCCCCACTTGCGCGCCGCCCGCCCGTCCAGTTCGGGTCAAAGGTCGTGGGTTGTTGGGCTGTTGCTTTCTTTCGAAACTTTCTTTTTGGTCCCTGAAATATTAACTAGTTACATTTTAGTCCCTAAAGTTTTCGAAACGTTACAACGGTTCTAAAAGACACCAACAGACACCAACATACATGACTGTTCAACGAAGACACCAACAAACATGAGTCATGTTGAAGACACCAACATACATGACTGTTTGCCTCCCTTTCTGCTCTTATAAATTGAACATCTGTTCAAATTACAAAGTATATGAAGAGAGAACGAAACAAAGATGCATAGGAAAATATAACACACAACCCAAAATCTTCTCTTCTGTTCATAACATATAAAGAATCAAAAACTCAAACAAGCAATCTGTTCTTATTCATTTCTTCGCTAGAATCAATTGTATTTGCTTTGTACAATTGATTAGTTGTTGTTTTATCTTGGGAGACTATTGCCTAATACCGTAAAAATATTTATACGGGGCAATTTTGTCTTAAAGACAGAGAGTCATCTCTCGACTCAGTGTTTCTTTTGTTTAACCTTTCGAATACACTTTACCCCGATTTCTACTTACAAAGAGTAATTCTGACATTTGATGTGCTTTTATCCATGTATTACAAGGCAGAATTTATTGTCGCTCCATATTGTATTCAATATCGTATAGTATATGACTTACAACATAAATATAACTAATGTAGGAACAATAATACTATTTAAAAAGAAAATCAACTGCCGGAATATTAATGTAAACTTTGATACTAGCAAAGGACCACTAAAGATATAGATAAGCCAAGGACAAGGGGCAAGGGGCTTTTTCGTTTGGATGTTTTCTCCAACTTTCTTCGTGATTAATGGTTTGTAATCAAGTCCAGTTTTAAAGAAAATCAAACTTATACATGTTGGAATGTTATTATTGGGCTGGTCCACCCATGAGAGGTGTTAATTAGCTAGCTTAATTGTTATAAGTTCATTAGCTAGATATCCTCCTAAATCCTATTCATTATCCATAAATACCCAACTACGAGGTTCACGGATGAGGAAGCGCACATCTGATTAGAATTGAGGGCTTAATCTAAGCAGATGATATAATTAATTAGTTAATTAAATGTAATGAAAATGAAAGCGTTAAATATCAGAGTGAATTCTCTAAAAGGTCACGCATGTTTTGAGAATTGCCCACAAATATCACTTGCGTTTCTTTTAGGACTAGAATATAACTCAACTATCACTATTTTCTTCAAAATCTACTAAACACACAAAACATCTTTCTCTCCTAGTTGGCATGTCATGTCACATTAAAATTCTATAGTTTTAATAATAAATTTATTAAACTCATTTAACTCAATCCAAGTCAAACCATTTAACCAACCCAACTCATGTTTTATACCATTTTAAAAAAAACTACAAAACAACAAACTCACTTTAATCAAACATCCATTGTTTAACCAGAAAATGCAAGAATAAGTGTGTGACAAGGATGATCTCCAGGAATGCAACATAATTCAGACATGCACCGGATGCTTGTAAGTCAAATAGAACCATTATATATTTGTTACCTATTGAAGAAGAGAAGAGAAGACACTCATGAACACTGATAAAATAATACCCAGAAGATGTACATTATCACAACAGCTTCACATAATTAGCAAGACATGGATCAATCTTCACACAAGAAATAACATTACTATTACAACGTTTCTAATATGAAATTCTCTAGTATAATTGTACAAAACTCTCATGCTTCAAGTATCTTGTCATGCCTACATAGATGGAGTTAAATTGATTTGGGTTGGATTGAGTTAAATAAATTTATAATTAAAATAATAGAAGTAGAATTTAAGGTGACATGACATGTAAACTAGGAGAAAATGAGAGTTTTGTGTTTTTAGTATATTTTAAGAAAAATAGTACTTAATAGTTTGGTGATATTCTAGTCCTAAAAGAAATATAAGTGATATTAATGGATAATTCTTTAAACATGGAGGACCTTTTAGGAAATTTACTCTAAATATTACTCCTACTTAGTACAATGAATATGGATATATATATATATAGACAATCAGGTTTCAGATTTAGATCTCATCATTAATACTATTCATATATAGTACTGCTTAAAAGTATTTAAAAATAAATAAATAAAATGTCCCGTCAGTTATTGCAGCCATAGAAGCCAAAATACACTAGTAGAGGGTAATGCTACTATATGTATTTTATATGTGTACAATATTTTATTTCATTCAATTTATATAAAACACGTAGTAAGTGTGGTGTATAATATATATGAGAAACATGGCCCACCCTGCCAAAAGTGAAGAAGCGAATTACTCAAACTGGAGGACAACATGAAAGAGAAAATTTTAGACATGGATATAAGAAAATAAATGCTGGTGCAGTGCATGTACGTTAGAGTGAATAAATGCATTACACAACGTACTAGTTTGTCTGTAACCCACATTTCCGGTCCAAATCTAATTTCAAAACTGTTACCAACTGCTTTCTACAATTGGCTAGCCTTCAATTCTCTTAATAAACTTCACCAACTCACCTATTCTCATTTATTATAAAGTATATCCAATAGTGAATTACAATTATAGTATAATATGATATTTCGAACCCGGTGGCCGGATTAGAACATCTACTTTTTTATCTATTATATTACACTATACATTACGAGCTACTTTTTTTTTTTATAATATAAGTGGAATAGTTTAATTGACACTTTTACTTGTTTCTTTTTAACGTTCCGTCTCTTTTACTTCATCTAAGCACTTGAAAATACTCAAACCTTTTAAATCTCTCTGACCATGCATATCTTTGATATTAATATCACATCAGAAATAAATATATCATACCATTTTTTATTTAAGAAACTATTTTGAAAAGAAAAAAAAAACTGAAAACCTAATTAAGGACCACCCCCACCAATTCATCTTCGTTGTTTTTTTATTTACCATTAGATTTGAAATGGCTGGAGATGCAGTTCAATTAGTAGGAGGCGGTAACGATAAAAGTTTATCGTGAAAGTGTTACTTAATTATTTTATTATTTTGAAAAGGGATCAACAATCCCCTATGAACATCCATGGGAGGAATGAAGGATCAACAAACTTCTATTATAACTAATCATTATAATTATCAAATGTTCAGTTGGAGATAAACCTATAAAATACAATTATTGTTCACGTTTGCAATTATAATTTCTATTGCCCAAAAGCTCCAAAGAGAAGTCCAAGCAACTTATTCGACAAGAGATAATACGATAAACTATTTTACAAATAAAAAACTTAAAAGCTATAAATTGGACATCTCGTACTTTTTGACATGTTTTAGCTTAAAAGCACTCATGAAATTTATCAAATATAAAAATAAGAGTGTTTTAAGCAAACCCTAACACACTCTCTAAGTATTAATTATGCCTAATTAGCTTGTGGGGACAATGACATAGCCGTACGGCGACGCAATAATTAAATCATGAACCTGATTTAGAAGTGTTGGTGTGAATAGATGTCGTTAATTTCTAGTATTTTCCTTTTATCTTCTCGTGCAATTCAAAGTAAAATTTAAAAGATAAGTTAAACAAAAGCAATACAAGACAGTGAAAGATTCTATTTTACAACATTAACCATAAGGAGTACAATTAACAATCAATAAAACTCTATGTCCTCAAAGTCACCAAATTTAGCAAAATCTTCCATGTCACTAGAAATCACTCGTTTTAAAAAAGAAGAATTATGATGACCAGCCAATGTAGAATCACGTGCAGAGGGAGAAGAAGGCATAAAATCCTCCCATAAATTAGAATCCATTGTTGATGATGATACATCATCATTTTGTCCCTTAGATTCTTCTTCTTTCACTGTTGAATTATCATGACTGTTACTGCTACGGATTTTTGGTTTTACTTCAATAGGATGATTGAATTGTGAACAACTAGTAGTTATCATGTTATGCATTGGAATCTTTGTTGAATGGCAAGTGTGATTGCCAAAGTATGTGGTGTGGTACATTTTTGGATATTCTTGCATTATTTGAACTTGTTTTGTGGCCTGGCAATCTTGATCGTACTTGTGGGAACACCTAAAGTAGCACCTATATATCACCACAAAAAAAAAAGGCCAACATCACTTTCAGCAAAGAGTATAATAATATTTTTACAACATTAGATCATCTAATAAAATACACCAACAGTTATAAAAAAAATGTTATTAGTGTATAATAAATTAAACACTTTAATTATTGAAGCTCTTTCTTCCACACAACACTTATACTCCTATTAATAATAGAAAGATACTGCTTAAATCTATGTAAGAAAAATTGGTTTTTTAAACCATAAAAGATCGACATAACTTGGACATGAGTATATAAATACCTAGGATATTTTGAATTGAGTATATTCTTCTGGCCGTATTTCCTCCATGCACAACCATCATCCATTGTTGCAGATTCTCTTATCCATGAACCTGAGATTTTCCTGCAAACCCAAATAATTTACATGACGATAAGCTCATCTGATTAAACATATATATAAGATCAAATCCAAAAATAGATCTGGTAGTTGCATTTATAAATACAGGGATCAAGAAACTTTTTTATGGTGATTAACTAGCTTAATAATTTGTAGTACTAACTAGTACTATAATATTACAACTCTTCTTGAATCACATCAAAATACTACAGTAATGCAACTAGCTAGATGAAGCTTTGAAGTGACTTGTGTTCATTAAAAAATCTTCTAGTAGGCAAAATAAATCCAATTGACTATGAAAATTGTCTTGCAGATCTATACCCTACCAAATAAAATTGAAAATGAAAGAATAAATAGTTATAATTGAAAGAAATAATCTCTTGATTATTTTTATTAATTGAAAGAGTATATATACAATTTATATATTTTCATAATAGGAGAATCATATTCATATTCTACTCCTAAAACATTATTCTACTTGAAGACTAACTATACAATTATGATAAGAGTACAATATTAATTACACTAAAACATTATATTACATAATTGTACAAAGGATAGGAAAGCCCACGAGTGGGCTGTGACCGAGACCCACAATATACATAAGTATACATAATATACTCATGTATATTGTGTATATTTAACACACTTCCGCAGTCATAGCGGAGGGTCTTCGAACGCTGAGACTGTCTCTAAAATCTTCAAAAAGGACCGAGGGAAGACCCCTTTGTGAAGATGTCGGTAATTTGATACATGGAAGGGACATGGCAGACGCGTACTTGACCACGAGCAACCTTTTTGCGAACAAAGTGAATGTCCATCTCGATATGTTTAGTGCGCTCGTGTTAAACCGGATTACCAGAAAGGTAGATTACACTAACATTATCACAATAAATCAAGGTCGCTTTCTGAATAGGACAATGAAGCTCTAACAACAAATTACGTAACCAACATGATTCAGAGACCACATTAGCTACCCCTCGATACTCGGCATTGGAGCAGGACAAAGTCGACTGACGTTTCGCAGAACATGAGACCAATTTATTTTCAAGAAACATACAATAGCTCGACGTAGACCATCTGGTGTCCGGACAGCTACCCCAATCAACATCAGTATACGAGACAAGTGTGGATGTCGTTGAAGGATATAAATGCAAGTCATAGTCAAGTGTACCCTGAATATACCGAATGATGTGTTTGAGCGCAATCATGCGCTCAATCCTGGGATCATGCATAAACAAACACACATGCTGGACGACATACGTAATATCTGATCTCGTGAATGTGAGATACTGAAGGCCCCCTGCAAGACTGCGATAGCGGGTCGAGTCCTCGTATGGTGCGTCGGCCGCAGCACCAAGCTTGGGCTTAGTATCAACTGGAGTGGAAGTGGACTTACAGGATGACATCTCAGCCCGCTCAATGATCTCAGCTGCATACTTCCTCTTGGATAAGAACAACCCACCTGCATGACGAGTGACAGCAATCCCCAAAAAATAACCTAAGGGCCCCAAGTCTTTCATAGCAAACTCAGAACTGAGCATTGTCATGATAGACTGGCGTAATGCATCGGAAGAGGCAGTCAATATAATATCATTCACATATAATAGTATATACGCTAAGGAAGAACCACGCTGATATATGAACAAGGAATTATCCGACCTATTGTGAGTGAACCCAATAGTCAAAACATAGTTGGCAAACCTCTTATACCATGCCCGGGGAGACTGCTTAAGTCCATATAAGGACTTTTTCAACAAACAGACATGATGAGAAAATTTGGGATCCCTAAACCCCAAAGGCTGATGCATATAGACTTGTTTATGCATGATCCTAGGATTGAGCGCATGACTGCGCTCAAACACATCATTCGGTATATTCAGGGTACACTTGACTATGGCTTGCATTTATATCCTTCAACGACGTTCACACTTGTCTCATATACAGATGTTGATTGGGGTGGATGTCCGGACACCAGACGATCTACGTCTGGCTATTGTATGTTTCTTAGCAATAATTTGGTCTCTTGGTCTGCGAAACGTCAGTCCACTTTGTCCCGATCCAGTGCCGAGACTGAGTATCGAGGGGTAGCTAATGTGGTCTCTGAATCATGTTGGTTACGTAATTTTCTCTTAGAGATAATAATAGTGTCATCTATTTATCGGGTAATCCGATTCAGCACCATCGCACTAAACATATCGAGATGGACATTCATTTTATTCGAGAAAAGGTTGCTCGTGGTCAGGTACGCGTCTGTCATGTCCCGTCCAGGTATCAAATAGCCGACATCTTTACGAAGGGTCTTTCCTCGGTCCTTTTTGAATATTTTAGGGACAGTCTCAGCGTTCGAAGACCGCCCGCTATGACTGCGGATGTGTTAAATATACATAATATACACACAATATACATGTGTATATTATGTATATTTGGCTCTCGATTTTGGTTGAATTGACCATGTATATGGTATATAGTTTAGGTAAGATTTTAGTCTCCTAGTTTAGGTAATGTTGTGGTGTAATTAGTATTGTATACTTACCATAATATTTATATTACCATAATTGTATAGTTAGTGTCCAAGTATAATAAGGTTTTAAGAGTAGAATAGGAATAGGATTCTCCTATTATGGAAATATGTAAATTGTATATATACTCTTTCAATTAATGAAAATAATCAAGGGGTTATTTCTTTTATATATATATATATATATATATATATATATATATATATATATATATATATATGTTAAAGTGTAATGAATTTGAGTGCATTTTAACTTGTTTTAAGAAGTAATTCGCCCTAATATTCATGAGTTTAATTAATAGTCACCGGCCTTCCTTCGTTTACCGACGTGAAACACTTGTTATTTAGCCAATAACCGTCCATCATTCTATGTCTCAAACATTTCACTTACGTACCAATATCTCTTTCATTAACGAAATTTACGATACTTAGTACTAAGATTGCACGTGTGTGAAAGCGACATTTCCGACGTACGGAGCCCAAATTATTCGAGTCATAAATAATGGGATAAACTTAATTTCACATTAGTAAATTTCCAACCTAACTAGCTTAATAATTTGTAGTACTAACTAGTACTATAATATTACAACTCTTCTTGAATCACATCAAAATACTACAGTAATGCAACTAGCTAAATGAAGCTTTGAAGTGACTTGTGTTCATTAAAAAATCTTCTAGTAGGCAAAATAAATCCAATTGACTATGAAAATTGTCTTGCAGATCTATACCCTACCAATTAAAATTGAAAATGAAGAATAAATAGTTATAATTACATATTATTAAAATTTGACTTACACACACAGAGACATATATATATATATGTTAAAGTGTAATGAATTTGAGTGCATTTTAACCTGTTTTAAGAAGTAATTCGCCCTAATATTCATGAGTTTAACTAATAGTCACCGACAGTAAATATATTTATGTCACATCCACCGTTATTAATAATGTAACTTGCCCATTCACTTTTGATGAAGAATTACTAGTAAATATCTGTTAGTCTTAGATGATTTTGATAGTGTAAAAAAATTGTTCAATTACACTTCAATATATATCGTTTAAACTCTTTTCATATTACTAATCCACTTTAATTTTTATAAACAATTTATGTTAGACGACTTGATATATTTACTGTCAGTATAAATAACTTAAACAACAATATTATTACCTTCTCTTGTAGCAACCTCTCCGGTCCTTTCCCCCTTGCTTCTCCTTGTTCCTCAATTGATCAGAACTAGAATCCGTAGATTTCCGATCACCGGAATCAGCTTGATCAACCTCCTCCGTCGAGACTAAACTCTTGGAATTACCCATCATGATCGTAATAGCCTGAGTAAAAGATCTCCATATTTTGACAACAAGTTCATCTGCTGACACTGACCCATCATGATGTTCAATAGGCTGTCGAAGTAGACATTGAAGTTGGGTTGCAAAATCTTTTCCTTGAATTAGTACTTGTTTTATCAAATTTTTATGTGGATTTTCATGAAGATACTCCTCCATTTTACCTTTTCTTTTTAGCAATTTCTTATTATTTTTTTTTAGTATAAGATCTAGAAATAGGGGAGTGGTAGTGTTATATATGGTGGGTAGGGTGGAGAGGAAAAGAGATAAGAACATAACAGGAAACTCCTAGGAAGCAAACACAGATAGGAAAAAAGTAAAATGTAGACATTTTTATTTTTCTTTCTAGAATTTGACGTCAACTAATTGACGTCAAATAATGACGCAAAAATACTTTTACTGTATTTTCTCTTATCTAATTTATGGTGGTAATATCTTGTCGACAAACGTGCATTTAATATCTTTGTTTTTCTTGTTTGTTTCTTCTGTTCTTGCATATTTTTTACTAATAATGAATTCACAAACCTTTCTTGAGGTTTTAGCTTTTAACACATACGTTCACTATAATTTCAAATATTACACAAAAATCAATATTTAATTATATAACTCCGGCTAGATAGCCGCCCCTTTCTCTATTTTTACATCATCAGAGGCGGTATTTAATGTTACAAGACGTAAATTATTTTGTAATTTAGACATGGACATGTTTGTCTCTTTATGTTAATTTTATGATTTCTTCAATTTTGTTTAACAAAATTAACTTATTTTCTTTTGTTATCGTGCTCAACGTTGTCCCCTATAAAATGATTTCTTGTGTACACTTATATAATTTGAATAGAACGATTCTATCAAAATTTCATATATTTTATTTATTAATTTTTTGTAGTTTTTTTTATCACTCTTTTTTGTGAAAATTTTCATAAAATTAAAATAACATTTTTAATTGACCGTAAAATCAAATCTCCAAATTTCCTCCCAAAAAATTGTTCATGCGTTACTGCATCAAATACAACAATCTTAAAGCTTAGAAAATATAGAACAACGAAAATGCCCCTAGGAGGACAACGAAAAACGTATACTTAATATTAATAATAATACTAAGTATAAAAAATGGGGGGAAGTTTATGTAATATTAATACTATATACGAAAGACATGTGTTATATTAGGCGATGGAATATTTTAGGAAGTTGTATATATTTAGGAAACTATTACCTTATTTACTATAGTTTTTTCTTGGTTAGCAAGGCTTAGGATTTGTATATATTTGGCTTCAGCCTATTCATGGAATACAATTAATTTCTTCAAACTTTCTCAGGGTACCAGAGCCATAACCCAGAAAAATTTGGGAGATGGTTGGCGATGATAAGAAGAACGGAGACAGAGGCAGTGGATCAGGAAGTAGCAAAACTCCCATGAATGATCCGACATCTCCATATTTTTTGCTTTCGGCAGATCACACAGGAATATGTATAACTCATGTGGTTCAGAAGAGCGACAACTATGATGAATGGGCTAAGGCAGTGAGAAACGCCTTTAGAGCCAAAAAGAAATTGGATTTTATCGATGTAATGATTATACAACCCAAGGAAGAAGGATTTGAACTCGATGACTGGTATGACGTCAATTCGATGTTGGTTGCTTGGGTCTTTAACACCGTAGATCCGTCACTTCGTTCGACGATCTCTTACACAGAAACTGTTAAAGAACTATGGGAAGACTTGCGAGAACGATTTTTAATTGGTAATGACATGAGAATACACCAATTGAAAAGTGAACTTGCATCCTGTAAACAAGGAGGACAAATTGTTGTTGCATACTAAGGTAAACTGAAAAGCATATGGGAAGAACTTGTTGGCTACACAAAAAGTCTGATATGCATATGTGCTGAGTGTACTTGTGGGATTGCAAAGGAACTGATGCAAGAACGTGAAAAAGAGAAAGTTCATCAATTCTTGATGGGACTTGATGATGAGGTGTTCCGGACTACGCGTTCCAACATATTGAGCATGGAACCTCAGCCCATGCTAAAATAGTTTATGCCATGATTATACAAGAGAAGTGACATCGGAATGTTGCTCGAGCTAAGGATGAGCGTGCAGATGTTGTAGCATTTGATGTGCAGTCCTTACCTTATGCTCGCAGCAACTACAATGACGGACTATCTAATAACTTGGACAAATCGAGATGTGCTTATTGTGGAAAACTTAATCATGAGGAGAAAGACTGTTATCAGTTGATCGGGCGTCCTGATTGGTGGGGTACTAGACAAAAATGAGGAAGGACTAATGGATGTGGATGTGGCAGACAATATGGAAACTTCGGTAATTCTAGATGTGGTGGCAACAGACGTGATGGCAATGGACGTGGTGACAACGGACATGATGGCAACATACGTGGTGGCAATGGTCATGGCATTGCAACAACTATCAATGTTACACAAGCAATCGAATCGAATGGTAAGACAGAGGCAGATATGAATGCTTGGACGGGGTTATCTAATGACCAGTGGACTGCACTGGTATCCAATCTTAATTTCCACAATAAGAATCATGAAACATTAATAGGTAATGTTTTTGAAATTCGTTGGATTGTCAATACAGGGGCATCTCACCATATGAGTGGTGATGATAAGTTATTAAATGACTTATGTGATGTGCCACCATATTTGGTCAGCCTTCCAAACGGTTCCACGACTATTGCTTCGAAGATGGGAACTGTTATACTCTCAAATAATATGAAACTACATAATGTTCTTTATGTACTTCAACTAAAATGCAATTTAATTTTTGTGTCTAAGCTTACGATTGAGCATCATTATTTAGTCATATTTGATGATAAGCTTTGTGTGATACATGGTCGGACTTTGAGGACAGTGACTAGTATGGTTGAACAATACAATGGGGTATATTATTTGAAGGAAACGACACGAGCACAAGTACAAGCAAATAACACACAGAAAGTGGCCAATTTAATTTAATGTATGGCATTATCGACTTGGTCATCCCTCTAATAAGATAGTTTCTTTTCTGCTTGAAATTAGTAGTCGTAATAAGGTAGATGAGTTGTGTAATATTTTCTTAAGAGAAAAAAGACATAGTATGAATAAAAGTGTTGATTTATTTGAATTAATTCATTGTGATGTGTGGGGATCTTATCGTGTTCCTTCTTCTTGTGGTGTAATGCATTTTCTTACTATTATGGATATTTTTCTCGTGGTATGTGATTCTACTTAATGGCCGAGAAAAGTGAGGCTAAGTATAAGATAAAACAATTCTGTTCCATGGTAATTACTCAGTTTGAACGAAGGGTGAAAATACTTAGAAGCGATAACGGTAGAGAGTTCACTTGTCTTCATACTTTCTATGCGGAGCAGGGAATAATGTATCAAACAACTTATGTTGATACCCCTCAGCAAAATGGATGAGTGGAACGGAAGCACCGACATATTTTGAATGTTGCCCGTGCACTTCATTCCAAGATAATTTTCCTATCTCATTTTAGAGAGAATGTATCTTGACCACAGTTTATCTTATTAATCGAACTCCTACTACTATATTGAATGGAAAGACTCCATATGAATTAATCTTTGGAAAAGAACCTTCATATAATCCTCTAAAATATTTGGATGACTATATTTTGTTCATTGTAAGTCAGGTGAAAAAGATAAGTTTGGCTCCCAAAGTCATCGATGTATTTTTATTAGATATCCTTTCGGGAAGAAAGAATGATGTGTCTATGATTTGGAGACTGGAGATTTTTTTATGTCTCGTGCTGTCACTTTTGATGAAAAAATCTTTCATTGTGCTAGTTTAGTAACTTTCCCCAAGATCATCACTTCGCTGGATTTTCCTACTGTGCAACATGGCCACTCACCCTCTATCGACTCAAGGGGGAGTGTCGAGATTGAGCCTAACGTCAATGAAGATAGGAGGGTAGAGATTGCTTCTCCAAGTCCCACTCAAGAGGAAAATACGAACACAAATTCGCCTATTGTTGATACTGAAACTACTACTACTGTGGATGCTGCTCTTGGTCGGGGACATCGGGAATGTGAAGTGTATAGAAGACTAAACGATTATGTATGTTACATAACTCAATATCATGTTGCTCGTTGTACAAATACCCCAGCACAAATCTCGTCACCCACTAATTCACAGTCTTCAAGTACGTCGTATCCTATAGCTAACTATGTGACTTGCAATAATTTTTCATCTAGACACAGGTACTTTTTAGCCTTCGTAACTGCAAGAACTAAACCCACAAGATTTTCTGATGCTGTGCGTGACCCTCTTTGGCGACGTGATATGAAAGAAGAAATTGATGCATTGAAAAAGAATGGTTACATGGACATTGAAGTCTCTTCTTCCAAAGAAAAAGGCTATCGGATGCAAATGGATATATAAAATAAAATATAATTCTAATGGTACAGTTGAGCAGTTTAAAGCTCGACTTGTGATTCTTGACAACAATCAGGTGGCCGACATTGATTATAATGAAATATTCGCTCTGATGGCGAAAATGGTAACTATACGAGTTTTCCTTAGCATTATTGTAGCTAACAAATGGGAGTAACGTCAAATGGATGTTCACAATGCATTCTTGCACGACGATTTAAATGAACAAGTTTATGTGCAACTTCCACCTGGATTTGAGACCTCAACTCAAGGGAAGGTGTGTCGTCTTCGCAAGTCCTTATATAGACTGCGACAAGCTCCAAGAAATTGGTTTTCCAAACTCTCTACTGCTTTAAAGACAATTGGTTTTGTGCAATCATATGCAGATTATTCTTTATTTTCTTATATAAAGAATGGTTTGACACTACATGTTCTTGTTTATGTCGATAATCTGATCATTGCAGGAGATGATTCTAGAGTTATTACTAACTTCAAACAATATTTGCATCAGTGTTTTCACATGAAAGATTTTGGGCTCTTAAAATAGTTTTTGGGGATAGAAGTGGCCAAAAGTACAAGTGGTATGTTTCTTTGTCAAAGAAAATATGCACTCGATATTTTGAGTGAAACTGATCTTTTTGGTGCCAAGCCTGCAAGTTTTCCTATTGAGTAGAATCACAAACTCGCGTTGGATAACAATAATGATTTTGCGGAACTTAAAAAGTATATGCGTTTGGTCGATCGGCTGATTTGTTTGACCATCACTCGTCCTGAGCTGTGCTACTCAGTTCATATATTGTCTCAGTTCATGCATCTTCCAAAGGAGAGACATTGGGAGGAAGCACTTCATGTACTAAGATATTTGAAAGGCGATCCATGTCAAGGATTTTTCTTACGAGCTGATAGAAATTTGCTTTTAAATGCATAGTGTGATTCAGATTATGAAAGGTGTCCGGTGACACGACGCTCTATAACTGATTATTTTATTCTATTGGGAATTCACCTATTTCATGGAAAACCAAAAAGCAACATATTGTCTTTCGCTCCTCGACCGAAGCGGAATATCGTTCTATGGCAACAACAGTGTGTGAGTTGAAATGGCTTAAGGGTTTGTTACAATCCTTCGGAGTCTTTCACAAAGATCTTGTTCGTTTGTATTGTGACAGTCAAGATGCTCTCCATATATCTGCAAATCCGGTTTTCCATGAGTGTACGAAGCATATTGAGGTTGATTGTCACTTCGTACGTGATGAAATAGCAGCTGGTCACATTGTTGCGTCTCATGTACACGCTTCTCAACAACTAGCTGACATATTTACTAAGGCACTCGAAAAATAACAATTTTTGTATCTACTTCGCAAGTAGGGCATTTGCGATCTTCATGCTCCAACTTGAGGGAGTGTATTAGGAGATGTACCGTAAGTGTAAATAGGCGGTGGAATATTTTAGAAAGTTGTATATATATAGGAGACTATTACCTTATTTATGATAGTTTTTTCTTGGTTAGCATGGTTTAAGATTTGTATATATTTGACTTCAGCCTATTCATAGAATACAACGTTAATTCCTTCAAACTTTCTCATGTTACAAGTCGATATCTTTTGATAAGTTTGTGAAATTTTTATTTTTTGTGATTTCACCGATGCCCGACTATATCTTCTTTTTTTCATGCATATCTAAGACTTTTATGGTTCATCTTTGTAAGACAAGTTCATATGGATCCTTCAAAGTTTAATTATGAACTGACCAGTTTCCATAACTGAGTTCCTTCTATAAAATAAGATTGGATTTTTAATTAACTGTTCATGTTGCATTATGTCCTACAATTATAGTTCATTTCGCTTGGTATTATTTTCTTATTATGATGCTCGGAGATTAGGGGAAATGAGAAATATTTTATTTTTCCAGTTGCTTTGTTTGATAAAAGAAAGCGGAGAGGATATTAATAATTCTCTTCTTGAATCCACCCAATCTTTTCTGTCATTTCTCTCCTATTTTCCAGGGGTAAATTTCATACATGGTTACATAATTATAACTTGTCAGAATACACTGAGTATGCTATTGTAATTAGTGTTATTACATAATTATGACTTTTTTTTCAATCAATGTCACTCAATTATATTTTCTAACACAAAAATCACAAGACTTTGTATTTGCTAACACAAATTACACATGCTGGATAATTCAATTTCTGGTGTGTAATACATTTTTACTATTTTTTATTTTTAATTAATAAATACAATTCAATTAGAAAAGGTTTGATCTGACCGGCCCGAAATCCCATAACCGGTGAGTAATATTTTTTACTCTCTCTTTTGTTTTTAGTCGAATAAATACAAATTCAATAAGAAAGAACCGAGCCAATCGAACCGACCAAAACTCTATACAAAAATTAAATACTAAACACGTGAATGAAATTGAAAAAATTATCACAAAATTGCAGGTAGTACTCCCTCGTTGTCAAGTATGGTTCGTTTCGCTTGGTTTATTATTCTCTTACTAATGCTCGGGAATTAGGGAAAATGAGACACATTTTATTTTTCTCATTGCTTTTTTGATAAAAGAAAGTGAAGATGGTATTACTAATCATATTACTACTTGGTTTCAATTTATATTATATTGTTTGATTCGACTATCATTCAACTTACAGACAATTCAAATACAAATTGCATACAAATATACTTTTGCATATAGTTTGTATGTAGTGTATTCTTTTATTTCTTCAATTTTCATTTTGAAATTTCAATCAAAATCAAGTCTAATCTTCACTAATTATAATATCGAAGTAGAAGACTGAATTAGAAAGAATCAAATAGCAAAACTGAAAATTTTATTGATTGAAAATATCAATTGAAACAACAATGTGTGGCAAAGGAAATTGCTAAGCTTAATCTCCATAGCCAAATGATTGAAATCCATTGTTGAATTCTATGGAGAAGAAAAGAGAAAGGAGATGAAAAAAACAAAAGATAAGCAGATAACACTGAAGGAAGAATTGTGGTTTAATTTGATGAAATCGTGTGTCTGAAGAAGATAAAATCATGGAGGATGGTTTGAAGAGAGGGAATTGAGGTTGAATTTGATTTAGAGAGAGAAAGATTTTTGAATTTTGAGTTTGATTGAAATCTGGTATCTTTTTTTCTTTGCTTTAGCCCAAAGTCAGAGATATGAGTAGATCCTATTCCTGAATTTAAGCTCAATTAAAGGGGATTGCGCAAAGGAGAAATTTGCTACAATTGGTAAAATATTACTATTTTTGTTAAATAAGAAAACATGTCTATATATTTAGTAATATATTATTTTATTTAGTTATATAGTGTGCTCTTTCCTTTGTATATTATCATTCCTAGTTGTGGACATGTGTGTTGCACATGAGTTCCAACTAAGCAATATGTATGGTATGTGTCATGTTTAAATCACATTGTATTTAGTAGGGATGGCAATTGGGCGGGGCGGGTGCGGGTACCCCCTCCCCCGCACCCGTACCCTCTACCTATCCGTCATTCGTGGCGGGTACAATTTTCAACATCCATACTCTCCTAGGCGGGTATATTCCTAAATCCACACCCGCTCCACCACCCAAGTGGATATTCGTCACCCGCCAATACCCGCCTGCCATATTTTGTAATCAATTCATTTGTGATCAATTAGTGATCAACGTGATCCCAAAAATTCAAATTCTAAAAAATATCCCAAAATTTTGAGTCAAGAATCAATACTGTCACGGTCTCATTTTCTTTGGGAGAGAGGAAGGAGAATTCCGGATTTTTTCACCATCAGAATTCCCCATTTTTTTTCACCTCTTCCCCCTTGCATAACAAAGAATCAAGAAAATGAAATTTTCAAGGAAACCCAAAAATTATCCACCCAAATAGCTATATATTATAAATGTAGACAAAACCCAGATGTTATTTCAGCTATATAAGCTAAAGTTTTTCAACTTTTTCAATTGAACTTCACAAACCCAATAGGTAAAACTTAACAAATGCACAAAAATTGACCTCACCAAAACAACCCCAAAGCACAAAGCAAAGACAACAATATTTTTCAATATTTTTCGATCAGCATCTCATTTAAAGAAAAAGACAGAGACGTCGAGAATGAAAGAGGGAGGAGAGACGGCGTGAAGGGGAACGAGAGAGAGGGAGGCGTGAAGGACTGAAGGACTGAAGAGGCGTAGGGTTTTGAGTTTTGTTGGAGAATGAGAGACTTGTCGTGACTTATGGGTTGAAGGCACGACTTATGGGCTGCTAATATTTTGGGCTTGGGGCGGTCGGGTAGGCGGGTATGACTGCAAATCCACCACCTACCAGCCTACCCATAACGGGTACATTTTCAATACTCATACCCGCCTACTACCCGCCAAAGTTATACCCATACCCGCCCTAACTGGGTGCGGTGCGGTGCGGAATCCGCAAAATTATACCCACCTGACATCCCTAGTATTTAAGATGACAAACTGTTGGTTTTGTTCGAGGTAATAATGGATAATAGAGGATAATCTAAGGGGAACGATTTAAATAAAGTCAAGTGAGCGTGGAAAAGCTACAAACTTTTATCAAGGTGAACAATACCATTAGACTTAGTGGCTTCCTTAGGCCATAATGTCTTAGTAGAAGACACAAGGGTTGACACTTAGAAGATCGAGACTGTCAAGGCATGGCCTAACCCATAACGGTAACAGAAGTTCGTAATTTCGGGCCTAGCAGGCTATTATAGGAGATTTAGAGGAGGGGTGTTTCTATCTCTGTCCATGTGATTAAGCTAAGGCAATGGACGATCAAGTTTTAGTGGTCGGATGCATATGAACGAAGTTTATAGGAAATTGAAAGATAAATCGACATTAGCCTAGTGATGGCATTTTCAGAATGTGCAGACAGTTATGCATTATATTGACTTAAATAATAAATTGACCCACTTCTTGACGGTTGGATCCATTCATATGGCCGAGCATTATGCAAAGTTATACATTAAGGAGATTGTGCGACTTTATGACGTTCTGATGTCTATTATATCAAATAGAAGAGCCCAAGTTGTAGCGAACTTCTGGAGATCTTTCCAGAAAGATTTGGGGACATAAGTAAACCCTAGTACAACTTTTCATCAACAGACAGAAGGCTAAGCCGAATGCGCGAATTAGAAGCTCGAGGATATATTATGGTCATGTATTCTAGATTTCAAAGGAAGTTGGGATGAGTGTTTACCCTTTCTTGAGTTTGCATATAATAACAACTACCATTCTAACATTAAGATGGGCCCCTATAAGGCCTTGTATGGTCAGAAGCGAAATCTCCTATCGGATGGTTCAACGTGGGCAAATTGGAATTACTTAGACCTAATCCGGTCCACCGGACAGTAAAGAAAGTAAAGCTTATTTGAAAATGATTGTTGACAGCTCAGAGTCATCAGAAATCACAATCAAACATACAACGCCGAGGTTTGAAATTTTTTGTTGATGATTGGGTCTTTTTAAAGGTATCATCTATTAAAGGCGTAATGAGATTCAGTAAGAAGGGCAAGCTAAGCCCAAGGTACTTTGGGCCATATAGAATTATCTAAAGAATAGGCTATATAGCCTACGAGTTAGAGTTTCCTCCAAGAAAAAATTGGTGTTTGTGCATCCAGTCTTTTATGAATCTATATTGTGGAAGTGCATTAGAGGTCCTTTCCGAATTGTATCAGTTGATGATATTTAGGTCACCGAGGACTTATCCTATGAGAAAGTCCCACCTTCTATATTAGATCGGCAGGTCCGTAAATTAAGAACTAAATACATGACTTGTGTGAAAGTATTATGGAGAAATAAGAACGTCGAAGAGATAACGTGGGAAGCCGATGAGAGAATGGAGTATAAATATCCACTTACGTTTCAGACCAAAAGTTCTAGATGACTACATTTCAATTATATTTTTCGTTAGCCATGTCATAACATGCTATACTAACCCTCCGCATCTTATGACTTGATGATACTTGAATTGAGAAGTTATAGCATAACCACAGTCAGAGATATATTCATACGAGGCCAAAGATATATTGTTGATTGCTTGTGGCTCAGTGAGCAATATTTAGGGTTGACACTCAATTTTGGCTCTTCTCATATTTAATTAATTGGTTAATCTTCTTGAATTTTAAAAAGAGTAAAACAATTATTATAAAGTCAAAAACTATTTTCCTAACTAACTTGGGTGTTATTTTGTCATTTCATTTGGCAAAATACTCTAATATATGTTATACATACATTTACAAATTATTTTTTTCAAAAATACAAAAATGTATTTATCAATCTGAAAATCATGTCGTTAGAAAAAGTAAGTGTTAATTACGCATACTTTAGTTATCATTCACGGCTTAATTATTATAATTAGTCAAAATTTATAAATAAATATTTTTACTTTATTAAAGTCAAGAGGCTTAGTAATTAATTGAATAAATAATTCTTCTCAATTTTATCTCAAACTGGTTTAATTTATTTTTTTTAAGAAAAAAGAAGGATGCTACAATTGTAGCCATTTTTATTTCCAAATTTCCCCCCTGAGACTATTTTCGACCAATATTAAGAGCCCAAACGTTCAGCATAATGACCCGACCCATTTCGTCTCCCTCTCTGCCAACGTTCCCTTCCTCTCAAGGCAAACCTCCACATCTTTTCTCCTTTAATAGGCTTTGTCCTTCTCATTTTGCTTTCAAATATGAGTTGAGTGAATGTCAAAATGCCTTGGCTGCCTCTGTTTCTTTTCTTATTCGACAGAAATAAATGTTGATAATTTTCATCGTTCGCCAGAATCTGTTCCTCTTCGTGTTTTGTTGGAAATAATTATTTGAATGTCACCGCTTCCCCAAATAAACAACATATTAAGAATAGAGTTTAATTCCACAAAAAATTCAAACCATGTCATGAGGTAAGTGTTGGGTATTTTTGCTCTATGGTACTTTATAAAGCAGTACGGGAAGTATATAACTATTACAAGTATTCGAAAGGATAAACAAAGATTCAATAGTTCAACTAGTAATCTGAAAATTATAAGATAACCACAAAAACTGAAATTACAATTTGTTGAAAACGAAAAATTGGAAACTTGTGTTGCTGAGTCGAGTGTGGCACTCTGTCCTTAAGACAATATTGCCCCGTATGTATCCTTTATACGTCCTGGACAATTTGTCTCCCAAGATAAAACAGCAATGGAACACTTGAGCAAAGGAAACTCAAGAGCTACCGTGAAGAATATTGAGTAACGAAATGATGCCTTGGAAGTTGTAGGAAGAAGAAAACTTTCTGTGTAAGCTTCTGAATTTCGTGTATATTATATGTGTGTTCTTAGTGCTCAACAATGGTGTAAGGGGGTGTTTATATAGGTGATGGAGGGGCTGAAAAACTGCCTCCATAATAGCCAAATAATGGCCATTATGGAGGTAGTAAAGTCACCAACATAAATGGTGAAAGACCAACGGATTTGGCCATTATAGGAGGAGTAATTCGGCCAAAATAAATGGTGAATTGAGAGCTTGACGTTTACGCTTTGACCGTCGAAATTCCAACTTTCAAAACTTGAGGATCAAACTGCATTTGGCAAAGTTTTACGGCCCAAAAGATAATATCGAAGGCCCACGGTAGTGGGACCCGTGGACCCGTGGACGTGGACCGAGAACCCGAGAACCCGAGAACCGGACCGGACGGGCAAGGCGGCGGCGGCGTGGTCTTTCCTTGAACCGAAGCACATCTAGGTCCTCCCTCCTTTAAACACATGGGATACCCCTTGGGGTCCCAAACCCCAAACCAATTTCGAGTCTTATATACACAACAATTCTTTCTTCCTCTACCGATGAGGGAGAATTGAACACAATACCACACTTTCCATGCTTCAAACACCTTACTTCGTGGACCAATATCTCTTTCATTTCTCAATGAAATTTGACGATTCTTGGCCCTACGGTTATCTACGTACTTAGTAGATCATGCATGTGTGAAGAACCGGATTCTTCAACATACGTAACACTAGTGTTTAAGCCGTTAAAGTTGGTCGGTCGCAACTCCCGCCAAAGGCAAATTTCCAACAGTAAGTCTGATGTATGATGTCCTATTTTGGATCTTTGGCTAAACTGAAGTATGTCTAGTATGTGTTTTCACAAACTGTTAGTAATAAATACTGTCATCAACGTAACAAGCTCTTGGATGTTACTTATTTCATGTCGAGTTTAATCTTGGAAATGGACTGACTTTCAGATTTAATGGCCTGATGCTAGGTGATGCCTTGTGCCTTTAAAACCGACTATTTTTATGCTTCTTAAATAGACTAAACTGAGTCTGAAAGTTGGATAATATTTTGACTGTTCGTTGATTAGTTTTAAAGTGTCTTCACCTCCCCAGACCTCACTTTGTATGATTTTACTGGGTATGTTGTTATTGTTGTAAAGTGTCTTCACCAAAAAATAAGAGTATAATAAGGTTTGCATATTATACCATAACCGTTAAAGTTGTTGTCATGTGACTAGAGATGGCAGTGGATCCTGGACCCGATCCGGATCCGGTGGATCCAGATCCATTTTATAGGATATGGATCTTCAAAATTTGGACCCGACGGATCCGGATCAGACCCGGATCCATTTCTGAAGGATCGGATCTGGATCTGGATCTTGTATTTGAGATCTGGATCTGGTTCAGATCCGACCAGTGGATCTATTTTTTATTAAATACATTATACATCCATAACCTAGTGTTATTTGCGAGTTCCTTTAGTTTTCTCGGCCAGGCCCAAGTCCATAAAGGACCGAAGCCCAGCCCATCCGTGTGTCTTTAAGCCAACGAAAGAGAGCAAATAGCTCATTTCGTTTAACATCCTGTAAGACTCAAACCCTAGCCGTCGTCGTGGCTTGATCTCCGTAGCCCATCTGTGTGACTTTCTGCCATAAAGGACCGAAGCCCAGCATATCTGCGTGACTTTCTACCATATATTAAACGGTGAGTTCGATTTTTATTTTTTTATTTACAATTCGTCTGTTTTGGCTTGATCAGAAAACTGATAGTGTTCTTTTCGAGTCTTCAAGTTCATGTGATGAAAACGCCAGTGATATAGTGCATGCAAGCAATGATCTAGTTATTCTTGAAACTCCATCAATCGAAGTTGAAATTTTGCTTTCAGTATTCTCTTGCTAATTTGGTAAAATATGTGAATTTTGCTTTCAGTATTCTCTTGCTAATTTGGTAAAATGGAAAATTTTTATTTTTTGCGTTACTGTTGTCTTATTTGAATTGGTGCTAGAAGAGTTATTAATTTGAATTGGTACTAGAAGAGTTACTGGAAAATTTTCATTTCTTTTTGTCAAAATTGTTGTCTTATTTATCTACTGGAAAATTTTCATTTTTGCGTTATTGTGGCCAATGTCCAGTTCAGTTAAATTCACTGTTTAATTGGACTAAAATGTGCATGATACTTCTCTGTTATGTGGTTAAGTAATGTATTCAAATATTTTCTTGTAAGTAATGATACTTCAAATATTTATTGAGATGAATTTTTTTAGTTATCTCTTTTTAATATGATTGTTTCTTTGTCATTTTAAGATGTTGATGACGTTGAAACTAGTGACTTCGAAGACTGTTTATGAAGTTTGGCAGAAGGTTATAGAAGACGTTGCTTGCATTTTAAAGAACATTGTTGTAGAATTTAATTTCAAGACCTTTGTAATTGCATCGTTTGTGTAGGTTGATTGAATGAACATTCTAATGGTGTCATTCTTATGATGCTAAAACTTCAACCAGTGGAAGTGTGACCCTTCCAGCCATATTGAGAAAAAGAACTTTCCAGTTTGCTAGCTTATTTCTCATTCTGTCAATGATGAATCGGTTATCACTATTATGGTTCACTTCACTTTATATATATACAAGTGTGGTGATCTAAAAAAAAATTCACGTGTGGATCCAGATCCGATCCGTGGACCCGGTGTATCCGATGGATCTGGATTTGGATTTGATTTTTATGGACCCGATGAATCTGAATCTAGGTATGAAAAACAGATCTGGATCTAGATCTAGTAGGATCCGGTCCAGATCCTATCAGTTGTCATCCCTACATGTGACCAGTAGGTCACGAATTCAAGCCGTGGAAACAACCGCTTGCAGAAATGCAAGGTAAGACTGCGTACAATAGACCCTTGTGGTCCGGCCATTCTCCGAATCCCGCACATAGCGGAGCTTAGTGCACCGGACTGCCCCTTTTTTTTAATAAGGTTTGCATATGTGACTTCAGCCTTAGCTTACCCTTTTAATCTTGGCATGTATAAACTAGGGGTGGCCAGTGGGCCGGGTTTGGCGGGATTGGGTCGGGGCGGGATCGGGTCGTGGCGGGATCGGGTCGTGGCGATTTTTTTTTTTTGCACTTAATTTAAAAAATAACATATATAAACAACTCAATAATTGAACAAGATAGTGTAATAAAAATATCCCAAGGCTGTTTTTGTGCCTCTTATATTATTTAATAGACATGATTTTTTTGTAATACAAATACAATTGTCAAAATTGCAACTTTGTGGTGTTGTTCAAAAGTTGCAAATTACATAGTAAAATTGCAATTAAAAAAATTACATTTTGAAAAAAAACTTGTTCTAGTTTCTTGATAATTTCATGTGGTTCTTCGGTTGAAATTGATATTTGTTGGTCAAATTGCTCCATGTCGCTTCCACAACCTTCGGATAAGATTTCGTTGTAGTTTTCGTCTTCTTCTTCGTTGATCTCCGGTTGACCACACATTCTCCGCTCCGCTCGTATCCAGTCTCTGAGTAATACTACAATCTCTAAGTTGTCTCCGACTAATGAGTGTCTATGCTCTCCTATTTTATATTTGCCGGCAGAAAAAGCGCTTTCAGACGCCATTGATGACGCTTAAATGTTCAAAACATCTCGGGCCATCATTGAAAGTGTCGGAAAGGTCTTCTCATTCTCCATCCAGTATTTCAGAAGTCTTAACGTCCTTCTTCATTGAGAACTGTTTGGTACGGTACAGAACACTGCTAAACAAAAATATCAAACTCGCTAATTTGGTTAGTAGCAGTACGACCGCACATTATATTTCTGAGGCTTTCAATACTAGCCGCAGAAACAACATGTCTTTTGTGAGATTGTGTTGAAGAAGAAGAAGATGGTATGGAAGCCGGTAGGTTGCTAGCACTTTCTTGTTGGTAAAACCTATATACTTTTTTGCATTCGTCTTCTACGTTAGACAACACTTTTCTTTAGTTTGTTCAATAGGTGGTGGATGATTTGGATTTTTGGGACTTGGAGGTGGTAGTACTGCTATACAATCATAAATAGTTTCAATAAGTGATTTAGTACCGTCTATTTTAATAGTCGGATTTAATACAACACCAATAATATAAATAGTGGGAATAGGAATAATTTTTTTTTATTTTGATAAACATTTTTTTTAATAGTTGCCTTATAAGCTGGTTTATCCATATATTCATTAAGCGGTAAAAATATTAGAGCTATATAAAACAACATAGGTGAAATAGCAGGATAATATATACCGGAAATTTTTTTTGTTGCTTGAAAAAATTTCTTTAGAAATACAATAAGTTCGAAATTTTTTCCCCAATCGCTATCTAATATCAGCTGAATTTTGATTATGAGAGTTAAAAAATAAAGTTATAAGTTTTCTATAGTCATAAGCAACAAGTAGTTGCTTGTATAAAGAATTTCACCTAGTAGGTACTTCTTCTGGAATTTTTCTATAAAGTAGTTGGCAATCGTGACAAGTTTTTTTATATTCTTTTTTTCGTTGTATTCTATTATTTTTAAAAATAAAATTTATAGCAAATTGTATTTTACTAAGAATTTCTTCAAAAAGTGATAGATCATCCTTTACAACTAAGTTATATATATGACACACACATTTTATACGAAATTGATCTGAAAAAGATGGAGCTAAACTATTTTTTAAAATTGTAATAGCATAATTGTTAGAAGAAGCGTTATCTAATGTAATAGTCATAATTTTATCAGTTATTCCGTAATAATCACACATTTGATAAATATTTTCTGCAATAAAAGTATTATTGTGCCTATCATCTATATATCTATACGCTAAGATACGTTTTTGCATAGACCATTTATAATATATCCAATGACAGGTTACCGTTAAATAATCATGGTCTTTAGTACTACGGCCTATATCAGAAGTGATAGTTACTTTGCCATTAAAATGATATAATGAATAGCGTAGATATTGTTGATATTCATGTGCAAATTTAAATACATCTCTCTTAACAGTTTATCTAGGAAAATCGTTAAAAGCAGGATTATACATTTCTCTAATGTAATTAATAAAACCATGAGATGAAGGAAATGAAAAAGGCAAACCCTCCACAACAACTGAGGTATTTATAGTTGGAAAATTGAGTTAAAGTGTAAATATAATAACTTATGGGTTAATAAATATTAAGAGGGTAGGGGGGTTGGGGGAGGCAAAAAATAGTCGTTGCACAACGGCCAAAATGTAAAATGATCTTTGGTGCAACGGTTATTTGTGTAAAGTGGAGGTTTAGGGCCGGATCGGGGCGGGACCGAGACCGGGATGGGGCCTGGCGGGACTGGGGAGGGCCGGGTAGGGACGAGATCATGTCCCGTCCCGGTTTGAGTCCCGATACCGCAATTTTTTTTAAAACTAAAAGTCGGTGTTGAGGCGGGACCGGGCTGACCCGGTCCACTGGCCAGCCTTAGTATAAACTTGTGGTTAAATCACTCTCCTTCTATTTGTATAGATTCCATGAATCTCTTTTTTAGAGCTTAAAGAGAATGGTTCAAATTATGTACAAAAAAAAAAAGAGCAGTGATGTCCTTTGTTTATTGGAAGCCATTTTCTCAAAAATGTTTCATGTACATTTAGTATAAAATATTTCAAGATCCAAAGAGGTTTACTACTTTGGAGAGTCTGGTGGTCCCACTTGTTGGCTTAAAAACTAATGTTCAAATATCGACATGTTTATCCAGATATTTTTATTTGAAGTGGAACTTGTTGATAGTGTTAAGAGTTCACATCGGATATGGAATGGGAACATGAACTCCTTATATGTACTTGGATAATCTTTACCTTTCAACCTAGTTTTTGGGGTTGAGTTAGGCCCAAAATCCATTCTTTACATGGTATCAGAGTCAGGCTCATTCCAATTCTTTGTCCACCGATGCTAGCCCCCAAATTCTATTAGACACGCTTCAGTTAACAAGATTTGGGCGTGCGGGCAGTGTTAAGAGTCTCACATCGGATATGGAATGGGAACATGGACTCCTTATATGGACTTGACAATCCTCACCCTTCAAGCTAGTTTTTGGGGTTGAGTTAGACTCAAGATCCATTATTTACATATAGATCATACGTTTATATATTCGTAATATGATTTTTGCTTTGCGTAATATTTGGAATTGTACTAATATTTTCTACCCCTTTATTTCTTTGGCATGACATGAGTATAATGGGAGAAGGTTGCAAATTGTTGCCATCCCAAAAGGCATCGACAGATGTTGCACTTTGAGGCAATATACATGGCAGTTTCTATATTGTTACCTATTGTGAAATGAATTGCTACTATACTTGATACAAGTGCTGCACTACATGGAGAATTGTTGCTGCATTATTGAGGCAGATCTGGGCTAAAAGTGCTGCTGTTGTTAGGCCAAATTATTACCACTATTTGAGCCAATTGTTGTCGTGTTTTGGGGGGCTAAAGTGTTGCCGTATTTGGGTAGCTTTGAACCCATTGCTGCTGCGTTACTGCTGCATCTTTTTGAGCCAATTTGTTGCCGCATATCGAGGCAAACTACTGCTGCGTTACTGCTGCATTTTTGGCCAATTTTTGCTGCAATTTGAGTCAATTAGTTGCTGCATTTTGAGTCAAATTGCTGCTGCATTTTTTAGGCAAACAGATGCAGCGCTCTTGAAGAAAACAGATGCTACACGCTAATGATACTACTAGGGGTGGACATATATCGGTTCGGTTCGGTTTTATATCCGAAAAATATGAACCAAATAAAAATCGTTTTTAAAAAAAAAAAAAACCGAATACAACTTTTGTTTTAAAAAACCCAATGTGTTCGGTTTATATCGCCGAATGTATCGGATTATATCGGTTTTTTCTAGTGGGTCGGGTCGGGTCGATGAATTTTTTATTTAAAAAAATGAATTTCCAAAACTGGAATTGACATGCACACCTACACTACCATGAAATTTCGACGTTGAAAATCTATTGTGTATCGTGAGATGTTTACTAAAAAAAAAGGAAAATTAGAAACCGATTTGGGGGAAAATACAAATTGATTGGGAAAACGGACATCCGAGCGCAGAGTTATGACCATTTAAAGTTTCACCAATTTACAACTACTTTCTCTCCCTACATTTTATGTCAATGCTTCCGTGATATGTTAATCAAATTCATGCCGCATTCGACTTCCATAAAAGCTTCATAGACTGACTTCAATGACTATGATTCAAGAGATAGTAGTAGCCTAAAATAAAAAATAAGAATAATTATATATTTAATTCAATTTTTTCGGTTCGATTCGTATTTAAAATTAAAAAATCGAACCGAATCACTAAATCCTGATTCGGTTCGATTTTTCAAAAAATCATTTTTTTTCGGTTCGGTTTTTTCGGTTCTCCGGATTTTTTGTCCACCCCTAGATACTACACTCAATATGAACAGACTCTACCACTTGATTCTATGTTGGTTATTTCAGATATTACACTTGTAATATCTAACTGACTTGAACGGGACACTATTAATCAAAACTCTTAATGTATGAATCTGAAAAGGATTTTATTTGTGTTTATTTCTAAAATGCGACACCTTGAGGTCACATGGATTTTTACTAACTATTTTCCTTTCATTTTTGCGAGGTACAAATCACGCGAGGCAGTTGAGCAAAAGCGTTGCCAAAAGCCGAAGCAAATAAAATGCATGCTTGGCTGAAGAACTAGAAAAAGGAGTAAATAGGGATAAGTCTTGACCTTCCTTATTATTATTTAATTCATTTGTCTTAATTTATGTGATATAATTTTTTTCTTTAGTCCGTTCCAAAAGAAATCATACATTTCCTTATTTTGCAACAATTTAACTTTAAATTTTACCTTTTACGCTTAACGAGAAGATTTATAGTCACATAAATATCTTTGGCTTATTTTAGATTACAAAATTCAAAAGTCTTCCTTTATTTCTTAAATTCAATGTCCAGTCAAATTATATCATATAAATTGAGACGGAGGAAGTAATTATATAGATATTGTTGAGACTTATTTTGATGTTTAATTGGACCAAGTACAAAGTGTTTTTTTAAAGTTTCTTTACGAGAAAAGTGAATTATGCTAAGGTCTAAACAAGCTAGCTCAATTCATTATTGCAAATAGAAGGCAAAAAAGGTACACATCTTTTACTCACTATGTTCATTACAGTTTTGTCCTAATTTATGTGGCACCATTTGACTTGGTCTAAAGTTTAAGAAAGAAATGTTGACTTTTGAAATGTGTGGTCTAAAATAAATCTAAGACAATTGTGTGGCTATAAATTATTTCATTAAGTAAAAGAGGAATTTTAAAGTTAAATTATTTTTAATTATAGAAAATTTATATTCTTTTTGGGACAAACTAAAAAGGAAATGATGTCACATAAATTGGACATATGGAATATTTTTTATGTCCTTAAAAGCTACAATAACTTTCCCACTTTTAGCAGGTAAAACGAGATAGTTAACCCTTCCTCTCATTAATTAGATTAAGTCTAAGAAATTATCCTTTGATATATTTTAAGAGGTGTCTAATACATTCCTCTTAGAATAAATAGAACTCTAACCTAGAATCTTACCGATTTCGCAGATTAATAGATATTACATTGAATAACACATAGGTTCCCTAATAAATCCTTAAAATTAGGTAGACTTTAAACCCTCTACAAACTAGGAAAAGGTCATAAGTTGTGAACTAGTTTTAACTAACTTTAAATAGGATGCAACATGTAGTATATTTTCTGGCTGCTTGGCAGGTTCGGGATAGTCCCGTTTACCGAGAGACTTTGTCTAAATTCCAGAAGAGTATCTAAGAAATAACTCCCCCATGTACGCTCCTACATTCGAGGGCGAATGTTCCTAAGAGGATGTTACATCCCATAGTTTCCTACGTTAAGTTTTGTTGAAGTTCGAAATAATAAGTTATACGGATCGTACCGAATTTTGATCATATTCAAGTATGCAAATCAAGGATAAAGTCCTGAAATGATTTAGGACTTAAAAAGTGTGACGATGGTGATTGAAAAAATATTTTATGTGTGACAAATGAGGTTATGAGCTAGTGCTCACAAAATTATGATATCATATGAAGTGTGTTTAAAATAATTATTATTTAAGTGAATTGAGATAAAAAAAAATAATTAAATGTGTAATTGGCTAATATTGGATTGTAGTGGAAATATAGAAATAAAATAATAACTTATGTGTAAATTAACGGTGACAACATCTTTACACATGGCATCATGGGAAGAAAGAGATAAAGTGATTATGCACTAGAAGGTATGTGGTGGCATCTTTTAGTGGGGAAGTGATGGAGGGAGTGGGCCCACTGCCCAAGAAAGAAAGAATGATCTCAAGCTTTTCCTATGATATATATATATCACCTTACGGGAAGATTTCACTTGAATTATTGACAATTTCAAAAGGAATAGAGGCGTTCTCTTCTGTGAGAATTATAAGATATGCAGCAACAAGATTTTTATGTGTTCAACAACAATGTTCTTTTTATTTTAAGGAGACTAAGTATAATTCCTTTCAGGAAGTAATATAACGGGTTTTGCTTTCTAGTTCGATCTCGTCGTTCCCTTTTTTTATCGCCAAGGTGTAGAGGAGGCTGATTCCGATATTATTAGTAGAGGTTCGACATTAAAGATATGATTTTCCTGTATTTGAGTTTCTCTAAGTCAAATATATAGATTGTTGTATCTTGTCGAACTGTTTTGGAAGTTGTTTCTATAATGACTTGTGGCTGAAAACTAATGGAAAAGACTTGGTTATGTTGCTGATTGTTGGGTTATTAATTATGACTATTATGGACTTGAGGAATTTAAAGAAATCATGTGTTGTCTGTTTTAATATAGAATATGCTTAACTATCTGTATACGATAGTTGGATCGTTCACAGCTTGACGATAGCGTCATTTTTGTTATTGTAGATTAAGTGCGGTGAGTCGAGCTTCTTTTGGTTGTAGCACAGATTGGTGAAAGGTATGTAAAGGCTATTTTCTATTCTTTCTTTGGCATGCATCCATACCTAAAATGGTATCCAAATGAGTTGTACAAAAGAAGCATTGATATCAAGCTTGTGTCTCATATTGTTATATCATTTATATGTTGTTGTTTGTCCCTTGTCGGAAGTACTTTCTTGTCTTAGAGCTTATTTCTCACTAGGAAATCGTATATAGATTGTTCGGACATAGTCCATTGTTGATGTCATCTGATTTCACACCCCAAGCTATACTTGGTGGATATGATATATTGCTTTTCCAATACTTGGTGGATACGACACTATGACTTGGTACGTTATGTTTATCCCACGGAGCCCTGTTATAGCCTGGTACGACTTGTGATATTTCCACAGTGCCTCCCTAAGGCCTGACACATTATATTTTCTTCCACATAGCCTTATTAAAGGCATGGTACTTTGTATGCACCCACAGATTCCCTGTTGCGGCCTGGTACAATTTGATATATATATATATATATATATATATATATATATATATACATATATCTACATAGCCTTATCTTAGCCTAGTATGTTACATATATTCATAAAGCCTTGGTAGGGGGTACGTTATTGTTATTACTATTACTATTATTACAATTATATGATACGAGTTGGGAAAAGGTAGGCACATCCTCATATTCCCCTTGATTCTCAGCATGCTCAGCTATCATGTTTAATAATTCATTTTCAGTTTAATTATTTCAGTTGCCTTATATGCTCGGTACATTATTCGTACTGACGCTCCTTTGCTGGAGGCGCTGCATTTCATGCCTGCAGGTTCTGACGTTGCCGAAAACTAGCTTGATTGATAAGCTCCACTTCATCCAAAGTTACCAGGTTTAGAGTTTTGAGGTTGTTATGTATATATTTATGATGGGTAGGCTTGTAGACATGTCCTACGTATACCTAGTATGGCCTTATAGGCCTTGATAAATGCTAGGATGTATCCTTTTGTATTGTACCATCGTTTAGAAGTAGAGGCTTGATCTTATGGTGGCCTTAGGATGTATCCTTTTATATTCTACAGTCGTAGAAGAAATTCATGGTGGCCTTGTCGCCCATGCATGTATGTATATCTTGTTTGATTATCTTCAGACCACTCGAGTATATCCTTGTTGGCTTACAGAAATATTTGAGCTATGATTTGTCCGTATAGGTTTGATACATTTCAGCGCATGTCGAGTTGAAGCAACGGTTGCCAGTTTCTCCTCTATGGATTTGGGGCGTGACCAAGTGTATGTGTGGCACGATTTTTTTAAACTCTACCACGAATACATAGCTGCAAATATCCCAAATACTTCTTTCTTAAATATTTGTAGATCCTATAATTTGGGTCTTAAAACTCTAGTTACCATGTGTGCCCTAAGAACACACAGTAGTCGGAAGTGGAGCGCCGCGTGTCCGGACAGACTGCCCAATCAGCATTCGTATATGATAACAACATGGTCGGTGTTGAGGGGTATAGATTATATCCATAATCAAGTGTGCCCTTAACATATCGAATGATACGCTTAAGGGAAGTAAAATGAAGCTCTTTATGGACATGCATGAATAAGCATACCTGCCGAATAACATAAGCAATATCAGAACTGATGAAAGGATATTGTAGTGCACCTGCAAGACTTCTGAAAAGGGTAGGATTAGACATTGCATCACCATCAACGACACTGAGTTTTGATTTTGAGTCAACCGGAGTGGACATTATCTTCTAGATCTCCATTTTAGCCATGTATACTATCTCATCTGCATACTTGCGCTGACACAAAAATATAGTATTTGCAGATCTAGTCACTGATATTCTCAAAAAGTAACTCAACTTTCCCAAGTCAGTCATAGCAAATTCAGTTTTAAGCAATGCAATGATCTCATTTTTCAGCAAATCAGAGAAGGCAGTAAGCACAATGTCATCCATATATAACAACAAATAAGCAATGATACTACCTCTATGAAAATAAAATAGAGAATTATCACATTTGCTGCATACAAACCCAATCGGCATAACGTACTGTGCAAAGCGATCATACCACGTTCTAGGGGCATGTTTCAAACCATAAAGTGACTTACGGAGATGGCAAACATACTGAGGGGCTGCTGGATGGACAAAATCAGGCGGTCAGATCCCCATATAGAAATCCGTTATTCACATCAAGCTGATGAATCGGTCAATGCTTACTCATATCAAGCTCTGATACCATCTAAAGGATGAATATTGTTTATAACTCAACTCCAAAAGCTAACTTAAAGGAAGGAGGATTGTCCAAGTCATATAAGGAGACCAAGGACCACTTATCCCACCGATGTGGTAAAACTCAACACTCCGCCTCACGCCCAGAGCTGGACATCTGGAGCGTGTACAATATAAGAGGGGGTCCAACATCGGTAACAATGAATTGGGACAAGTCTGGCTCTGATACCATGTAGAATTGTATTAATCTCCCTTGGCGAGTCTTTCTCATTAATACAAATATATTTAGTGTGTACAATGTGGAACTCTAATACAATAAGGATCATATATCTACAATAATTATACAACACTAAATATTACAAAATATATAAAGTATATTTTATTAATATACGTTAATAAAAATATTGGAGGCTCATGTTGAAACCTTTTAGCATTACAGTAGATGCATTCATGTACCAGTGTTAACGTATTAAGATTTGATATTGATAAGTTGTAAGTAGTTTTGTCTGTAAAGTTATTTTGTTTTGTATACACCCACACGTATATGGAGATACTTTTAATAATTAAATTACGGTAATATTATATGATAAAAGAAATAAATGTAAAAGTAAATAATTTTGAAGTTCTTCATTCAATTTACCTTCAGCTTCATACTCTTCGGACAAAGCTCTAAATAGCTAATTTACTCTTGGTCGCTTCATTGGACACTATTTGTTCAATCTGTAAATCTGTTATCTGTTGGTAAGTTGCAACATATTTTTCCACCCTCCTCAACGCACTACGCATTTGCGTCATTTCTATAATATAAATAATGATTTAGATGTTATTAAGCAATAATATTATATATATAAAAAAATTGTCTACATACAGATCAAAATATATGAATACGCATTATCAACTATATACTAATCAACGATAATTTTTTTTTGATATGTGAGATCTTACATGTGTTGTGTTCTTTTTTTGTTGAGCGGTGAAAATGTTGATCACGTTGACGGGCACAACCAATAGATTTACATATATCACGTATCATAATAGTTTTGCAAAATTATAATGCTACATTAGTAATCAGGTAATGAAGGTATTATATTTAGCATGTTTTTGTTGAGGACTAAAGACTGTTTTATAGATACAGTAATCCTAACAAACTATTTACCATGAAGTTTGTTTGTAATCATCAACAGTTTTTCAAGAGATTTCTTTCCACAAGATTAATGTTGATTAAATTGAAATGGCACATTAAGGTTGCAGCTCACAACTTCATACAACATATGTTAATAATAGGGAAAGTTAATAAATGTGTAGCGCATCTCACTACAAGCGATGAAAATGTAGAGGAAATCAGATGAACTCTTTGTTGGATATGTAAAGCAGTACGGGAAGTAAATAAATATTATAAGTGTTCGAAAGGATAAACAAACAATCCAATATTCAGAACTGCCGCAAAGTTGTTGAGTCTTGAATCTTGATAACCTGAAATCAAGAAACACTAAATCTGGATTGTTACAACTGTGGCTGAGTCGAGAGATGGCTCTTTGTCTTTAAGACAAGATTGCCCTGTATATATGCTTTTACGTTAACGGGCAATAGTCTCCCAAGATAAAACAACAACTAATCAATACTACAAAGCAAATAGGTTGATTCTGACGAAGAAAACAAACACGAAACGACTTGCTGAAGAATAGAAAAGGAAGGAAGAGTTTTCTGTTTTCGTCCCAACGTTTTTGCTCACGTTTTGGAATACTTTCTGTTTGTCTCTGTGTATATATGTTGTCTCATTTTTTCTGTGTCACACAATTGAGCCAAAAAGCTCCAATATATAGCATAAGAGAGGCTTCTCAACTGCCAAGACATGGCTGTTAATGGCCATTGAATGAGGGAATTAAACAGCCAAGTAATGACTGTTTATGGAGGAGTTAATCAGCCAAGTAATGGTTGGTTAATGCACAATAATGCCCTCAACTCCAACGGTAGGCAGTAACTTTCTGCCTTCCGTCGTTCCCAATTTCATCTTTCCAGAAACTCTACAGACCAAACTGTAAATATTAAGTAATTTGCGGTCCAAAGAGATAATCCAGAAGAAGTCCCAAGTCCATACCGGAAGGGCGGCGGCGGCGGCGGCGCGCTTGTGGGCTTAGCCTTGAACCCAAGCACATCTAGGTCCTCCCTCCTTTAAACACATGGGTTACCCCTTGGGGTCCCAAACCCTTAGCCAATTTTGAGACTTATAAAGAGAATAATTCTTCTTTTCCCACCGATGTGGTAGATTTGTCCCACACCATATTTCCATGCCTCAAATACCTTACTTCGTGGACCAATATCGCTTTCATTTCTCAACGAAATTTGACGATTCTTGGCCCTACAGTCATCTACTCACTTAGTAGATTATGCACGTATGAAGAAACAAAGCCTTCAACATGCGGAACCCTAGTGTTTAATTCATTAAATATGGGTGGACGCACCTCCCCACCAAAGGTAAATTTCCAACAATCCCCCCTTGAAAGAGATTTTGGTGCGCACACAAGGTGCCTACTTTCAGCAATCTTTCAGCGAAAAGATATTGCATCAGGAGAGATAGCTTCTGCTTTGAACCTTCCCTAGTTGAATACCATCGAACTTACTTATTGCGTGGTGAACGTGATGTCTTGAACCGTCAGTGTTTAGTGTAAGCCAAGACAATGATACCAACACAATAACTCTCCTTATTCATTTTCATTCTTATTGTTCTGTCCGTTGTGGCCATGGAAACACTTGGATTCTTAAGTGCGTTCATTTGAGACGGCCTGTCCTCGCACTTAAATAGGTGATCTCCTACAAGGTATCCTGCTATACCCCACTTCACAAGTGTTAGGAATCATAAAAAGTTTCTCCAACCTTAACCTTAACCATTTGAAGACCGTTAAAGGTTTGGAAGCTTAACCTTTACCCACCATGCAGGTAGCACTTTAATATCTATCGCGGGAACAACTTTGGATTCATGTTTCCCTACAGAAATCATCATCTGAAGTGCTCTTGCTTCCACCGAAGCACTCAATTGAACCTTTTCCAGCTTAGTTTTCCCATTGAACCAAATTCTTGGGATCTCCAGTCAGTATGGTTGGGTTACCAGCGCAAAGGTTCATATTATTTGGGTTTTAAGTCCATTCCCCTAGACAGGCAGAACATTTGATCTCCGGTTAGTCCCTTAGTTAAAAAGGTTCGTTATATCCTTTGATTAGTAATCATGGAAGTGACACCCTTGATGATCAACTGCCATATGGTCTTATGTCTCCGACAGATCCTGATGGATATGTCCAGACGCCGTCATCTGTGTCCTTCCTGAAGCTGACCGGCTAGCCACAGTGTATAACTGCTAAAGGCACGGGTTTCTCCCAATAAGGGACGTCCTCTAAGGAGTCATGAAGTTACTCAACCTTTTTCATGCTTTGTATAAAGCGATAAACTCCGATTCCATCAAGAATCGGCCGATGCAAGTTTGCTTAGAGGATTTTCCAAGACCCACCATACACATTTACTTGTGGCTTTGGTGTTCTTCACATCTGATGTTCAGTTTGCATCAATGTGTTCTCCTAGAACTGCTGGACATCCAGAATACCATCATTCATAGATAAGCGAATATTTCAGATATCGTCATATCCAACTTAACGCCTTCTATCGATTATTTCCAGAATCACGAGTGAACCTTAGTTCAACTGATCTGCTTTGTAGGCCGATACCAGGTCGGTTGTAGTGTGTACAATACATTGAACTACATGTGACCTGCACATATCGCTCATTGTCTATGGGTACACCATGAATCCAATCAGTTCTATGATTCATATCCATTAGTGGCTTCAACGAGACTGTCAATTATCTCACAACTGAGTTTGGAGTTAGACCAGTCCGTTAGATGTCTTAGTGATACCCGTATCTTTTGTTTCAATATAACTTTCACTTTCAGACTGTTGATTTTCCAACTGTTGGCTTTTTAACTTCAGAGTCAATGTTTCTGTGGTCAGATTCATTGTTTCTGTTTTATCTAAAACTTTCAAGACCAAGATGTAAATATTTCAGGGACCAAAATGAAAGTTTAGGAAGAATCCCAACAGTCCAGCAAACCAACTCTGATCCTCCCCTTCCAACTCTCCGGTTAGGAAGGTTGTTTCAACATCCATGTCACGCAAGACTGCAATGGTCATGGATGTTAAGCTATTCACAGGAAGCATATGTACAAGTAGCCGAGGCCTTATACTCGTCAGTAGATCCATCTACTTAGTACTCACTTTTGAGTATCCTTTTTCACAACCCAAAGGTTCTTTTCCCGGAGGAAGATCAACCATTACACAAGTATGGTTCTATATGATGGAGTATATTTCTCTCTTTGTAGCTTTTTTCCAAAGCAGCGCTTCTGGGGATGATAATTATTTGTTAATTGTCCATGGTTCATTTTCAACCATACAAGCTAGAAGGCCTGGAAAAAGTCTTTTTGCCCTCTTTGCTCCGTCTCGGTTTAACATCTAGAATCCCTGAGTTCTGCAGATTTGGAATATTAAGTTTCGAATAGTCAGCAACTTCCGAGTCCTGTAGATACGGAACATCTAGTTCCGGACAGTCAGGCCCTCGCGGGTTCTTGCTAACCTCGAGCAATTACTTCTTTTTCCTTTTCAAGAAAAGTTATCTTCAAATAATTCTGCATTCTTTTACACCAAGAGACTATAAACACTACTGTTATTTGCAGATCCAGTGGATATGCAATTTACAGTCTTAGGTCCAACTTGACCTGTTTCGGTATTCCAACTTTTACCTAGCCACCCCACATCACAACATTTGTATGTAAGATCATTTACATGTTTCACACGGAGAGTTATCCTTATCCTTATGCCTATTTCTGTTGAGAATCGCATTAGCGGTAAGGATCACCTTGCCCCACATATTTTGGGCATACAGCTTTGCGCTTGGCTAACACCGTTAGATTGAGGTGAGTAATGAGCAGTCGTTTAATGAACGATGCTTCACATTCTCCCCCTCTATCACTACGAATTCCTCAATCCGTAGGCTTAGTTGATTTTCAACTTCTGCTTTGTAACGCTTATTCGCTTCAACAATTTCATCTTTACTTTTCAACAAACAAAGGATGCAATACATTGTACTATCATCAATGAAGGTCACAAAGTACTTGTCTCCCCCCTCTATTTTGTATAAACTTCAAATCACCCATGTAGGTGTGACTAAGTTCTAGATGAGCGGCGCTTCTTTCACTATTCCTTTGACGGAACTTAGAAAGGTGATTTTATCTCTTCGCCTACCTCACATTCATTTTGAGGGTTTATGTCGAAAGAAGACAACAATCTCAACTTCGCTAGCTTTTGAATGGCTTTCTATTTAACGTGTCTTAATCTATGATGGCATAGATGCACGAATTACAAATATATCATTCATTTGGCTACAGACATACTGTACCATTCTTAGTTATTACAGACCTGTTGGACTAGTCTCAAATCAGCTTGACCAACAGCGTCCCTTAAACCAAGTTTGGGACATGTATCACCTTATTTTAGAGTGATTACATTCCCTGAAGTCCTATTGAGGACAACCTCTCCAACCCCTTCTGCTTTAGAGGTGGTGTTGCTTCACATGAACAACCTCTTGCCCGTGGTTAGGGCGTAACCAGATCATATGTGATCTGGATACTCCGGCACACTCCAGTTGTTTTGGCAGACTGAGTGTCCAATTTCTTTTCTACCTTTATTTTGGCCTTCGGATCATTTAAGACCTGGATACTCTGGCCCACCACACTAGGTGTCCATTACTTTTCCTATGAAGTGAATTCTGGTCCCACTCTAGTCGCTCGTAGGCTTTGTATGACCGAGTGTCCAATATCATCCTATCAAAGGAATTTTGGCCCATTCCAATCGCCCGTAGACTTTGTACGACTGAGTTTCCAATAACATCCTATCAAATGAAGGATCTTCTGTCAAATAGTGTGACAGGGTCAACGTCTAAAGATAAGACATTATATTTTAGTCTTCTTCCCTTGAGATTGGTGCCCAGACAATTGTTGGCGCTTACTTAAGAGTGGTAACAGTTTTCGCACAGTCAGTGAATCTTTTCCCTCGTATGTGTCAACATACTTTACACACTTTTAATAATTACACTCAAAAGAACGGATCTTTTTAAGTCGTTTACAAAATCCAATCATTAAACGAGAAGGAAGATGAGATTAAACTTCCGATTTTAAAGCGTTAGGAATATAAATTATTTTGTGAAAATATTTTCATATTCCTCCTTACTTTAAGCCCCTTTTAATCAAACATTGTTTAATCTTATTCATGACAAGGAAGAAAAATTACTCATCCCAATTTCGGATTCTGGCCCACTTCAGGCACTTCATCGGACTGAGTGTCCATTTCCTCCTTACCATAATTCGGATCCTTTGTCTGGGACAAATATAGGCCTTCTGCTACAAGATAGAACCACATCTTTAGCCTTCTCCTCTTGTCCCGATTGACATCCTCAGCCTCTCGTGGGCGCTTGTTCCCACCACTCTCGTGGGCGCTTGTTCCCACCACTCTCGTGGGCGCTTGTTCCCACCACTCTCGGGAGCGGTGACACCATGAACACGTTGACCTTCAACACCATAATCAAAACTGCCTTCTACCATAAAACCACAGCCATATCCAGATTTGGTGATACAACTTTCGACCGATATCTTTCGAACACTAATACAATCTTGTTTTAAAATTTATTGGATATATAAAGCAGTATGGGAAGTAAATAAATATTACAAGTGTTCAAAAGAATAAACAAACAATCCAATATTCAGAGCTGCCGCAAAGTTGTTGAGTCTTGAATCTTGATAACCTGAAATCAAGAAACACTAAATCTGGATTGTTACAACTGTGATTGAGTCGAGATATGACTCTCTGTCTTTAAGACAAGATTGCCCCGTATATATGATTTTACGTTAACGGGCAATAGTCTCCCAAGATAAAATAGCAACTAATCAACACTACAAAGCAAATAGGTTGATTCTGATGAAAAAAACAAACACGAAACGACTTGCTGAAGAATAGAAAAGGAAGGAAGAGTTTTCTATTTTCGTCCCAACGTTTCTGTTCACGTTTTGGACTACTTTCTGTTTGTCTCTGTGTATATATGTTGTCTCATTTTTTCTGTGTCTTTTTGTGTGTCACACAATTGAGCCAAAAAGCTCCAATATCTAGCATAAGGGAGGCTTCTCAACTGCCAAGACATGGCTGTTAATGGCCATTGAAGGAGGGAATTAAACAGCCAAGTAATGGTTGTTTATGGATGAGGGGTTAATTAGCCAAGTAATGGCTGGTTAATGCACAATAACGCCCCCAAAAAAGCAACTCCAACGGTAGGCAGAAACTTCCTGCCTTCCGTCATTCCCAATTTCATCTTTCCAGAAACACTAGGGACCAAACTGTAAATATTAAGCAATTTTGGGTCCAAAGAGATAATCTAGAAGAAGTCCCAAGTCCGTACCGGAAGGGCGGGCGGCGGCGGCGCGCTTGTGGGCTTAGCCTTGAACCCAAGCACATCTAGGTCCTCCCTCCTTTAAACACATGGGTTACCCTTTGGGGTCCCAAACCCTTAGCCAATTTTGAGACTTATAAAGAGAATAATTCTTCTTTTTCCCACCGATGTGGTAGATTTGTCCCACACCATATTTCCATGCCTCAAACACCTTACTTCGTGGACCAATATCTCTTTCATTTCTCAACGAAATTCGACTATTCTTGGCCCTACGGTCATCTACTCACTTAGTAGATTATGCATGTATGAAGAGACAAAGCCTCCAACATGCGGAACCCTAGTATTTAATTCATTAAATATGGGTGGACGCACCTCCCCACCAAAGGCAAATTTTCAACACTCTTACCTACAGATTTTTATTCATAGTACGGCTAGAATGTTGATCAACTTTATGCGCACAAGCAATTGATTAAGTTATGTACAATTATAAGATTATATCCTTAATAAGAATTAGAAAATCACTCTATTAGATGTACCACGAAGTTTTTGTTCATCCTGGTTATGTTGGTTTGGTTCAATCATTTTTAACGTAGTTGATGATACATATCTACTTATCTTCCCGATAGCGTATGTAATTTTCTGTTGATATATGAAGCGGACGTGAAGCAATAAATCTTAATAAATTTAGTAGTATGAGATGTTATATATTATTAATTGTTTTGTATGTACCTTTTCTACCATTTTTTTTTATATCCAGTTTTCCGGCTTACGCCAGACTATTCCTGGAGATAGTAGTCCCGGTCCCTCAACACTACTACCAGTAAATCGCGGGATGTGCCTGAATGACCAGGGTTTGAGAACAGAGCAACTGATTTCACCTACAAGGTCCTACCCAAAAGAGAGCAAATTGCTCCCACCAGGGTTCGAATTCACGCTGCAAACCTCCAGCTGAATTTTTAAGTTCCCCTCATTTATCATTCAGCTATGTCCGGGGACACCTTTTCTACCATTATTGTGAGTTGGGTATACCATTCTTCACATAATGTTGCCACTATACAAAATAGTAAAGTAATTTCAAAGTTGATGGAACAATGAACTCTCTACACCCTCATAATGGATTATTTTATATATTTTGAGATAATATTATTTTGAAATAAAGTTTGTAAGTACTGAAGCCTTTTTTGAGTGACTATTGTGTTGACTTTCCAAAAAATTGAGTGAGTATTATGTTGTTTTTTCACAAAAAAGTATAGTCCATCGGTAAGGAAGAACAAAAGTGAACATATTGAACGAAAAGAAAATTAGCAAATTTAGTACAATTATTAATTAGAAATTTGAATAAAGATTAAAAGTCATGCCAGCTGAAGTTGCTCGTAGGGATTATTAAAACACCTGCTTAAGGTTTTGGAGTTAATATTAAATATTGGTAGTTAACATAGATCATACCCAAATTTATTTAACAGAAAATAAACATTGAGATTGTAGAGATAAAAGAGGAGATGCAAACATATTGAGATTGTAGAGATAAAGAAGATACAAACATAAATTTGATAGCCGTGGAGATGCAAGAAGTTGGAAAAAATATTGAGATTGTAGAGATAAAAAGGAAGACACATCACACATCAACAAAGCTAAGAACTAAGAGGACCAAGAAAGAAGACAAAAAGATCGTGCAACATCAAACAATGTATTACTCAAATGTTGTTAATACGTAGATACATCAATCTATAATCTATATTTAAAGAACAATTTATAATTTAAATCATGAGGTCATCAACTCGTTATTTTTAAGAATATTTTGTTTTAGTTGATTTCTTTTTCTTACCTCTCTTCATAATCAATATCCTCTCTCCTACAATAGGAACAACTTGCACTACTCTTTATAATAGTCACTCTCCTGTGGCACTTTTTGCAAGCATGATTTAATGCCGATAATATGGGCACCAAACTTACAGTAATTATCATATATATAAATTAAGAGGAGAATGTTTTAATTAGAATACAAGAAAATTAAAGTACTATACAGTGTGTTAGATTATTCTACTTGGTATGTGCATTAGATTCTTCTAATTGTTAGATTCCGTCAATATTGTTCAGTTTAATAATTTTGGTGTTTCGCATTATCATGCTTGGCATTAAGCTTACGTCTATTTTATTTGCCTTCATTCTGTCATGCTTGTAAATCAAATAGATATTATTAATTTGTTCTGTATACCTCAATTAGAGGGAGAACAACTGCTAAGTGCATTGATTTCTTACCATTTTTGGAGTTCTTTGGCCTTCTCAAATTTTGGATCTAATAAAACACTACTAAGCGGAGTTGTTGCATGGACAAAATCACCTATTCCAAAGGCATAATAAAAATAGTGTAATTTTGGTTGATACATATATTATGCAATACATAAAGTGGGTTATTTTACCTTGGTAGATAGACCCTTTAACATCGCAAAAGGGTACAACTGGTAAGATCTCTAACATTTCTCCCTCAATTACAGCTAAGTCTATGTGAAAGATAGAATAATTTCTCTTAGGGATTCCTTTCATTATTCACAATATATATAGTTGTACAAGGTTGATTCCTAATAGGGTACGAATCCTAACTTACCTTACAAAGGTTGATTCCAAATACAATTAGAATCCTAACTTACTTTAAATATACATCTATCATAATTACAAATTATACGGAGAATATTCTGAGAATATTCGCTAATACTCCCCCTCAGACGGAGCGGGAGGAGGCCGAATGCTAAGGCTGGATCAGAAGTCAGTGAAGAGATGTCGCGGTAGTCCCTTTATGAAAATGTCTGCATACTGATAAGAGGAAGGCACGTGTAAAATTTTGACCTGACCACGGGCAACCTTCTCTCGCATAAAGTGGATATCCATCTCAATATGCTTAATCCGATGATGTTGGACTGGATTATGAGACATATAGATAGCAGATATGTTGTCACAATAGACTATAGACGCCTTGCGTAATGGACACTGGAGCTCCAAAAGAAGATTTCGGAGCCAACAGATCTCAGCGACGACATTAGCAACTCCGCGATATTCTGCTTCAGCACTCGAACGGGATAGTGTGGCCTGCCGCTTGGCTGACCATGAGATAAGATTATCCCCAGAAATACACAGTACCCTGAGGTGGAGCGACGTGTGTCGGGGCATCCTCCCCAATCTGCATCCGTGTAGGCTAGCAACTTGGTTGGGGCAGAGGTGTATAGATGTAAAACAAAGTCTTGTGTGCCCTTAACATATCTGATAATACATTTGAGGGCGGCAAAATGGGACTATCGGAGGTCGTGCATGAACAGACACACATGCTGAACGGCATATGCAATATCAGACCTAGTAAATGTAAGATACTGAAGAGCACTTGCTAGACTCCGTTATAGAGTGGGATCAGAAACTGGCGCACCGTCATTGGCACTAAGCTTGGATTTTGAGTCCACCGGAGTTGGCATAATTTTATAATTTGTCATCTTGGCCCTTTACACTATCTCTTCTGCATACTTACGCTGACACAGAAATATAGTGGCTGCAGATCTTGTCATCGATATACCCAAAAAATAACTTAGCTTGCCTAAGTCAGTCATAACAAATTCAGTTTTAAGTAGAGCAATGATTTCATTCTTCAACCCGTCAGATGAGGCAGTAAGAACAATGTCATCAACATATAATAGCAAATATGCAGTGCTGCTACTTCGGTGAAAAGTGAAGGGAGATGTATCACACCTGCTACATACAAAACCAATATGTAGAAGATACCTGGCGAACCGATCATACCAAGCGCGGAGTGCCTATTTCAATCCATACAATGACTTCCTGAGACGACACACAAACTGCGGAGCTGTCGGATGAACAAAGCAGGAGGCTGATGCATGTACACAGTCTCTTTCAAATCCCCATGAAGAAACGCATTCTTGACATCAAGCTGATGAATCGGCCAATGCATGCCCATAGCAATACTGAGAACAGTCCGAATAGTGGCCGGTTTAACAACTGGACTGAATGTCTCACCACAATCAATACCCTCCTGCTGATTAGTGTCATTGGCAACTAGTCTTGCCTTATACCTCTCTAATTCACCACTGTCTCTGAACTTGTGATGAAATAGCCACATACACCGGATAACATTCACACCAGCTGGTCTAGGTACCAAATCCCAAGTGTTCTGCTTGGTTAAAGCGTTAAATTCCTCGCACATGGCCGCATTCCAATTTGGATCCAGTTTTGCTAGTTTTGGATTTTTTGGAATGGGTGATAAGGTTTGTGTGGAGAGATTGAATTGAACATTGGGTTTGAAGATCTCGTGTTGTGCACGAGTCTCCATGCGATGTGAGGGCAGTGGTGGTGCGTCGGGGCTGTGAGGTTCTTTGGTCCACTAATTACGGACGGTGGGCGTGATGTCGCTGGTGGTGCAGGTGACTCGACTGGGGGCTGTAGGGGTGAGCAGAGACCTGGTGGAGTGGTGCCGAACAGTGGCGAGACTGTCGGAACAGTGGGCTGCTGTTGGTATAGATTTTGGATGAACGGGGACAGACTTGGTTCATCGAGAAAGATGTAATCGGTGGTCTGAAATTTCCGGAGATTTGAAAAAGGAAAGGTTGTCTCGTCAAAGGTGACGTGACGGGAGATGATGATTTTGCGAGTAGCAATGTCATAGCACAAGTAGCCCCGATGATTAGGAGATAGACCAAGGAAAACACATGGAAAAGTGCGAGGGGCAAGTTTGTGGGGTGTAGTGAAGGCTATGTTGGGGTAGCATAAGCATCCAAAAATACGTAGGTGATCATATGATGGCTTCCTACGGTATACGATTTCTGTAGGGGTTTTGTTTTGGAGTGTGCTAGTTGGTAAAATATTTAGAAGGGATTCTACCATTTTGACAGCATAGACCCAAAAAGGCGATGGTAGGCATGCATGAAATAGAAGTGTGCGGACCATGTTATTGATGGTACGTATAATTCTTTCAGCCTTTCCGTTTTGGGAAGAAGTATAGGGACAAGAAAAATGAAAAACCATGTCGTGTTTAGAACAGAAATTGTGAAATGCCGAATTATTAAATTCACGTCCATTATCACATTGGAATGATTTAATAGGTTTTTCAAATTGTGTCTTAATGAATTTTTTAAACTCGAGGAATTTTGCAAAAACATCAGATTTGAATTTCAGTGGGTAAATCCAGACAAAATGTGAAAAATCATCCAAGAATACTAGATATAATTTATGACTCAAAGAGCTAGCAATCGGAGATGTCCACAAATCAGCATGAACAATATCAAATGGAGAAAAAGTAACACTGTTTGATGACATAAAGGGAAGACGAGTATGTTTCCCTAGTGGACAAGAAAAACAGTGTTGGACAATTTTCCCATTATTACATTGAATACGCTTAGAAGTCCTAAGAAAAGTAAAAACTGGGTCTCCGGGGTGTCTGAGTCTGTTGTGCCAAGTTGAGGGAGAGATCGCCGCAAGAGATAGAGGTGTTTGCGGTCTGACAGCGAAAGATTGAGTGAATGGGTAGAGGTCTCCCACACTATTGCAGCGTGTAAGAATTTTCCCCGTATTGAGTTCTTTCACAGAAAAACCAAAAGGGTCAAATTCGACAGACACAGAATTATTGCTAGTGAATTTTCTAACAGAAATTAAGTTTTTAATGATGTTAGGTGTGTATAGGACATGGTTTAGGGAGAAAGGTGGGTGTGGATGTTCGGTGTGTGTGTTACCGTAACCTTCAATTGGAATGCGATGACCATTGCCGACAGTAATAAATTGAGGACACTTTAACCGACGTAGTTGAGATAGGTTACCTGACGATCGGGTGAGATGTGGCTCCGGTGTCCATGTACCAATTGTCGTCGGGCTGTTGAAGGTTCACGGTTGTGTAGGCCTGGCCCAAAGCAGTCGGGTCCAGGCTGTTGTGTTCTTCTTCTTCTGGATTTGGGCAGCCAGGTGGGCCTCATCTTTGCTGGTGGTTGGCCGCTGGTGGTGGGGCGGGCCCAAGAGGGCCGATCGACCACGCTGGGCCGAACTGGGCCCCTACATTACAGTGTTGTTGCTGCCGCCGCTGGTTGTGCCCTCGCTGCCGATTCTTTGGTTCGATTCTGGCGCCTAGGCTGCTGCTGGTTGCGTTGGCCTTTTTCGTAGCCATTGCCTTTGTTGTTGCGACCTCTGCCGCCACGACCTCCGCCATCGCTGCTTTCTTCTTCTTTGGACTCGCTGCATTTGTTGGTTCTTCGGCCGCAGGTGTTATCATCCCGTCAACGGCTAAGGCCTTTTTATTGTGTTCCTCTTGTTTAGCACATCTAGTTTCTTCCAACGATAGTTGTGAGCGTGCCTTGTTGAAACTTGGGAGAGGGTCATCTTATTGAATCATTGTTGCGAGTGTATCATATTCACCTTTTGGTAAACCCGCAATAAGTTGAAGCACCATCTTGATTTCTGAAACAGAAGTCCCGACGTTGGATAGTTGATCGGTTATGAGTTTCAGTTGCTTACAATATTCGGACATGTTGTTAAAATTCTCGAGGCGGGTATTATTGAATTGCTCTTCCAAATATAAGGCCCGAGTATTTTTATTGTCCTGGAAGATTTCTTCTAGCCGGACCCAAAGTTCACGTGCCGTAGCACCTGTTTTCATGATAGTGCACCACAGGTCTTTGGAGATGGTGTCGTAGATCCATTGTTTGACGATGGCGTCAAGACAACGCCAGATTGAGTTTGTAACATCGGTGAGACGAGGAACAGATTCGTCAATATGATCGAGCACGTTGTATGCACATGCATGAATGTAGAATAGTTCCATCCACATGGAATATTGACAGTCTTCTTGGTCAAGAATTATAGGAATAAAATTCTTGATGTTGTTAACGGCGAATGCGGATGAAAAGAAAATACTGAACGTTGAGAGGGGTTGTCAAGTGTGCCAGTGGATGAACCGGAATTTGTGGGGGAAGACATGGTTGCCGCCTGCCGAGGGAAGGGAATTTTCTGGTTTGGCCGAGAAAGGGAAGAAACCAGAATTTTTTTTTTTTTTGTGAAATCAAAAGAAAAATGCTGATTTCGGCCGAGAATGAGGAAGAGAAAGGATTTAGGTTTTAGGCTCTTGATATCATGAAAGATAGAATAATTTCCCTTAGGGATTCCTTTCATTATTCACAATATATATAGTTGTTCAAGGTTGATTCCTAATATGGTACGAATCCTAACTTATTTTACAAAGGTTGATTCCTAATACAATTAGAATCCTAAGTTACCTTAAATATACATCTATCATAATTACAAAATATACGAAGAATATTCTGAGAATATTCGCTAATACTATGTACAAAGTCAATGTTTTCTATCAAACCTATATATTAAAAAATTAGCATCATAATAATTAAATTATATTTCTACTACATGTAGTAAAATATGTTGCTCAAGTGGGATATAAATTAACTTATTTTTCGTTGGTAACGATCATTCCTGGCCTTATGGTTCGCCCTTCTCTCATTACTGATTTAACTTTTAGCAAGGTGCATACCACATCTAAGGAAAATATGCTAATAAAGTATATACAAAATACAGACTTATTATAGATGTAAACCATTCAACAAATATATACGTGTATTTACCAAATAAAGTCTCGATAGTGAATTTGTTATACTCGTCCAAAGGAATATAAAACTATTGAAGAATTATCGAGACATAAAGTCGTTGTCGCAAGGTATCTCTGTATTGTTAGTAAACGCTAATTCAAGGTCTTTGTACATGATAAGAAGTATGGTTTAGCACCACATATCTTGCCATTTATAATGTAATAGCTTTGACTTGGTTTAAAAAATTCCTTCCAAGTTCCAACGTGAGTTTTGGAAAAAGTCGATTGTGTTTTCGTTCCCTATGTCAGACGTGCAACTAATAGAGTCAATGAAGGACGCTATGCACGAACTAATGAAAATAATACAAGAGTAAGATAGTATTAGCATTTTTGTATTGCTTTATTATGCATGACCGAATAACAAAAACTTTAATAGTCCATTCTGTTGCAAATTGCTTTAATTTGCTAATAGGTATGCACTGTTTTCCAAGCACTTCTTCGCTTGCCAAGCATGATAGCATGTTCGGTGCGGAGGGGTATAGGTGTAGTCCATAATCAAGTGTGCCCTTAACATATCGAATGATACGTTTAAGGGCAGTAAAATGAGGCTCCATGTAGGCATGCATAAACAAGCATACCTATTGAACAACGTAAGCAATGTCAGGCCTCGTAAAAGTGAGATACTGAAGTGCACATGCAAGACTCCTATACAGAGTAGGATCCGTCACGGGATTACCATCCACGGTACTAAGTTTGGATTTAGAATCAACCGGAATGGATATGATTTTGCAATTGTCCATCTTAGCTCTGTGCACGATCTCTTCTGCATACTTACGATGGCAAAGAAACATATAGTCTGCAGATCTAGTCACTGAGATTCCAAAAAATAACTCAACTTTCCCAAATCAGTCATAGCAAATTCAGATTTGAGCATTGCAATAATCTCGTTTTTCAACATAGCGGTAGAAGTAGTAAGAACAATGGCATCCACATATAATAATAGATAAGCAATGTCACTGCCTCTATGGAAAGTAAAAAGAGAATTATCATATCTATTGCACGTAAACCCAATATGCATAAGGAACTGTGCAAAGCGATCATACCACGCTCTAGGGGCCTGTTTTAAACCATAAAGTGACTTACGGAGACGGCATACATACTGAGGGGCTGCTGGATGGACAAACCCTGGCGGCTGGTGCATGTAAACAGTTTCTCTTAAATCCCCATCGAGAAAAGCATTTTTCACATCGAGCTGATGAATCGGTCAATGCTTTCCCATAGCAATGCTTAGAACTGTGCGAATGGTAGCCAATTTAACAACCGGACTGGATGTATCAACGAAATCAATACCCTCCTGTTGGTTAGTACCATTTGCCACAATCCTTGCCTTATATCTCTCTAAGTCACCATTATCCTTGTACTTATGATGAAAAAGCCACATGCAACGGATCACATTCACCCCATCCAGTCGAGGAACCAAGTCCCAAGTATGTTGTTTTGTTAAAGCATTAAACTTCTCATACATGGCCGCATTCCAATTCGGGTCCATTTTTGGCTAATTTTGGGCTTTTGGGATTAGGAGAAATTATTTGGGTGGATAGGTTAAATTGGACTTTGGATTTGAAAATCCCGTGTTTGACACGGATTTCCATACGGTGTGAGGGTGTTGGCTGGGTAAGGGTGTGGGTTAACTGGTCGGTTGTACTGGGTGGGGTCAGAATCATGTTTGGCCTAGGTCTCAATTTTGGAACTGGGTGTCGATCGAGAAAGGTGGTTCGGTGGGTCGAAACAGTGACGATGGATGGGTTGGAAGTCGATTAGGTTGGGTCAATTTCGGTGTCGGTCGAGGGAGGTGGTTCGGTGGGTCGAAACAATGACGATTGATGGGTTAGAAGTCGATTGGGTTGGGTCGATTCTGGTGCCAGTTTTTGGGTTGGGTCTAGTCGTCGTTCTCGGTATACCGGGACTGGCGGGGGACGATATGGTGGGGAACGATGTCGGTGGTGGAATGGGTCCGGTAAAGGGGTTGGTTGGTTGGTTGCCGGTGAATGGATTGATTGTGGCTTGGTGGTAAAACTAAGGCTGGCCAGTGGGCCGGGTCGGCCCGATCCCGCCCCGAACCCTAATATTTAAAAAAAATTATCGGGATTTGAATTGGTATGGGACATGGTCTCGTCCCGACCCATCCCGGCCTGCCACAGGCTTGCCAGTCCCGACCCGATCCCGGTCCCGCTCCGATCCCGCCCGAAACCACTCTTTTGCAAAAATAACTGTTGCACCAACTACCATTTTACATTTTGGCCGTTGTGCAATGGCCATTTTTGGCCTCCCCCCTCCCCCAAACCCCCTAGCCCCTTAATATTTATTTTTAACCCATAAGTTATTATATTTACACTTTAACCCAATTTTTCAACTATAAATACCTCATTTTCTCTTCATCTTTCTCACAAATCTTCCTACAATCTCTCTAATTAATCTCTCAATCTATCTCTCTATAAGTGTACATTATTTACTAAATATTCAATTTTATTTATTTATTTAGTAGTGAAGTTGGCAACTAGCTTGAGGATCTTCCGTCGAGCAAAGTTTTAATTTTCAACCTCTCGATTACACGTCGACGTTACGTCGGCGTTTGGTACATTCGTTCCTTCAATAAATTATTATTGTCTGTTTATTTTATTTAGTGCACTTAATTTCAGTTACTTTAATTATTTATTAGTATAATTATAAATTTATAATGGAAAGATTTAAACATATGCTTACGGGTAGGGGTCATGCTTCTTCTAGTACGGGTAACAAGGGCAAATGTCCTATTTCTAGACAGAAACCTATTCCTACACATGATGATTTTGTTGATACTAAACATTTTCCTACAATACCATTAGATTTAGACGAGGAGCTATTTTCTGGAACTCAAGAAGACTTTAATTTAAACGATGATCTAGAAGATACACCCACTAATGTAGATAACAACACACCCACTAGTGCACCTTCAACTGAAATGTCTCATATTGCCCCTAGTATGAGACAATGTCCAGCAAAATGAACAGTAAAATCATATGCATGGACATTTTTTTATAGGGACGTAGAGAATCAAGTAGCTAGATATAAAATTTGTAAAGATGTTTTAAAATTTAAAACTGGAAAAGGCCAAGGTGGGACGGGGGGTTTAATGAGACATGTATCAAGGTCTCATCCAGCTAGGTATGCCCAATACAAGGCTTCAAAACCGGGTGCGCAAACGTCCGCTCCATCGGGACAAGGTTCACATACTGTCTCAGAACAAGTACAGGGTCAAATTAACTCTATGACGGGGGGAATTGTACGCCCTAAATACGATAAACATAGAAATAGGGAAGCAATAGCAAAATTAGTTGTTGTGGAGGGTTTGCCTTTTTCATTTCCTTCATATTCCGGTTTTATACATTACATTAGAGATATGTATAATCCTTTTTTTAACGGTTTTCCTAGATCAACTGTTAAGAGAGATGTATTTAAATTCGCACATGAATATCAACAGTATTTACGTTATTCATTATATCATTTTAATGGCAAAGTGGCTATCACTTCTGATATAGGCCGTAGTACTAACGGCCATGATTATTTAACGGTAACCTGTCATTGGATAGATTATAAATGGTCTATGCAAAAACGTATCTTAGCGTATAGATATATAGATGATAGGCACACTAGTACTTTTATTGCAGAAAATATTTATCAAGTGTGCGATTATTACGGAATAACTGATAAAATTATGACTATTACATTAGATAACGCTTCTTCTAACAATTACGCTATTACAATTTAAAAAAATAGTTTAACTCCATCTTTTTCATATCATTTTCATATAAAATGTGTGTGTCATATATATAATTTAGTTGTAAAGGATGGTTTATCACTTTTTGAAGACATTCTTAGTAAAATACAATTTGGTATAAACTTTATTTTAAAAAATAATAGAATACAACGAAGAAAAGAATATAAAAAAACTTGTCACGATTGCCAACTACCTTATAGAAAAATTTCAGAAAAAGTACCCACTAGGTGGAATTCTTTATACGAGCAACTACTTGTTGCTTATGACTATAGAAAACTTATAACTTTATTTTTTAACTCTCATAATCAAAATTCAGCTGATATGGTTGTAGATAGCGATTGGGGGGAAATTTCTGAACTTATTGTATTTTTAGAGAATTTTTTTCATCAACAAAAGAATTTTTCGGTATATATTATCCTACTATTTCAACTATGTTGTTTTATATAGCTCTAATATTTTTATTACTTAGTGAATATATGGAAAAATCAGCTTATAAGGCAGCTATTAAAAAATATTTATCAAAATAAAAAAATATTTTATTCCTATCCCACTATTTATATTATTGGTGTTGTATTAAATCCGACTATTAAAATAGATTGTACTAAATCACTTATTGAAATTATTTACGATTGTATAGAAGTACTACCACCTGCAAGTCCCAAAAATCCAAATCACCCACCACCTATTGAAGAAACTAAAGAAGAAGTATTGTCTAGCGTACAAGACGAATGCAAAAAAGTATATTGGTTTTACCAACAAGAAAGTGCTAGCAACCTACCGACTTTCATACCATCTTCTTCTTCTTCAACACAACCTCACAAAAGACATGTTGTTTCTGCGGCTAGTATTGAAAGCCTCAAAAATAGAATGTGCGGCCGTACCACTACTAACTAAATTAGCGAGTTTGATATTTTGTTTTGCAGGGTTTTGTACCGTACCAAGCAGTTCTCAATGAAGAAGGACGTGAAGACTTGCTGAAATACTGGAGGGGGAATGAGAAGACCTTTCCGACACTTTCAATGATGGCCCGAGATGTTTTTAACATTCAAGCGTCATCAACGGCGTCTGAAAGCGCTTTTTCTGCCGGCAGATATCAAATAGGAGAGCACATACACTCATTAGCCGGAGACAGCTTGGAGATTGTAGTATTATTCAGAGATTGGATACGAGCGGAGCGGAGAAGGTGCAGTCAATCGGAGATCAACGAAGAAGAAGACGAAAACTACAACGAAATATTATCCGAATGTGGTGGAAGCGACGTGGGACAATTTGACCAATAAATACCAATTTCAATCGAAGAACCACAGGAAATTATCAAGAAACTAGAACAGGTTTTTTTCAAAATGTAATTTTTTTTAATTGCAATTTTACTATGTAATTTGCAACTTTTGAACAACTCCACAAAGTTGCAATTTTGACAATTGTATTTGTATTACAAAAAAAATCATATGTCTATTAAATAATATAAGAGGCACAAAAACAGCTTTGTGATATTTTTATTACACTGTCTTGTTTAATTATTGAGTTTTTTATATACATGTTATTTTTTAAATTAAGTAAAAAAAAACGATCCCGACCCGAATGGATCGGAAACGGGACAGGACGGTGTCGAATCCCGCCTGTCCCGATCCCGCCCCTCTCGACCCCACGGACCTGATCCCGGCCCACTGGCCAGCCATAGGTGAAACTGCAGGGACGACACATGTGCTGGGACAGTGACCGGTGGACTTGTGTAGACTGGTGGCCGATTGCCGGTAGTGGTGGCAATAGACGGTGACGGTGACAGATTTGGCACTGGTGGAAGAGACGCCGATAGGCAGTCTTGGTAGGTGGCAGTGGGAGACTATGATGGGGCGGTGGTGCTGGGCTGACACAATTCCTGAAGTGTGATAGGAGAGAAGCCTGACTTGTCTAGAAAATTGTAATCCGATTTTCAAAACTTTTGGATGTTCAAAAATGGGAATGTGATCTCGTCAAAGGTGATGTGATGAGAGATGTGAATTTGACGAGTGGACAAGTCATAACATAGATAACCCCTATAATTCGACGGGAATCCTAAGAAAACACACGGAGTGATGCGGGGGCTAATTTGTGAGGGGCGGTGGAAGTGAGATTCGGATAACATAGGCAACCGAATATTCAAAGGTGATCATAGGAGGAAATCCGACGGTGTAAGATTTCGTTTGGAGTCATGTTATGAAGGGTACTAGTGGGTAAAATATAAAGGACGTATTCTACCATTTTGACCGCATATACCCAAAAAGAGGGCGAGAGAGGCATGAAATAAGAAAGTGTGAATCATGTTATTTATTGTGCGGATGATACGCTCGGCTTTGCCATTTTGAGGGGACGTGTGAGGACACGAAAACCGAAAGACCATGCCATTATTTTTCAATATTTTTGAAACGCAGAATTGTTAAATTCACGACCATTGTCATATTGGAAAGATTATATGGGTCGTTCAAATTGAGTTTTGATAAATGTGGAAAATTCAAGAAATTTGGCAAAGACTTTCGATTTGAATTTTAGAGGGTAAATCTAGATAAAGTGAGAGTAATCATCTAATAAGACGAGATAATTGTTGACACCCAATTTTGTCCCATCTTTTTGGATTTTATTTGCAATTTTTAATATTTTTGACACTTTAAAACAATTTTAAAATATAGGCATATATGTGTATATATATCATTATTATCATTTATTATTTGCATTTTTACTGTCATTTGCATTTTTATATCACAAGCATACTTTTATCTTAATATTATATGTTATTTTATTTTCGCAAAACGGCATTGCATTTTTATTTTTATTTAAGCATCAAGCATTTCACAAATATTATATTTTATCATATTGTCATCTTTACAATTTATAAATTTTGCAAAGCTTTCTTTTTATATAATAAAATCTCTTTTTATATTTTTAAACCCATAACCCATTTCATTTCCCCCCAAAATAACTTCTACTCAACCCAAAACAATTCCTACCCAACCCAAACTAAAACCCATTTTCGTCCAAGCCCAACCCATCACCCATTTTATTTCCCCAACCCAAAAAAAACAAATACCAGGCCCAACCGAAAGCCCACCGGATCGGCCCAATACCCAACTCCCCTTCCCTTTATTTCCTTTAAAACCAAACCAAACCCTAAAAACATTTCATTTTTTTTCCATATAATCTCTCTCTCAATGGGCGCACCCCCACACCGGCGACCCAGCGTCGCCGGTCACCTCGCCAACACTACCACACCACCACCACCCTACCCCACCCACGCGGACAACCTACACCCACATCACCACCACGACGCCGACACCAACCAGCCCCATACCCGCGACCTCACGTCGCCGACCAACTCACCATCGCCGCCACATCGCCGACCACTCACCACAACGCCGACATCGCCGCCTAACACCACCAACCAACCCGTCAACCCCATACCCTATCCCCCCAAAATCCAAACCCATCCATAAAATACCCCTTTGTTCCTTTGTTTGGGGTCGATTTGTGTGGATTTTTGTCCGAAAAGAGGAGTTCTTGGTCGAATTTAGGTCGGATTTTGCATGGATTCTTGCCCCTTTTGTGTCCTGTCGGGTCGGGTCGGGTCAACCCGATTTAGGTAAGATTTCTGTTTTATATGCTTGATATTGTGTTGTTGGTTATCTGAAAATTTGGAAAGAATTTGATTCGGGTTGAAATATCCGATTCGGGTCGGTCATCGACCGGTTCGAATCGACCGGTTCGAATGAATTTTCCAGATTTTATGTTTTATATGTGTTGTTGGTTATCTGAAAATTTGGAAAGAATTTGATTCGGGTTGAAATATCCGATTCCGATTCGGTCGGTCATCGACCGGTCGAGTCGACTTGCTCGAATGAATTTCAGATTTTATGTTTTATATGTGTTGTTGGTTACCTGAAATTTAGAGGAAAATCAGTCGAGTTGAAAACATCCGATCCGGTCGGTCAACATCGATCCGGTCGGGTCGACGCTCGAATGAATTCCCAGATTTTATGTTTATGTGTTGTTGGTTACCTGAAATTTGGAGGAAAATCGAGTCGGGTTGAAAATATCCGATCCGGGTCGGGTCACTGATCCGGGTCGGGTCGACCTGATTTGAATGAATTTCCAGATTTATATGTTTATATGTGTTGTTGGTTATCTGAAAATTCCAAAAAAAATGTTTGATTCCGGGTCGGCCCAAATCGAGGTAGGGTCACCGTCGTAACTCGTCCGATTTTTCCGAATCCTGCTTCAGTCCAAAAAATTTCAGAATTCGTGTCTTACGTTTTAATTGCAAACTGTTTGTTTATTTTCGCATTTAAACATCCGCATTACGGATATCTTCATCGCTTTAGTGATTTTAATTAATACTACATTTAGGCCGATGAAATTGAATTCGAGGCCGCGCTTTTTTGTTGTTCTTTGTCGCTTTGTTTACGCTTTGAATTAAATACTGCATTTTAGGCCGATGAAATTAAATTCGAGGCCGCATTTTCCGTTTCTTTGTTCTCAGTTTACTGTTTTTGGCATTTAAACATCCATGCACGGATTGTCTTACTTATTTATATAAATACCGCATTTAGGCCGATGAAATTGAATTCGAGGCCGCGCTTTTTTTTGTTGTTGCTGTTTTACTGTTTTACTGTTTTGAATTAAATACTGCATTTTAGGCCGATGAAATTAAATTCGAGGCCGCATTTTCCGTTTCTTTGTTCTCAGTTTACTGTTTTTGGCATTTAAACATCCATGCACGGATTGTCTTACTTATTTATATAAATACCGCATTTAGGCCGATGAAATTGAATTCGAGGCCGCGCTTTTTTTTTGTTGTTGCTGTTTTACTGTTTTACTGTTTTGAATTAAATACTGCATTTTAGGCCGATGAAATTAAATTCGAGGCCGCATTTTCCGTTTCTTTGTTCTCAGTTTACTGTTTTTGGCATTTAAACATCCATGCACGGATTGTCTTACTTATTTATATAAATACCGCATTTAGGCCGATAAAATTGAATTCGAGGCCGCACTTTTTTCATTTCGTTCCTCTGTTTTTCAGTTTACATTTTTAGTATCCGGGCAACGGATATCTTATTGTTCTACTGTTTTATTGCCTTATTTATATCGCATTTAGGCCGATGAAATTGAATTCGAGGCCGCGCTTTTTTCATTTCATTTCTTGCTTTTCAAAGATTGTTTTTAACATCCGGCAGCGGATATTTATCGCTTTTTTTATTTACTAAACATCCCGTCTTCTCGGGAATTGCCTCTGTTTTTACGCTTCGCTTTGCCGCTGCTGCTTCTTGCTGTCTGATTTCAATTTTTAATTTTGCTGATTTGAACACATACTACACTGACCGATGAAAAAATATCCGTCGATTTTTGAGGCCTCCACAGTTGTAAAGACGGAAAATAAAACTTCTGGGCAAATGATGAAACTTAAATCTTTTTCACTCGAGAGACCAACATGTTCGGTAGGCAAGGCAACTAAAATGACCAACGAGTCATATGTTCGCAGCCACAACGTGATTGGAATGATCTTTTCAAAATTTAAGTCTGAGCCCTCCGTAATCAAAATATTTATTGTTTTGGATACGGATCCGAAGTTATTTATATTCATTTATTTCTAATCGTTTGTTCATGACAGCTTGCAATGGATAAAGTCAAAGAAGGCAAATACCCCTCGGAGATTATTTATTTTATTATTATTATTTTTTTTGACTTTCTTTAATTCTGCTTTATTTCATTATGTATTGTAATATTATTGTACTCCTGAAATTATTGGAACATTTAGAATAGGCAAACATAGAACTAATTAATAGGGTAGTCTAAAACTTGAAACCCATTGCTAGTTCATTTATTTTTAGGCTCGGTTAGTTTTAAAATTGTTAATCGCTAGTTTATCTATTTTTAGGCCCGTCGCCCATAAGAAATCACATTGCATACATCTTTATCAATTTTCATACGAATGCATATTCATAGTCTTTTTTAGCTTTACATGTATATTATTGTCATACAAATGCATCATTTCATTAAATACTTGCAACGTTATTGTTATACTTGTAAAAACATGCATTTTTTTTACTATAATAATTAACCTGAGTTTGATCGGATAACCGCAAGTTAGCGGATCTTAAAGGATGCCTAACCCCTTCCCTTTAGGATAATAAAGAACCCTTATCCAGAATTTCATTAGTTTCGTAGACCACAAAATTGGAGTTTATTTTGCAGCTTTTAGTTAACATTTAGGTGCCCTAATTCACCTTAGAATAATTAGGTGGCGACTCCTCAAGCAAGCATTTTTAGTCTATCCAGAGGGAATCGACGACATCGCGTCGCGAAGCCCGCAGGTCAAAATCGGGTGCGACAATAATACTTATCACCCAGGGAACTAGTAATGGGGGACGTCCACAAGTCATCATAAACAATATCAAATGAAGCAAACGTGATACTGACAGATGAATTAAACGGAAGGCGAACATGGTTTGCCTAATTGACAAGAGATGCACTTTTGGGCAAGTTTCCCATTACACTAAATAAAAATATTGCTTCTAAAAAAATTAAAAACATGAGCGCCTGAGTGTCCAAGCCTATTGTGCCAAATTGATGGAGACAGAGCAGCTAGGGTGGTGTGTGAGCGGGAACAGGTCACGGATGAGGGTGTGAATGGATATATGTCCCTTGTGCTATTGCATCTCGTAAGAAGTGTCCCCGTACGTAGATCCTTCACAGTAAAACCAAAAGGATCAAAATCAATAAACACAAAATTGTTACGAGTAAATTTCCTAATAGAGATTAAATTTTTAATGATATTTGGGGCATACATGACGTTATTTAGGGAGAACGGTGGGTGAGGTGGCTGAGTATGGGCATTATCATAGCCCTTAATTGGAATGCGGTGACCATTTCCAACTGTAATAAATTGAGGAGACTTTAAACGAAATAATTGGGAAAGATTACCTACAGACCGAGTGAGGTGAGATGTGGCTCCCGAGTCCATGTACAAATTTTTATCAGGCTGCTACAAATTCAAACTGCTAAAAGCCTGGCCCAAATCAGAGGGGGTCAGACCAGTGGGCTGCTGCGGGAAATGGGCATGTGCAACGTGGGCTTGGTGCTGTGGTAGTGGGCTGGACGGTAACCCAGAACTGGGCCCAGTATGCCCTGTTGATGAAAGGGAAATTAGGCTGAAGAATAGCTTGGATATACGGCCCAGTGCTGACTCTGGACGCTGTTTATTGGGCCAGCCCACGAGTAAGATTGGCTTGATGGCCCTTGACTTTACCATGTCCCTTGCCTCCACGTCCACTGTCGCGGTCCCTGCCGTCGCGGTTCTGCCGCGACTGACTGTTCTCCGGTAGAGGCGGTTGGCCGGCGGTAGTGTGATTTGGCGTAGACGTTTGAACTGCTAACGCCTTTTGGTTGTGCTCGTCTTGCTTCGCACGTCGGGTTTCCTCCAACAGTAATTGCAAGCGGGCTTTGTTAAAACTGGGTAGAGGGTGAGCCTGTTGTATCATTGTGGCCAGAGTGTCATATTCATCCTTTGGGAGGCTTGCAACCAATTATAACACCATCTTTATTTCGGAAATGGGTGTACCGACGTTGGACAATTGGTCTGCCACCAGTTTCAACTGCTTGCAATACTTAGACATATTAGAAAAATTGTCAAGACGGGTATTGTTGAATTGTTCTTCCAAGTACACTGCACGAATGTTCTTATTTTCTTGAAAGATTCCTTCCAAGCGTGTCCATAACTCACGGGCGGAGGCACCCATTTTCATGATCGTGTAGAGTAAATCCTTAGATATTGTGCCATATATCCATTGTTTGATGACGGCATCGAGACGACGCCATGTTGTGTCGTCGATTTCGAGAGGGGGAGGGACGGAGTCTTCGATATGGTCGAGCACATGATATACACATGCGTGAATGCGAAACAGTTCCACCCATGACCAATATTGGCCATCTTCCTGATCAAAAATCAAAGGAACAAAGTTCTTGATGTTCGTAACTGCAAGAGCGGGATGGAAAGATGGTGAGGAGAGGTTTGTGGTAGGTGTTTGGATGACGACTGGGGTAGAAGCGAAAGCATCAGAAGACATGGGAGTAGCCATAGGATTCATTAGGGTAGTGGAGAGACACAGGAAAAGAAGAAAAACCGAGAAAGAGGGGGTAACCGACTGCTGGAAAATGTTTTTTTTGGGGGGGGGGGGGGCGGTAACCGAAGATGCTCTACGTTTTTAGGGTTTTGGATATGATACCATGTAAGATGGTATTAATCTCCCTTAGGGAGTATTTTTCATTAATACTAATATATATAGTGTACAGTGTAGAACACTAATACAATAAGAATCCTAGTTTACCATAATTATACATCACTAAATATTTACACAATATATGGGATATATTCTAATTATGGGTAGGGATTATTGTACACGTTAATAAAAGTAGAAGCAAAAGGTAATTTCTTACATACCTGCTGAGTTTGTTTCAGTCATGGTGAGGATAAGGCATATGTTTGATGTCTATTTAAACAAGATACTTAATCAGCTAAATTTATTGTAAAGTCATCATAGTGCTATTGGTTTAAAGAAGGACAAAGAGAGGCAGCAACGTCTGCAAAGGCGGAGAACGTGTAGAAAACTATTATGGGCTGAGGGGTATAAGATAAGACAGTGTGTAGTAAATCGTTATTGTTATTGCTTTCCTTCAGAATTTGAAGTGTGCGAAAGTTAAGGATGCAGCAAAAGGCAATATATTTATTTTATTTGGGATGAGAAGTGTAGTTTTGGATGCATCAAATGCCAAAAATTATTAATTAGGATGACAACGTGTAGGGAATTTTAATGGGTTGAGGGGTATTAAATTAGGCAGGCCATTTAGTATTCATTGACGTGTAGAAAATATTTATGGATGAGGGGTATTAAATAAGGCAACATTTTTAATATTCAGTCATACCAATATTAATGCAGCTAACAATTTTGAGGTTTAGGGATTAAAACGTGTAGAACATTATTGTGGGATGGGAGATAATTTAGTGGACCAACATTTGAAGGGTATTATTATAATTCAATTTTTAACTAAGGGGCTTCCCACTTTTAGAATATTATAGATTAGACTTCTCATATCCATCGATTTCAACTTTTGTTTTCAAAATCTCAGGAGACTGGCAAGAGAAAAGACAAGTGTTGGGTCAGTCTATCTTAATCTATAACGACTCGTCCGATCGTTTTTAGCTAAAGACTCTTATTTGACTAAATTACTCTTCCTGTAGACTCTATGTGGAGTTTGTGATGCGCGGGGATGGGTGGTACGGATCCCCATGTCAATTTATGTGAGTTTCGGATGAAAAGTCCAAAACTACAACCTTAGAGTTGGATAGATTGATTCGAGGTTGACTTTTGAGTAGATGGGTTTGTTTTAGGGTTCCGTCGCTTCCAGTAGTTTCGGAAGGTCATTTATGACTTAGTCGAGTCATTGGTTCGCTTTCCAAGACAATCGGATGTGTTTTGTGGTACTATTTGTGAAATTTGGTTATTTGGCTATTTTAAGCGGTTCTTTAAAAAGGTATATTTTAGCTCGATTAAATGAGAAACTCATGGGCACGAGTGAGTTCGTAGCACTGTTTATCTTGGGGGAGCATGTCTGGTTTGTGTCCGGGTGGTCTCGGGAGCATTACGGGTGTTTGGTGGAAGTTTGGCATGAAATCCATTTTTCTGGTGTCTGGTGTCCGCCCCACCGGCACTGTTGTCTACTTCTGCATGTCCGCCTCTACAGAGGCAGGCTCGTAGAAGCGGGGTACGGGTAGTTGGTAAGGATCTGCCTGGGTGGAGGGATTTCACGCAGGGGCGAATACGTCTCTACGGGATTTGTCTGCTTCAGCGCTGAGGCGAGCTGTCAAGTGACACCGCCTTGGTGAGCCCTTTTTCAGCGAGACCGCGCTAGCGGAGTCGATTCCTCTAGGGCGGAATCGCTGAATCATCAAACTTGATATAATTCCTGGGTGGAATCACTTTTCCCAAAATCACTTTCCTCGAACCTAGAGCTGCCATAAGGGAATTTATGAAGATTGGGAGTAAATTCTTCATTGGAGGTAAGGTTTCCACCCTTTGTGATTAGATTTCATGATTTAAAGTCCTTAATGGTGTTATAGTGTGCATGTGAATTAGGGAAGATAAGCTATAGCTTTCATATGAGATTAAGAGAGTTGAATCTTTGATTTAAAGGTGTTTTATGGATTAGTTTACTTTGATATCGTGAAATAGTGGTGGAATATGTTAGATAATCATGTTGTAGCCTTTAATTTGATTATAGCAACCCCTTTTGAATTGAGGGAAATTCTAGGGTTATGAATTGGGGTTTTTCTTATATTGTTCGATTGAAGGTCTAAATGAGTTTAGGTTTCTAATTAACTTAAGGATATGATTACCGAGTATGTGTTTATGGTTTTTGGGTAATAAAGTTTGGATCTTGATGATGTGAGCCCGAGGTTGGTGTTAGAAGTCTTGATGTGTTTAAGGATTTTGTCCTTGTATTATGTGTAAGCCTTATATTAACGAATAGTATATATGTGTTAGACTTCGATTACCATGGGGTGCTCCTGAAGGGCAAGGCCAGCGCATAGATTTGATTGTTCGAGGCTCCTGTTCGGCCCAGAGATAGGCTACGATTTACTTTCACTAGACTCCGATAGAAGTACGTAATTAGTTATAAATGTTGAGGGGTATTGAGAGTGTTTGGAGGTCCCATTCAAACGGTTGTGATGAACGTTTGAATGAGTACTGGTGTTGAACTGTGATGATGGGTTTGGGAATAGCCTCGAGTTGATTCCGACTGTTGTTTATGTGGGCTTGTCGCCATACTTGCTATTATTGTTTATTCATCACACATGCTCTCAATATGATATCCTGATTTGTACTTGATTATGTGTTATTGAATTCTTGAAAGCATGTGATATTTATCTCTATATTTGGTTGCATGTCATTACATCATGATTTCTTGCCTTATATTGTCATTTGCATTCATACAATTATGGTTATGTAAATATTGATATAAGAGTGGTATGAAAATGCTATGGGTCCAAGAGACCAGAAAGGTAAGAACACTTATGAGATCATGGCAACATTTAGATGATGATGATGATACGCGGGGAACGGAGTTCATGCCTGTAACAGTTATTCAGCCAAGAGCTGGGCTCCATTGAGAAATTCCGGAGGAGTGTATGAACTTTACGGGTCCTCCATGGGTGTGCTGTTCATAAAATTTGAACGTATATATACTGGAAATGAAAGGTACATGGCATATTCATTGCATTCATATCATTTATACATTCATTCATACTGGAAATACTTCTTGTTTGGTAACATGATTTGGATTGGTATTGGCACTTGGATGACTTCCTGATTAAATGGAATTGGATTATTGGATTGATTATATTAGATCGGATTGGTTGTTAAGATTGGCTTGTTCTTCGTACAATGAGTTGAGTGATTACACCTTTATGAGTCTGTGTACTCGATGTGGAACTATATTGTGGTTAGTGGATTTTATTGATCGGACTATCTTGTTGATCATAGAAAACTGTGCATGTCTTATATTGTTTGATGATTGATAACGTTATTTGATAAAGAGAGTAGTGAAGAATTAGTCGAGGTGTTGTAACTAAATTGTCACGTCCCCTTTTAGGAGTCGTGGTGGCACCTACACTTTCCACCGGTAAGGCGAACCACTCCCAAATAATTTAACATGATATACGAATGAAAAACAAATACTTAAATAGGTTGTCTAACATAATATAAAAATTCGGAACATAAGTCTGAGAATTATGATACAACCATCAAAGATGTGGTCAATAATACAAGAGCGTTAATACGAATACAAGTTTGAATAGAAAGGCAACATATGCCAAATGCCTGAACAACATAGTTTAAATATTTGTACATGTCTCTCGGATAAATAAAAGACAGAAAAGAGATAAGAGCATCCAAGGGTATGTCGGAAGGTAGCATTCTCACCCTGAATACTGATGATCAATCGGCTCGAACTCAACTCGAGATCCTGAACTAATAGAAAAAGTTGTATCTGCATCTGAAGAATGCAGCAAGTGTAGTATGAGCACACAATGTATCCCCGTAGGCATCACAGACCGACAACAACAGAAGATATGCAAAAAGAGATAATATCGAGTTAACACCAAGTAAATCTTATACTAGAGAGTTCCATAATCCAGATAAGTCACATAATTTATGTACAAGTCCACTAAAATCAACAAGTCACTTATTTACATATAACCTCATATTCATAAGAGTTATTCAAGTAACAAGGTTCAATAGCATTGTTCAAGTACTTAGCGATCAGTTCTAAATCCTCATTTATCCATAAATTAATAAAGTCATCAACTCACCAATCCAAATCTTCTAAGTCATATTGTCCACATAGTAGTTCACGGAATCAACAAAATACTTTATTCACGTAAGAGTTCAACCATAATCAGGTACAATTTAATTCATAATGCACACAATGATCCTACACTCATTATCCACTGATCAGTATACTCTGTCTAAGTCATGTTCATACTGGAATTTTTGCTTTTTATTATGTTGATTTGTTTATAACAAAATATAGGTGAATTTTCATTGAATCTTGGATTGGCTTCTTATTGTCTAAGTTTTGCAAATACGTGTAGTTGAATTTATGAATTTGTATGTGCAAATATGTATTGTTTTTTTGGACCGCGTGAAGCTCGGGCTTATAGACTAGTAAATAAAGAAGAGTAGCAATAATTCTTCAACTCTCAATTAGAAAAAAAGGCAACTCGGTGCATTAAGCTCCCGCTATGTGCGAGGTCCGAGGAAGGGACGGACCACAAGGATCTATTGTACGTAGCATTATCTTATATTTCTGCAAGAGGCTGTTTCCACGGCTTGAACTCATGACCTCCTGGTCACATGGCAGCAACTTTAACAGTTACTCCAAGGCTCCTTCAACTAGAACTGGAATAATAATTAAGGAGAATGATATATTATTTTGTATAACCAACAAAGAAGAATTATCAAGATGCTAACCAACAAAGAAGAATTATCAAGATGCTAAAGGGACAATTATTCTTTTTATGTCACTACTTGATTGGTGGAGATTCCATTTAAGCATATATGATTTTTTTCACTAAACCTAACTGTTGAATAAATTTTAAAAAGAAACACAACCTTTTAGAAATGACACTTCAAATTAATTTAAATTTTATTCTTCTTTTACAGTGCCAAATATATGGAGATTCCTTACTTTTTGTAAAAAAATAGACTTAAATTTTCAGTTTTTCCTTTACTTTAATAAAATAAGTAAATATAATGACAGAATATTTTAGTATAATAATAGATAATTAAGCACAAAGACTGCAGATCATGCAAAACACTAGAGTACTTTCATTTATTATGAAAAAAGCTTTGATACCCATGAATATACAATTAAAAGGAATAATAAACAATGCAGTAACTCTTTACCATTTTCCAAAAAAAAATGTAGTAACATATTTATAACACTCAAAGAATTGTTATTTAATAATATCTTAAAAATGAATGAGATATTGTATACAAATTAACATGGATGAAGATAAAGATGCAAACCTCCTAATATAACTCAAACTCTAGTCTTATTGCTTTAATGTGAATGTCTCCAATTAAAGCCTCCTAAAATTTCATATTTGTTTAGTTGAAAAGATCAGTATTATTTTGATAGAAAATTAAAATGAATTCACTAATCATGATGGTATATGGGTACTATTCTTTTCTATAAACCATTTATAATAATGCAATATGAAGCTAATTGGAAAGCAAACGGCAACAAAACGAAAACCAAACGAAATTATTAATATCCTAATAATAATCATATTAATTACATACCACATCGATTTTTAAATAATTTAAAAAATTATACCCAAAAACAAATTTAGAAAAAGATCACTGAAAATCCAATTGACTACAACCACAAATAAACTATGATGAGACAACAATTTTATTGATGAATATTCGTGAATATAACTCTGTTTATCCCTTAATTCTTCTCTCCTGAAATTTCTTCATGATTCGAATGTCATTTAGTGGATATTTCTCAAACATAGGATGATTTGGACCTCTTTGATATGTGTTTGATCTCCACGAACGTCGGGGCAACACTTCGAATTGATTTTTAGGAAGAATGTTTCTTGGCCACTTTGGCTTTGAGAAATGCAATATTTGATGTCTTGATCTCTTTGTGAATATCTAAGAGTTTATGAGATATTTGATATGCCTTTTCAAGGAAATATGTACACGTTTATATAGGCGTGATCTAGAGTGCAGGGTAGAGTATCCTCCAACAAACCCTAATGGACCTTAGAGTTTGGAGATGGATTGAACTCATCTTGTGGAGTCCTATTTTAAATACAATAAAATTCAATGTCTACAAGTGTTTGCTTTTTTTTTCTTGGACTACTCTCATAAAAAAGTAAAGAAACTGTAGAATAGTGTATATCTCCTTGAGTGGAGTCTTTTCTTTAATACAATATATATAGGTGTATACAAAGGTAATCCTAATTGAATAAGAATCTCTACTTTACATAATTACACTAGAATACTAATTACAGAATATATGGAGAATATACGAACATATTCTCTATCATACCCCCTCAGTCGGAGCGGGAGGATGCCGACGCTGAGACTGAATCTGAAGTCAATGAACAGCTGCGGAGGAAGTCCCTTAGTAAAAATATATGTGTACTGATAGGAAGATGGAACATGTAACACTCTAACATGACTCATGGCAACCTTTTCACGAACAAAGTGAATATCTATTTCAATATGATTGGTTCATTGATGCTGAACCAGGTTATGAGACAAGTATACGGTAGATATGTTGTCATAATAAACCAGAGATGCCTTACGTAAGGGACAATGCCGTTCTAGATGGAGGTTTCGGAGCCCGCATAGTTCGGCAACAAGGTTCACAACGTTTCTATATTCTGCTTCTGCACTCGAATGGGACAGCGTAGCTTGCCGTTTGGCAGAACACGAGACGATCTCTCCCAAAAATACACAATAGCCAGAAGTGGATCGATGTGTGTCCGGACAACCTGCCCAATCGACGTCCATATATGATATCAGCTTGGACATTGCAGAGGGATAGAGATGTAGTCCATAGTCAAGAGTACCCCTAACGTACCGAATACGCTTAAGAGTTGCAAAGTGAGGCTCCCTGGGAGCGTGCATGAACAAACACACCTGCTGAACAACATATGAAATATTGGGCCTAGTAAATGTGAGTTACTGAAGAGCATCAACGAGACTCCTATAAAGAGAGGGATCAAGTACCATATCTCCGTCAGTGGCACTTAGTTTCGACTTCGAGTCGATTAGAGTGGGCATGATCTTGCAGTTTGCTATTTTAGCCCTGTAGACAATATCTTCGGCATACTTACGCTGACACAGGAACATGGCATTGGCTGATTTGTTCACCGAAATCCCCAAAAAATAACTCAACTTACCAAAGTCTATCATAGCAAATTCGGATTTGAGCAGGGTAATGATCTCTTGTTTAAGTACATCAGATGAGGTAGTCAGAACAATATCATCGACATATAGCAAGAGGTACGCAATATTACTACCCCAATGAAAAATAAAAAGTGAATTATCACTTTTGTTGCACACGAACCCGATCTGCATAATGTAAGTAGCAAAATGCTCATACCAAGCCCTGGGGGCTTGTTTCAATCCATAGAGTGACTTACGAAGACGACAGACATACTGAGGAGCCTCTGGATGCACAAAGTCGAGCGATTGATACATATAAGTTGTTTCTTTCAAATCCCCATGTAAGAACATATTTTTTATATCAAGCTGATGAATCGATCAGTTCTTACCCATAACTATGCTAAAACCCATGAGAATGGTGGCTGGCTTAACCACCAGACTGAAAGTCTCACCACAATCAACACCCTTCTGCTACCTAGTGCCATTTTTCACAAGTCTAGCCTTATAATGTTCAAGCTCACCACTATCTCTGAATTTATGGCGAAAGAGCCACATACAATGAATTATATTCACCCCCTCAGGCTGCAGAACAAGATCCTAAGTGTGTTATATAGTAAGTGCATCAAACTCCTCACGCATGGCCACATTCCAATTTGGGCCAACTTGGATAAAATTGGGTTTTTAGATAGAAGTGAGATGGTCTGAGTGGATAAGTTAAAGTGGACCTTAGGTTTGAAAATCTCGTGTTGGGCACGTGTTTCCATGTTGTGGGTTGGAAGCGGATTTAGGGCAGTGGGGTTAATGATGGGGGTTGTGGGGAAAGTTACTTAGGAGTCGGGCTAGAAGCCGGGGGAAATTTGGAAGGATGTCGAGGTTGGTGGGGTAGTTCACAGGTGTTAAGGGTCGGTGGCGGGGTAAAGTGGGTAGAGGACGGGGGCGGTTGGGGTAACATCGGGTTGGTGAGGCAGTCGGGTCGGTGGATGGGTGATGAGGATTGCGGGGACGGAACTAGGGCAGGTCATGGGGTAGTGTTCGACGGGACTAGTGGGGGTGTCGACTGGGAGGGTAGTGAGGGTGGATGTGGTGGACATTGTAGTGTGTTTTGGACTAGAGGTGAGGTGTCCGGGTCATTAAGGAAGTCGTAATTAGTGGATTGAAATTGTTGGATGTTGGCAAACGGGAAAACATTCCCCTCGAACGTAACATGTCGTGAGACTGTGATTTTGCATGTGGACAAGTCATAGCATAAGTACCCCCTATGATTCGATGGGAATTCTAAGAAGACACACGAAGTGTGTTAGGTGCTAATTTGTGAGATACTGTGGAGGCAAGATTTGGGTAGCATAGACAACCGAAAATGCAAAGGTGACCATATGAAGGGATCCGACAGAATAAGATCTATGTGGGGCTCCTATTTTGGAGCGTATGTATTAAGAATATATTCTATCATTTTTAACGCATATACCCAAAAAGTAGGGGGAGAGACGCGTGAAAAAGTAAGGTGTGAGTCATATTGTTAATGGTGCGGAGAATTCTTCCGGCTTTACCATTTTGAGGGGAAGTATGGGGGTAGAAGAATCAAAATACCATGCCATTATCCGCAAAGAATTTGTGAAAGAGGGAATTATTAAACTCACGATCGTTGTCACATTGAAACGTCTTTATGTCTTTTTCAAATTGTGTTTTAGCATATGTACGAAATTCAAGAAACTTGGAGTAAGCTTGAGACTTATATTGGAGCGGATAGACCCAAAGGAAGTGAGAAAAATCATCCAATAACACTAAATAATATTTATGACCCAATTTTCTAGTAATAGGAGATGTCCATAAATCCGCATGAATAATATCAAAGGGAGAGAAAGTAACACTCAAAGATGATGTAAACGGAAGTCTAACATACTTTCCTAGATGACAAGAGTTGCAATTATGGGCAAGGTTCCCTTTATTATATTAAATTAAATTGCGGTTTTTAAGAAAATAAAAAATATGAGCTCCCGTATGTCCAAGTCTACTATGCCACGTTGATGAAGAGATTGCAGCTAAAGAGATGGGTGGATTGACACTCGCAGCGGATATGGATAAGAAAGGATAGAGGTTCACCATACTATTGCATCTCATAAGAAGTGTCCCCGTACATAGGTCTTTCACGGAAAAACCAAACAGGTCAAAGTAAATTGATACGGAATTATCAGTGACAAATTTTCTAACAGAAATTAAGTTCTTGATGATGTTAGAGGCATATATGACATGTTTGAGGGAGAAGGGGGTGATGTGGTGGAGTTTGTGTGTGGTCGTACCCTTGAATTGGAATGCGATGATCATTTTCGACCATAATACATTGAGGAGTATTTAAACTACGTAGTTGAAAGAGATTACCAGAGTTGTGAGTGAGGTGGGATGTGGCGCCCATATTCATATATCAGGCGTCATCGGGCTACTGAAGATTCAAGGTGCCGAAAGCCTGGCCCGAATTAGTTGGAGTGAGGACGGGAGCTGATTGTTGGGCTGTAGAAAAATAGTCCTGGTGGCTGGGGCCTATCGGGTGGGACGCTGGGTGGGCTCCCAGAATGCTGGGTCGTTGCTGTTTCCATTACTGTTGTTGGGCCGCGACTGCTGGAAAGGTGTTGGAGGGAGAGGCCCAGTTCTCGTACAGCTACCAGGGTAGTAGGTCGGCCCACTATGTTGGGTGTTGGGCCTGCTGTGGATGGCTGGCTGAATTGGCGACCCCTTCGGCCTTTTCCTCTACCTCCCCAACCACTCCCGGCGGCCTCTGCCTCTGCCACCACCACGGTTGCCCTGCGGTGAGTGGTAGTCGGAGTATGGTGGCTGGCCGGTGGTGGTCACGGGGGCGTTAACCACTAACGCCTTGGGATTATAATCATCATGTTTGGCTCGTCTCGTCTCATCTAATAGTAATTGGGACCGTGCTTTGTTGAAACTAGGTAGGGGATTGGCATGTTGGATCATCGTTGCAAGTGTATCGTATACACCTTTCGGTAAACCATTAATCAATTGCAAAACCATCTTCGTGTCCGAAATTAGAGTACCCACATTAGATAATTGATCGGCAATCAATTTTAATTATTTGCAGTAGTCGGCCATATTTGCAAAGTTTTCAAGACGTGTGATGTTGATTTGCTCCTCAAGATACACGACACACGTATGTTTGTTGTCTTGAAAAATTTCCTCCAACCTTGTCCATAATTCGTAAGCCGAAGCTCCGGTCTTCATAATAGTATGAAGCAAATCCTTGGAGATGGTGCCATAAATCCACTGCTTGACGATGACATCAAGCCGTTTCCACATCGTGTTGTCGACATCGGGTGGGCGGGGATAAGTGGTATAAATGTGATCAAGCACGTTGTAGGCACATGCATAAACTTGGAAGAGATTAACCCACAACGCGTATTGTCCATCCTCTTGATCAAGAATCAACGGGATAAAGTTCTTGATATTGGTTACGGCGAAAGCCGGATGAAAGGTATTAGGAGTGGAGGAGGTAGGAGGACGTGTGACGTCAGGTGTTGAGGAGGAGGAAGATGGAGAAGCCATGTGGGCCGCCGGAAACTAGTGAAGAAAAGGGGGTGGGGGCGGCGGTATACTAGGGTTTTGGGGTGGTGCCGCCGCCGGAACAAGGAGAAAAAATAAGGGGTGCGGGGGGCGGCCGAGTATAGGGTTTAGGGTAGGGGGAGTTTTGGCTCTTGATACCATGTAGAATAGTGTAAATCTCCTTGAGTGGAGTCTTCTCATTAATACAATATATATAGGTGTATACAAAGGTAATCCTAATTGAATGAGAATCTCTACTTTACATAATTACACTAGAATAATAAGTACAGAATATATGGAGAATATACGAATATATTCTCTATCAGAAACACATAAATTGCTAGAATTCGCACAAACGTACCTTATGAATATGGTGGTCAGAGCGTTGTTGTTTTCTTATTTGGTTGTTTTCCAAAGAGTCCTTCGGATTTGTGGCAAGACCAGGGATAAGGAGGGGATGAAGAATCATAATAGAGATACAGGGTGTGTTTGATATGAACAGAAATATTTTCTCGTAAAACAAGTTCTCTCTTACCTGTTTTTTAGTGTTTGATAAGTAAGTAAGAAAAATATCATTCCAAGAGTATTTATATGTAATCTAGAAAAATACTATGGAGTGAGATGAGGTGGGGAGTGGGGTTGGGGTGGCAAGTTCTTTCTTACATATTTTCTAGTGTTTGATAAGTAAGAAAAATATCATCCCACTAGTATTTATATGTAATCTAGCAAAATCCTATGGAGTGAGATGAGGTGGGGAGTGGGGTTGGGGTGGCAGGGATGGAATGATCAAGGGGTGGCGAGTAGGGCGTTGTGCGGTAGAGAGGAGACAATGAATTTGAAATGTCAATTATAAAACTTATTTTCCTACTTTTATTAGGGAAATCATTTTCCCCATTTTTAAGAAATATGTTTTCCTTGAGAAAATATTTTTCAAAACATTCTAATCAACTAAACATGAAATCATTGAAAGTTAGTTTCTGGAAAATATTTTTCTCCATAGCAAATACATGCATAATCGCGGAAGAAATAAGAAGTCTTTACTGAGAAAAGGCGATTACTTATGTGAAGGTTACACCGCTTCGGAAATAAGTACGGTCGCTGCAATATTTCCTCTCTTTTATTTTTATAAGTATTTTTCTATAAGTAGTTCAATAATTTTTAAAAAAAGGATATTTAAGTAATTTAATATTAAAATTTATGAATTTCTTCTTATAATATATTATATATAATCAGACGTCTGAAATAGAAAATGAAGTTACTTTTATAGCCAAATGAAGATGAATGATTATTAATTTTCTATTTTCATTCTTTTTTGCCCTTTTAAGAAAGATATATAAGTTGAAAGATATGAAGATGAATGATTATTAATTTTCTATTTTCATTCTTTTTGTCCTTTTAAGAAAGATATATAAGTTGAAAGATTGTGTGATATAGTGATGGACAATAGATTATTACAAGTAATATTTCTTGCGATTTTATCATATTTGCTGATATGTAAAATATGTGACTTTAGTTCACGTTATTATTGCGCATGTATGGTTTTATCACGAGCTTATCTAGAATTTAACGGTATGATTATTTACACTAATATCGTGCACTATGTATGAATTTGTTACGAGCTTGCCTAGAGTTTAACAGTTTGATCATTCATACTATTATCGTGTACGATGTATGAATATTATTATGAACTTATCTAAAAGTTGACAGTATTATTATTCACACTAGTATTGTTTAAATGTTTTAATTACATTATCAATTGAATGACATATACTGTATGATATTAGTTTATCGGCACGTGCGTGGCACCAAATTTTGTAGTACACTAATTTTGTAAAAAATAATTTACTTAAAAAAATAAAGTATTGAGCAAATAATTATATATGAAAGAATACATTTGTACAATTTTTTGTGAAAGATCAAAGTAAATTATCGTATGGTGACTTGTTTGTCAAAGTCAAGATAAGTTGATATTGTTTGAACTTACAAAGATGAACAATTAATATTTAATTAGATACATGTGATTTTTTTTATGATATAATGTACAAATATGTAATGAAATATATCTCACCTAATACTTTCTTATATATTGTATTTTCCGTTTTATATTTCTTTTATCTATTTCAATTATTCTAAACTTATTGTCAACGTTGATATCCCTCTTTAAATATAAAATTGATGTGGTAAATCTAATCCAACATTAATTATTTGATCCTATATTTTATCATCATTGCGAAACATAAGTGTGATGAAATTATTTTCGAACTAATTTAAAAGAATATTCTTTAATTTCAGCAGGAGAAATAATCGGATAAACACATGCTTGATAGCATTCTGCATGCATCACATTATTGTCAATTCCTGTAATAATCATCTTGTACCATTGCGTGTATAAATTATTTGAAGGGTCCGAATTTTTAAGTAGCATGACAGGTACAGTTGTTTTAAAAAATAACATGTCGTAGAAAAGATAAGTATCTCTAATTGGTGCTTGTAGACATACAAGTATATAGTGGCTTTTATTTGGTTTAAAAAAATCATTTCACTTTTTGAATTGGGTGTCCTTTTAATAAAATTTTTGGCTTTTTCTTAAGAAGGAAAAATAAAATAAAAAATATGATATTTAATAAAAGATTAATTTGACTTTTAACTTTAGGACTTATTGTTGGAAATTTACTAATGTGAAATTAAGTTTATCCCATTATTTATGACTCGAACAATTGGGGCCCCGCACGTCGGAAACGTCGTTTCCACACACGTGCACACGTAGTGCCGTGTATCGCAAATTTTATTAGAGAAAGAGATATTGGTACGTAATACGTTTGAGACATAGAATGATGGACGGTTATTGGTCAAATGACAAGTATTCCACGTTGGTAAACGAAGGAAGAAGTGTAAGATGAAACGAGTCGGAAATCGACGCGGAGCCGTGTTGCGCCGCGGAGCCGCGGCGCCACCATGGCAGCGCCGCGACGCTAAATGGTGGCTTGGCTACTGGAGCCGAGGCGCCCGACGCTAATTCGCAGAGCCGCGGCGCTTCGGAGGCAGAATGCTGCGACGAGAAGATGAAAAGTTCTGACTTTTGGGCTGGTTTTGGAGCATTGAATCTTCACTATTTGGCTGAATGTAACCCCTCAATAAGTGTCATTACATAGTTATTGAAGGTCATTAGTTGGCTAGTTGAGGGGTCATTTCCTTACACTATAAATTGAGGTCATTGGCTCAATTGTTCAAGACTTAGAAATTTTCTGAAATCTTCTTCTTCCTCTCTAGCAAGTTTTATATATTCAAAGTTCCTCAAGAGTAACACTTGAGTTTCCTTTGTTCATTTGTTAAGTTGTTGTTGTATCTTGTGAGACTATTGCCCGACAACGTAAAAGGATATATACGGGGCAATCTTGTCTTAAAGACAGAGTGCAATCACTCGACTCAGCAAATCACAAGGAGTTTGTAATCGTTCTTATTTCCAGTTTGTTGTAATCTTGAGTAGTTTATCCTTTCTAGCATTTGTAATATTTATTTACTTCCCGTTTCCTACAATTGTTGTACCCACAATTTTAAGACAAGATTTATTTTGTAAGTGATTAGAAAGATGACTGGAAGAGAACAACTCGCTTCTGATTCTGCTGATGATGCTACTCAAGGCAACCCCTCTGCCTTCCCCACTGCTCAAGGCACACCCAATGCCTTTCTGGTTGCTAACGTTACTATTCCTCCACCCTCCTATTTCCACAATGAACGCCCTGAGAAGTTTATGGGCTCCAACTTCAAGAGATGGCAGCAGAAGATGTTGTTTTATCTGACTGTTATGGGAATGACTCATTTCCTAACAGAAGATCCTCCACAAGCTGGAGATGAAGTGGACCCTCAGCCTAATGAAACGGCTAGAGGGGGCCAAGGTATACATGTCGTCAACGACATGAAGATGGTTCTTGATGCTTGGAGTCATAGTGACTTCATGCATAAGAACTATATTCTAAACTGTCTGTCAGATCCACTCTACACGGTGTATTGCGCCGTAGGCACCGCCAAAGAGTTATGGGAAAAGCTGCAGAAAAAGTACTATGCACAAGATGCTGGTACGAAGAAATTCATCGTTGAAAAATTCCTGAAATTTCAAATGGTGGATAGCAAAAATGTGATGTCCCAAGTCCAGAAATTCCAAATGATTCTACATCACCTGGATTTGAAAGGTATGAAACCAAATGAGCAGTTTCTGGTTGCATCACTGATTGAGAAGTTACCTCCCTCGTGTAATGAGTTTATGAGTTTATGAGTTACTTAAAACTCAAGACAAAGGAAATGACCTTTCAGAAACTTATTATCAAACTCCAGATTCAGGAAGATAATAAGAAGGCATTGCCTAGGGGAAAACAACCCGCTGAGGCAAAGGCAAATCTGGCTGAGGCCAAAGGGAACCCAAGCAAGAATCGCAAGTTTTAGAAAGATGGCAAGGCCCATGCGGCGGAGAAGTTCAAGGGGAACTGTCACCACTGTGGAAAACCTAGTTATATGATCAAGGACTGCCGCAAGCTCAAGACTGAGCAACAAGAAAAGGCCAAGGCCAAAGGCAAGGCACATGCTAACATCATCAAAGACACACTTCTTAACGACCTGATTGAGGAGTTCTCGGTGGTGGTGCTTGAAACAAACCTTGTTGAGACTCCCATGCAATGGTGGATGGACACGGGTGCTACCAGACAAATACGTTCCAATAGAGATTCCTTCTCCACATATACACCAGTTACAGACAAGAAGTTGTTCATGGGTAACAACGCTTCCTCTAACGTGCTGGGGGTAGGAAAGGTAGTCCTGAAGATGACTTCTGGAAAAGGAGCTCACTCTGAAGGAGGTGATGCATGTTCCTGAGATTAGGAGGAATTTAATTTCAGGTCATTTATTGGTTAATGCTGGTTTTAGGCTAGTATTTGAATCCAATAAATTTGTAATCACCGAGAATGGAACTTTTGTGGGAAGAGGCTTCATCTGTGAAGGCCTCTTCAAAGTTAACGACATGTCTGTAATACATCCAAGCAATAAAAGTGAAGCTTCTTCTTACTTGCTTGAGTCTTCTAATTTATGGCATCACAGATTAGGACATGTTAACTATAAGGTCATCCAAAGGTTGGTGAAGTTGGAGTTGTTGTCATCTATCAACGTAAACCCTCAACATAAGTGTGAGGTGTGCGTAGAGGCAAAACTCACAAAGATTCTTTTTTGATCCGTCGAAAGGAATATCTCTCCTCTAGAACTTATTCACACAGATATATGTGATTTGAAGTTTGCACAAACTAGGGGGAACAAGTACTTTGTGACATTCATTGATGATGGCACAATATATTGTTACCTTTACTTGTTGAAAAGTAAAGATGAAGCCTTTGAAGCGTTCCGACGTTACAAAACAGAAGTTGAAAACCAACTAAGCATGCGGATTAAATCCATTCGTAGCGATAAAGAGTGAGAATACGTAACGCCATTTGATGAATATTGTGCCGAATCGGGCATTATTCATCAAACGGCGGCTTCATACTCACCTCAGTCGAAGGGTGTTGCTGAACGCAAGAACTGCACGTTGAAGGAAATAATGAATGTCTTGCTAATTCCGATCTTCCCCAAAATATGTGGGGAGAAGCCGTCTTTACCGCTAATACGATTCTTAATAGAGTCCCACATAAGGGCAAGGACAAAACTCCATATGAATCATAGAAGGGAAAGAAACCCACCTATAAATATTTAAAGGTGTGGGGTTGTTTGGCAAATGTCGAAGTGCCCAAGCCAAAGCAGGTCAAAATTGGGCCTAAGACTGTAGATTGCATTTTCATCGGATATGCAAATAACAGTAGTGCTTATCGCTTCTTAGTGCATAAGTCATATATTCTAGATATCCACGGGGGTACAATCATGTCCTCAAAGAATGCTCAATTATTTGAGGATACTTTTCCTAGAAAGGAAAAAAGACATAACCTCTCACAAATGAAGTTATGAACAAAGCTCTCAGGAACCGGGAGTCGTTGACTGCCGGGATCTAGTTGGTTCAGATCTAGTAGACTTCTAAGTGGTTGAAGATCCGAAATCTAGTGTTCCAAATTCTCAGAATTTAGAGACTCCAGAGATGGAACCGAGGCGAAGTAAAAGAGCAAGAAGGATAAATCTTTCGGTCTTGACTTTGTAGCTTATATGGTTGACGAGGAACCAAGTACAAGTGCAGAAGCATTGTCAACTCCAGAGGCACCACTCTGGAAAGAAGCTATTGAGAGCGAAATAGACTACATCCTGCATAATCATATGTGGGAATTGGTTGATCTTCCTCTGGGAAATAAACCGTTTAGGTTGTAAATAGATACTCAAACGGAAGTATAAAGTAAATGGGTCTATAGATAAGTACAAAGTCAGGTTGGTAGTCAAGGGCTATCGGCATAAGGAAGGCCTTGACTATTTTGACACGTACTCCCCGATATCTATGATGACGTCCATATGAGTATTCATTGCGATCGCAGCGTTGTGTGACCTTGAGATACATCAAATGGATGTCAAGACAGCCGTCCTAAATGGTGATTTGGAAGAAGAAATTTATATGGAACAACCCGAGGGGTATGTGGTTACAGGGCAAAAGAAGAAAGTTTGTCGACTTGTCAAATCTCTGTACGGGCTGAAACAGGCCCCGAAGAAATGACACAAAAATTTTGATAGTACTCTACTATCAAAGGGTTTCACCATTAATGAGTGTGACAAATGTGTCTACACGAAAGGTAAATCTGACTCGTTCGTCATGATATGCCTGTATGTAGATGACATATTGATCAGAGGCAGCAGTCCTAGTTTGATTCTAGAGACTAAGAACATGTTGAAATAATGCTTCGACATGAAGGATATGAGTATCACATATGTCATTTTAGGGATAAAAATCTCTAAGACATATGACGGACTGGTCTTATCTCAGTCTCACTACATCGAGAATGTGTTGAGAAAGTTTGAGATGTTTGACAGTTCGCCTATGAAGTCACCACTGGATAAGAATCAAAAACTTGATAAAAATTGTGGTGCACCCGTATACCAGGAGCAATATGCACAGGTGATTGGGAGTTTAATGTACATAACAAACTGCACCCGACCTGATATTGCTTATGCAGTCAACAAGTTGGCTAGGTTTACCCGTAATCCTAGTAATGATCATTGGAAGGCGTTGAATCGGGTACTACGATACCTGAAATACACGCTAACTTACGGGTTGCATTATTTAAGATATCCAACTGTACTAGAGGGGTACAATGATGCAAATTGGATATCTGATATAGAGAACAACAAGTCCACCAATGGGTATATATTTATAATTGGTGGTGGGGCTGTGTCTTGGAAATCCTCTAAGCAAACTTGCATCGCCCCGATCCACGATGGAATCGAAGTTTATCACTTTAGACAAAGCAGGAGAAGAAGCTGAATGAGTTCACAACTTCTTAGAGGATGTCCCTTGTTGAGACAAACCCGTACTTCTGTAATGATCCACTGCGACAGCCAGTCGGCTTTAGGAAGGGCACGAAGTTCTATGTACATTCGCAAGTCTCGTCATATTCGACGGAGACATAAGACCGGTAGACAGCTGATCAGCACGGGTATAATATCCATTGATTACATAAAATCAACGGATAACATAGCGGATCCACTGACAAAGAGCTTACCCAAAGATCAGATATTCTGCCTGTCTAGGGGAATAAGCTTAAAACCCAAGCTATAAGGACTAATACGGTGGTAACCCAACCTTACTGACTGGAGATCCCATAAATTAGGTTCAATGGGAAAATTAAGTTGTAAGGGTTCAGTTGAGCGCTTTGGTGGAAGCATGAGCACTTAGGATAGTGATTTCTGTAAAGAAACATCAATCCAAAGTCGTTCCCGCGATAGACATTAAGTGCTATCTGCAATGTGAGTAAAGGTTAAGTTTCCAAAACATTTAATGATCTTCAACGGTTGAGGTTAGGTTTAGGGGAAACTTTTAATGGTTTCTAAGACTTATAAAGTGAGGTATAGTAGGATACCTTGTAGGAGAACACCTATTTAAGTGCGAGGACATGCCGCCTCAAATGAACGCACTTAAGAATCCAAGAAGTGTCCATGGCCACAACGGATAAAATATTAAGAAGAACAGAGTTAGGGAAGTTGTTGTGCTGGTACCGTTGACTTGGCTTACACTAAACACTGACGGTTCAAGACATCACGTTCACCGCGCAGTAAGTAAGTCCGATGGTATTCAACTATGGAAGGTTCAAAGTGGAAACTACCTATCCAGATGCAACATCTGTTCGCTAAAAGATTGCTGAAAATATGCACCTTGTGAGTGCGCCAAAATCTCTTTCAAGAGGGGATTGTTAGAAATTTACTAATGTGGAATTAAATTTATCCCATTATTTATGACTCGAACAATTGGGGTCGCGCACGTCGGAAACGTCGTTTCTACATACGTGCAAACATAGTGTCAAGTATCGCAAATTTTATTAGTGAAAGAGATATTGGTACGTACGTAATACGTTTGAGACATAGAATGATTGACGATTATTGGCCAAATGACAAGTATTCCACGTTGGTAAACGAAGGAAGAAGTGTATGAAGTGTAAGATGAAACGAGTCGGAAATCACCGCAGAGCCGTGAAAGGCCGCGACGCTAAATGGTGGCTTGACTACTGGAGCCGAGGCACCGCGACACTAATTCGTGGAGCCGCGACGCTTCGGAGGCAGAATGCTGCGACGGGAAGATGGAAAGTTCTGACTTTTGGGCTGGTTTTGGAGCATTGAATCTCCACTATTTGGCACATGAATTCAGCCATAATTTGGCTGAATGTAACCCCTCAATAAGTGTCATTACATGGTTATTGAAGGCCATTAGTTGGCTAGTTGAGGGGTCATTTCCTTACACTATAAATTGAGGTATTTGACTAAATTGTTCAAGACTTAAAAATTTTCTGAAATCTTCTTCTTCTCTTTAGCAAGTTTTATATATTCAAAGTTCTTCAAGAGTAACACTTGAGTTTCCTTTGCTCATTTGTTAAGTTGTTGTATCTTGGGAGACTATTGCCCAACAACGTAAAAGAGATATATACGGGGCAATCTTGTCTTAAAGACAGAGTGTCATCACTCGACTCAGCAAATCACAAGGAGTTTGTAATCGTTCTTATTTCAAGTTTGTTGTAATCTTGAGTAGTTTATCCTTTCTAGCATTTGTAATATTTATTTACTTCCCGTTTCCTACAATTGCTGTACCCACTCTTTTCACTTTTAATATAGTATAAACACAGATATAGATAGATATAGATTTGCTACACTCTATTAGTTGAATATTTATAGCAAAAACTATACTTAATAGCTAAAAACACTAATATAATATTTTTCTTATACAATTTGTATGACTATGGGGAGGACGTGTTCTTTGTGAATTCCATTGTATTTCATTAGGAGGAGAACCTTATAAAGACCGTATTAGTTTCTTATTAAAGAAATGCAAGATTAACCGAGAATGTAAAATAATTTTTCTGTGATTACGACATTTTCATATATTTCAATTATAAAAATTATCCATAGTACTTTTATATTTTCACTGTATGGAATTACACTGAATTATATGTTGTTATTGTTGTTATCCGTTGTACTTTTATATAAATTTTTTAAAATTCATAACTTTTATAGTCGAAATTCCATAATTGTTTTTTAAAATAGAGAAAGCGCGAGAGAGTAATAAGTTAATAACAATAATAATAATATATCAGTGTAATCTCATAAGTGGATAATATAGAATTTACATAAATCTTATCTTTACCCTAGAAATACCTTTAGAGACGTTTTCGATAAATATTTACATAAATGTAATGAAGTATAACACAATACAACAATATCCGAGTGAGCGGCAAGGGAATTGGGAGTAGGGATGGCAATTGGGCGGGGCGGGTGCGGGTACCCCCTCCCCCGCACCCGTACCCGCCAAAAAAAATTATACCCGTCACCTACCCGCCACCCGTGGCGGGTACAATTTTCAACATCCATACCCGCCTAGGCGGGTATATTTCTATACCCGCCGTCCACCTACCCGTCCACCTACCCGCCCGCCTACCCGCTCCACCACCCAAGTGGATATCCGTCACCCGCCTGTACCCGCCTCCACAAACATTTCTCTATTATCTTCTTCTACTCTTTTAGCATAGCAGTATTATCTAATAAATTCAAACCAGTAATATTAGAAATAAAAGAAATGACAAATAAATACAACCAACAATAGTCAAATTCAAACAAGTAATATTTTCAGTGCAAACCCAAATAGTTAACAAATGACAAAAACAAAGTTGATCCAAGTTAGCAAAGAAGAACATCGCTTAGCAAAGAAGAACATAAGTAAGCCAAAGAAATTTCAAAGAACAACAACATCAAGAAGCCAAAGAAGAATAACAACATCGATTCAAGAAGCCACAACAACATCAAGAAGCTGAAGAAGAATAACAAAGCCAAGAAGAATTAGCAAAGAGCCAAAGAATAATTAGTAGCAGCCAAAGAAGAAGATAGCAAAGAAGACAAAGAAGAAGACAAAGAACATCGCTTAGCAAAGTAGCAACATCAAGAAGCCAAGAATAAAGAAAAGCCAAAGAATTAACAAAGAGCCAAGAAGAATTAGCAAAGAGCCAAAGAATAATTAGTAGCAAAGCCAAAGAAGAAGATAGCAAAGAAGACAAAGAAAGAAGACAAAGAACATCAAGAAGTTAAAGAAAGAATAAAGAAAGCCAAGAAGAATTAACAAAGAAAGCCAAAGAAGAATTAGCAAAGAAAGCCAAGAAGAATTAGCAAAGAAAGCCAAAGAAGAATTAGCAAAGAAAGCCAAAGAAGAAGATAGCAAAGAAGACAAAGAAAGAAGACAAAGAACATCGCTTAGCAGAGCAACATTAGTAAGCCGCTTTGATCACATGATTAGCAAAGAAGCCAACAACATCGATCGACTTATTCCTCAAGATCACATATTTCCATCTCCTTAACATCACCACCACCTGCATAATGTATAAAGTATAAACAAAGTAATTAGAGTCTAACTTCAATTTAATACAACATAAATAATTTAATCAAATTAATGTTACCTTTAAGATCCGCCCAAATCCAGTTTTGAGCACACATTAATGCCTCCACCGTTTCCGGAAGAAGTCGACTACGATAAGGATCAAGTACACGTCCACTAGTGCTAAATGCGGATTCCGATGGGACATTAGAAACTGGAATGCTCAATATATCCCTTGCTATTTGTTGGAGAATGGGATAATTATTTCCATTTGTTTTCCACCAATTAAGAATATCAAAATCATCCACAAGTGGTACAGTTTCAGCTTCCAAGTACTTCTCTAAATCAGATTTTAGTCCAACTTTACTATTGTCTTGTGACACAAATTGTGCAAACTCTTGCATGTACCCCATTCTCATACTACTTGTAACATCAGTTGAAGACATGTGATTACTTACCATTTTTGTGCCCATACTCATCCACCAATTCCTTTAGAAAATCATAAATCCTTTTTACCTCGACATCAACAACAAGCGTATCATAAATTTTAGCAAAGTAAAACCGAATGAGAGCCATCTTGAACCTAGGATCAAGTATAGTTGCCACGCCCATAAGACCGTTAACATCTAACCAATACTTATTGTATTTATCTAGCATTATCTCAACCATTTTTCCTATATAAATGGTAGGTGAGGACAACAAGTTGGTTAATAAGATTCTAATCTCACAAATTCTAGGGAAATAAATATTGGCAGTCGGATGCGTCGAGGCGTAAAAATTGATGTGTAATATCATTAAACACTTCCAATAGTTCACATATTTTCACAACCTTATCCCAATCTTCACTAAGTGGTGGATTTTTGTACATATTATCTCGCGCACTTAAAACAACAAACACCTCCTTAAACTTCATAGCAACTAGAAGCATGTCATACGTCGAATTCCATCGAGTTTTACAATCAAGTATAAGTGATTTTGAACAATCAGGAACAACTTGCTTAGCTACTTGTTCAAATTTTTGAGCTCTCTTATGTGATGAAGTCCAAAAGACAACACTTTCCCTAATTCTTTCAATACCCTCTTTGAAAACGGCACATAAACCATCTTGAACAATCAAATTAAGTATGTGTGCACAACAACGCATATGGAGAAAACGCCCATGCAACATCAATGAACCATAAGGAAACTCCAAACGCAATAAATTCATCATTGCATCATTTGTAGTGCAGTTATCAACCGTTATAGAAGACAATCTAAGATCAAGATTCCAAGATTGAATGCATTCTTTTAAAGACTCGGCAAGCACCTCAGTTGTATGCGGTGCCGGGACATACAAGAACCTATAAGATTGATATGAACATAATACTACTATTAAGAATTTTGAAATAAAAACTTGCATAATCACATAATCATAGAAGACCACAACTATCAAATAATCACAACCAGTTACCACATTACAACTTGCATTACAACTTACCTATGCAATTACATATATATAGATTAGGAGATGGAATACATTACAACTTACCTGATGATTCGACTTTGGAGTTTCCATGAATTATCAATGAAGTGTGCGGTAATGACCATGTATCCTTTTTGATAGTTTGCAGTCCACATGTCGGTAGTCAAAGAAAACCTTCCTTTGACTTTCCTTAACAAAGCACTTATACTCTCTTTTCGAGCATTGTGTCGCTGGAGAATGTCTTTTTGTTGTGTTGCGGCAGGGAACCTTGAAACCTGGTTGAAGAGTATTAGAATACTTTCTAAAGCCATAATGCTCAACTATGCTTAGTGGGTATTCATGGAGAATAATCATTTCGCTAAGTCTTGTCTCGCATTATCTTGGCGGAACTCATACGGGACAATGTCAGCCTCATTCAGATCACAAGGGCTAGCAAGTGTACCAAACATCCTTGTTTGTCTGAGATCCATGTATTTCTTTTTGAACATTTACTTGCATGCTCTTTCAAGTGACTTGTTCCAGCCTCTTGGTCCTCCCGCAAGTTGCTTCAAACAATGGTTGCACTCGCTTTTATTTCTTCCCTACTGCTTTCCTTGTAAAATTATCCCAAACTTTTGATGTATGTCTACTGGTTCAGAGTAAAGCAAGTATCTGCAGAATTAGTTTGCTCTTGGCTCTCTACAATTTCTTTACATGTTTCCATCAGTATTCTGGGTACAACTTGCCGTAGAAGGATCGATGGGAAGACATAGTAGTGGCATTACCCTTGCTCGCCATTCTTACCTATGCAATTACATATATATAGATTAGGAGATGGAATACAAACAACAACAATAACCACAAGAATCGAACAATAATCGAAGATGGAACACAAACAACAACAATCATCCTACTAAAAACAAGAGTAACTCCCCTTAAGGCATAACTAAACAGCCTTAACAACAACCATAAATGAGCCAGAAATACAACAATTATTTATACTAAAGCACAGTAGATCAACAACCCATTTAACACAACATGGCAGCTCAACAAATGCAATATGTGCAGCAAAACAACAGTAGTAAATAACAATAATTTATCTCAAGTTACAGCAACTCAGGAAAACATAACAAGTATGACCAAAATCAAGTATGACCAAAATGTTAATGCATTTTTATCAACAATAAATAGGAAAATATTATTAGTTTATCAAATGAGACACAACACATATTTCTTGTTAATGGTCTGACTAGTTTATTATGCTTCGACACTTTACAGTGAACAAAATATATGCTTCGACACTCGATAGACTGACCTTTTTTTAGTGTAGCAAACTGAGGCGGAGCGAACTAATAACCGATGGGTTTGGGTGCAGTGAACTAATGGCCGACGGGTTTGGGGGAAATAAGGGCTGATCGCTGGTCGATGGTCGACGGCCGACGGTCGATGGCCGATGGATTTGGGGGAAAATAGGTCGATGGTGATGGAGATGGGTGATGGTCGACGGCCAGATGTGTTTGGGGAAATAAGGTCGATGTTCGTGGTCGATGGTGATGGATTGGTCGATGGCGTCGGCGGTGATGGGTTAAGAGTTAAGGGTATCGGTCGTCGGCCGGTCGATGGTAGATGGTCTCTTGAAGATGAGAATATCGGTCTTGGCCGATCGATGAAGAGAATAACCAATTCGAAATTTCGAATGGATGTGTTGGACTGTTGGGAGTATGGGTGCTGAACCCTAGTAATCTAATAAAGAGTATTGGGTTTATGGATGGGCTTATGGAATACAGACTACTATTCTAATATTATTGGGCTTATGAGGCGGGTAGGCGGGCGGGTAGGCGGGCGGGTAGGCGGGTATGACTGCAAATCCACTACCTACCCGCATACCCGTGGCGGGTATATTTTCAATACCCATACCCGCTTACTACCCGTCAAAGTTATACCCATACCCGCCCCAACTGGGGCGGGTGCGGTGCGGAATCCGCAAAATTATACCACCTGCCATCCCTAATTGGGAGCGTACATGTCTCGTTGCAGCCTCATCCTATGTTTGGCTATACAAGAAGTGCTTCACTAGTAGCGGCATTCAGAATGCGATCATCATCATCAACCGCCTTTTCACCAAACCCTAATCTTGCCCTTCATTGCACAACCATGAAAGCCACCTCCGAAGTACCATCAAAAGCCCCTTCCTATCCTTTCTTTTCTAATCCTAAGATTACTATTACCAATTTCCCTCAAAATCTTGCACCATCTAAGTGCTTCTCTGCAACAGGAGCAACAAACCCTGTTCCCATTCTGAAGGCTAATAATGCCTTGCGGAATAAGGATGTCGAAGGTAGCGGGTTGAGCTCTGACCCGCTACTTGTGGTAGTTTCTTTCTATAAATTTGCTGATTTCTTTGACCATGCTGATTTGAGGAAACCATTGAAGGAACTCTGTGAGAAACTGGTAATTCTTGCTTTTTTACTTTGCTTACAGTTAATAGATCTATTTTGTTGTAGAAAGATTTGAGATTTTTTTAGCTTAAGTTGTAGATGTATTCTTGTTATTGCAGCTTCAAATGTTTTGCAGTGCTTTAATGGCTGTTTGCTGCATATGGAAATTTAGTTGAATTATTTGAATGCAATGCTAATGTGCCTTTGTTGTTTATCTCATTCATGTTTGGAATTGGGTGTGATTGCTTAAAGTATTTGCAAATGAAGAGGAATATATATTGTTCATTTTCTGCAAGCTTGCAAAATTGTTATGTATTCTTTGCTGGAAATTGCTCAAGTATACCAAGTCTTTTTTCTTCTTCTTAAGGGTGTGATCGGTATGAAGGAAAATAGTTTCCATGGAAAATGTTACTCTTGGAAAATGTTTTCCAAGGAAAGAAGTGGGTTTCTTACCTATTTTCTTGTGTTCGGTAAAAAATATTTGTATATAATCTAGACAAGGATAGGGGTCTGGGGTGAAGATGAGGTGTGTTGGAGGGCGGGGGTGAAGATGAGGTGTGTTGGAGGGTGGGGAGGATACAATCAATGTAATGTTACTCGTGGAACTTGTTTTCTCATTTTCCTCATTTTTAAGGAACTTGTTTTCCTAGAAAAGTTTTTTTGGAAACCGAACATAGGAAAATTGGAAACATTTTCTGAAAAATGTTTCCCTCCATACCGGACACACCTTAAGTGTCTAGTTTGACGCTCTGCTGTTGGCCAGTATTTGGTAGATGTGCATTACCCAGCTTGAGTCTTCAAGATGGGCCAGGAAGCTGTTGCTTTGCTTTAATGTGGAGAGATGGCTTCTTTCTTATCTGTTATGTTTTGTTAAAATTGATGATTAGTTAAATTTCTATCGTCCTTTTGTTCAGAATAATTCGAAAAGTTTGTGCAAGCTACGCACTTCAGTTTTCCCTTAATTCTTGAACAATAAATGCATGCCCCTCTCTTCACCTCTATTCATCCATACCCACCTTGGAAATTTCTCCTTAACCAGGTCTTTAGTTTCTGTCACATTAAAAGTTAGATGTTCTATTCAAGGAAGTCATAATAAGTTTTGCTTGTTCTTCTTCTCAGCATGTTCGCTTGTTGTTTCTGTATGTGATAAAATAGTAACTGCTGCTCCGTTATATAACATGTTTGCTGTGTTCTTTGTATGGCTGGTGAATCTTCTTCCCCTTATTCAGCTCCTCTTCATAAGTACTATTTTGTTTGATAATGCATTTTTCAATGTCACTCGTTCCTCACCAAGCTGATCAAATTCAGCGTGTTTCAGGTGGTATTATTCTTGCACCTGAAGGAATCAACGGCAGCATATGTGGTACACGGGATTCACTGGAGAGTGTTCTTGGATTTATTCAAAGTGATGAGCGTCTGAAGGGGCTTAGATTGATTGAGTCACCAGTGAGCCCCGAGGAAGAGGCTCTTCATCATGGACATACAAGCAGCTCTCCTCTTGCAGCGGGTGAGGATGCTCCCTTTAGGTGGGATCACGTGAGGGTGAAGCTCAAAAAAGAGGTAGGTTCACTGGCCAAGTGCGGTAAAGTTGCCTTACATTGAAGATAATGCCCATATGCCCCTCAGATCCTGGAAGTTGCTTTATTATATCCTCTCAGCATCAAGCACTTATCATATGTTTCTTTAACAGATAGTTACACTTGGAATGCCTTCAGTTTCACCCATTGAAAAAGTTGGCAAGTACATTAAACCAAAGGATTGGAATGCATTGATTAGTGATCCAGATGTTGTAAGTTCTTTATCCAGTAACATCTTTGTTCTGTTTAATTATTGATTAATCGATTTTTGAAGAATCTTATTTTGCATCAACATAAAGATTATGACGTTAACTTACTCATAACTTCAGCTTGAGCCTAATATTCATCTAATGCGCTTTGTATCCTTTGGTTGAGTTGTGATTAAAGTCATGCATATCTAAATGATATCCTGTATTTTTTTATCGGTAAATAATATCTTCTATTTTAACTTTACTTTCCACTTGTATGAACCATCCTTTATGTGTAATGTAGCTTATATAGGTGAACTACTACTCCTCCTCCTCCTATCTTCTTCTGCGCTGCTGTTCTGCTAGGGTATCATTGCTTTGCTGCCCCTTTTTGTTCTTTTTCTTCTTGATTTCACTGCTGTGGCGGCGTCTTCTTCGCTGACTGCCGCCATTGCTGGCGGGTCTTTTATAAAGATTTTATTTTTCTTTCAGTTTATTTAATAGTAAAAAATCAGTTTATTTAATATTTCCTTAACAGTATTTGTACAAATACTTTTTCAATTTGTAAAATCAATTTATTTAACTACTTTTTAAATATTATTTAGATAAATACTTTTTTTCAGTTGGTTTGATAGTACAAAATCAGTTTATTTAAATACTTATTAATACTCCCTCCGTCCCAAAAAGATTGTCCTAGCTTGACTTGACACGAAGTTTAAGGAATAATGGAAGACTTTTGAAATGCGTGGTCCAAAGCAAGTCTTAGATATTTGTGTGGCTGTAAATCATCTCATAAAGTAAAATTATTTCTAAATATAGAAATGTGCCAATTTTTTTGAGACAAACTAATAAGGAAAGTAGGACAATCTTTTTGGGACGGAGGGAGTAGTATTTAAATAAATAATTTTTAGTTTGATTATCCTTATGCCGGGGGTTACTGAAAACAACCTCTCTACCTCCAAAGGTAGGGGTAAGGTCTGCGTACGCTCTACCCTTGTCAGACCCCACTTTGTGAGATTTCACTGGGTATGTTATTGTTGTATTATATAAGTACCTTTTTCAGTTTGTTTAAGAGTAAAAAATCAGTTTATTTAAATACACACTTATTCAGTTGGTTTAATAATACAGTATGAGTTTATGTAAATACCTTTTTAATACTATTTTATTAATACTTGTAAGTTTGTTTAATGGTAAAAAATCAGTTTAATTAGAAGTATCTTTATTTTTCTTTTTTCTTATTATTTGTTTCGGTTTCAGATTTAGTTTTGAGGCTCTAAACCATTTGGTTTTGATTTTGCCCCTCCTATAGAAAATTATTAGTGACTTGCTAACATGTATTATTTTGTTGAGTTTTTGTTTAGTTAGTTATTTTATTTATTTGTGCAATGTTAATGTTGCAACTTTTTAAAAATTACGCTTCACTTCAATGAAGCGAGCGTTTTGCTTCTCGCTTCACGCGTTAAGCGAGGCAGACCCTTGTAGCTTTTTTCCGCTTCACGTTTCCGAAAGCACTGATTCCGTGACTTCAAATCGTGCTTAATGTCATAAGTTCGTGTAGAAATGGCAAGTAAGATGCCTCAATAGGACGAGACAAATAATTTGCTTTGCATCTTAGGCCTGTAATTAATGCGGAAATTACAGTCCAGTAACTTCATTTCTATTGCTATAGTGTTTGTATGGTCAAGTTGGTCAAGTTCTTTAAGGATTGTTGATTAATCAGAATGGTGAAATGATGCTCGAGGAGATTTTATCGCCAGTTACTCACATATTGAGTAGTGACGAACAATTCTTTATGATAAGTTGAGGCCCTTTGCATGTGCAAGCGCAAACTCTTGCTAAAATATGATATAGGTGCCCTTTTGAGCGCACATTGCCAATCCCTTGACTTGAAACATCGGTATTCACCTAAAAATCATGGCTAATCCGACAATGCTAGCAGTGATGTTGAGCCCAATTTTGCTTTAAAAGTCTCAAAGTATTGATTGGGTCGCTTCAGTCCATTTAAATGACTCCATACCTATAAGTTTGAGAGTTCCTTTGTTGCAAGTATAATGATGATTCGGTGGTAGTAGCTGGCTAGGCCCAAGAAAGCTTCGCTTCCTTCACTGACTGTGGAGGAGGCCATTCTTGGATGACAGAGATTTTGCTTGGGTCAACTGCTAAACCATTAAAAGATATAACACGACTTAGGAGGTAATCCACCGATGTCGGGCCAAGTACACACTTTGATTGTTTGGCTACAAGCTAATGTTGATGAAGCAACTGCATAACCAAAATCAAGTGCTTTAACCAAGTGAGGATGTGGACTAATAAATTCTCAAAGAAAACCAAGACAAATGGACGTTGATAAGGCTGGAAAATCTCGTTCATGGTGGCCTGTAACGTGGATGAACCATTGGTTAATTCGAACGGCATCACGAGAAACTCGTAATGCTCATCATGAGTGTGGAAAATAGTATCGGCTATGTCCTCTAGTTTGACTCTGAGCTGATGATAACACGTTCGACTTAGAATAATATTACACATATGCAATTTGTCAAACAATTCATTGATGGTAGGAATTAGGTACTAGTCTCTGATGATAGCATTAGGGGCACGATAATAGATGCTGAAGCATAAGATCCCATCCTTTGTACAAACTAGCAGACTGAGTGATACAATAAAGGATAGAAGAAAAAGGAAACTGATAAGGAATTCAAAAAGACAAGGAAATTAAAGGATCGATAAGTTGACACAAAGAGAAATACCAATTGGCAATCAAGGTTCTATATAACCAAGACATCCGATTGAGTAATCACAAGCACCAAACTTCTTAAGATGATCTCAAGAGAAATAAAGTCCCCAAGCAATCAACCTTCTCAACAAAGCAACCAACCAAAAGCTTCAACAAGCTCTTATCTCTCAAAAGAGTATCAAATATCATTCATCAAAATAATCTACCCTCTAAATGAAATAAAAGTCTACTAATACTAGGATAGGAAGGAAGATTACTAGCTATTACAATTATACCCTTAATGAAGTAAGGGCCTTGTTTGGTTGTCTTCCTTTGTAAATGAAAGCTTGCATTTTTTAAGAGTTAGCCACTTTTGCATGCATAACTTTCTTCCTCCACAATTTGGCCATCTTGATGCTCTTCCTCCTCCCATGCGATCTTCCATACTTGGGATCACCGGGATGGAGCCAAGTCATGCTCTCAAGTTCCCATCTTCATACATGACCCTTTTGCGTCTTGGAGTTCATGGATTTGGATTGCATCATTCTCCCCTTCTTGAAAGAAATTTGTCCTCAAATTTAAGGGGTCACCTACACACATCCCATAAGAAGACAACAAGACAACAAGCCAACACTACATGATTCATTAGTACTAGAGAGATCCGCAAGAATTATCTCACAATGACAATCATCATAAGCAAACAAGTAGTATAGGAAAGTGTCTCTTAGATCAATTTCAAATGTAAAATCCTCATTAGAAACATATGCCTCCCCACAAAAACATGAAACCTCACAAGAAAACAATTTGGCAAGGAGAGTATCTACCAACGTAATATCATCAATATAGCCCAAGTCATCAAAATCATTCACTACATCAAAGTCAAACTCAAATATTGTCATAGGGCTACTACAAGATGAAAACATACTCATATCACCAAGATAACTCTCCTCGTCATACGCAAACAAATAGTAAAGTAAGGTGTCACTTAAAATAACTTGATCAATGACATCCGCACATGTAAGTGCACTATTGGATTCAAGAACAAACTCAAGATCAATGTTAAGGTTTGAACGACGCTAAGAACAAGTATCAACTAGCAAATAAGCATCACCTTCTTTTTCAAGACACTTTTTCCCCATAAATGTGTTATCGTTCCCGAGGGAAGATCTCCCTCATAGGGAATAGTGTCATCATTCCATAGTGGATTTTCAAACACCTTGTAGCTCCCAAAAGTGGCTACACTTTCAACATTACAATACAATCCACTAGACATTTCACTTTCAATAGCCATGTGATCATTAGACAAGACATTATCTTTAAAGAGATAAGAATCAATAAACACCGAGGGGTCAAAGCATGCAATTTCACTCTCAGAAAGACAAATGTCATTTTTCAAAGCACTTTCATTCACATGACTTTCCACATGACACATATCACCAACACAATCTTGAGTCCCATCACATGACACTAGACCAAGAGACTCATTTTTATATGAAGCAAACAAGGGTGGGGTGTCATATTCTTTCAAAGGACCAACTACATAAACTTCCTCACTAACTAGAGGCGCATTAAGCACATCACACGATTCCTCAATTAGTGAACTAACATTACAAACAAGTTGATCAATACAAATATTAACACTAGTTGGTAGCATGAGCTCACAAGGTTCACTAACATGATTTTCATAATTTAAGTCAACTAGTGTTTGAGCATACTCATCACATGACAATGTACTATCATTCAAATCACAAGTGTCAAACTAGATAGACACAAATCGATCTTGCAAAAAGAATCAATGATCAACTAGTGTATGAGCACTCTCAACAACGACATTATCATCAAATGGTAAAGGATCATTAAGCTCACACAAAGACAAACTACTACTCACACGAAGAATCTTCTTTACCTTGACAACTCACTTGACCAAGTGAAGAGATGGTCTCGGCCTCCATTCTCTCTTTCAAACACGGGGGGTTCTTCACATGAAGACTCCTTTAATATTTCATTTCCTTGGGTACCTACAAGAGTCGTCACCACAAGATGAAAAAGTAAAGGGGTTAGATTGTATTTGTGGCAATTTCCTCACGTCACTCCACACATCCTCTCTTTTTTTCACTCTTAAGTTGCCATGTTGCACTCCCTCGCTTCTCTAAATCTTTTGTCTCTCAAGTTCTTTAGAGATGGGAGGCACTTTAAGGATTTCCTTGGGTTTAGGAGGCCCCTTCACTTCAAGCTTCCATGTAACTTCACAAGGGGTATCTCCTTTCTTTTCTTTGGTTGACAAGGTTTCCATGGGAGGAGGTTTTTGCAACCTTGCATTCATTGTCTCTTGTGGAAGAGGTTGTCGAAAGAGAAGTCTCCCGCATTTGTTCACTGCATACTTATGCCACTCTCTTTCATAGATTAGCCCATGAATTTCAAACCAGTCAAGTCCCAAAAACGAGTCACAACCTTCCAAAGGGAGAACGTCACACCAAACTTCCGCTTCGTAGCCTCCACAAGTAAATGATACCTTCAGCACTTTATCAACTCAATTTCCCTTTTGATCATAATAAGGGTGTTTCCTCCTCAAGCAAGATAAGCCCAATCAATTAACCACATTAGAGGCAATAAAGTTATGGTGATAGGAATCATCAATCATAAGGCGGAATCCCACAACATCACATATCCCCACGAGCATTTGGCTACACCTCCCTTTAAGCTCTCTTCATCGTTCCTCCTTACATTCCGCGATTTATCCTATTCTCTAGGTGATCCATTTGACTATTCAATTTGACAAGCATAGCCATCACATCCTCAAGCGTAGCTCCCCCGGTGGTAACTTGTGTTTCTCCGTCTTGATTCGCCATTAGTACCTATTTAAGACACTCAACAAAGCAAGCAAACATGTTACGCTCAAGTATGCGGACCTTTTGAATGCCTCACAAATTGCTTCAGCTAATGGTTGTATGTTTGTTAACGTGGTTGAGTTGCAAGGTCCCATTTACTACTCGAGGTCAAGAGTGGATTCTTGTTGACTCGAAGAAAAGGACGACTCAGTTCAAACTAACGCACTTGAATCAAGAAAGTATCAACGAAATTTTAAAATGAAAAAAGAATGAAAAGAATTGGGACGAAAAGAAATGGAAATCAAGAATTAATTAACAAATAAGTAGTATTAATTACTATTTGTTAATTAATTAGAAGCATATAAGTAATAAAATTAGGATAAGAAATCAAACCGGAAGAATTTCGGGTGAAAACCGGTCGAAACAACCCAAAACAGTGGCTGGAAAACAGGGAAAAAAGCCCTCTGAATGTACTGTGCACGCACTGACAGGGCGCGTCGACAGACGTGGTAGCCTGCTGGCCGCTGATGCGGCACGCTGACGTGGCGCCTATGTGGCACTGCCGACTCAGTTGGTCAGCTGATATGACGCTGACATGGCAGTGCTGACGTGGTAGCGATGACGTAGCAATTTCTTTTTTTTTGCGCTCTAATTTGGATAAATGGCTGATCTGTGGGAACCTTCTTTTTTTTTTTCCAACAAACACCTTTTGATCACTTGACGTGAACTTTTTTGATCAAAAACCCCTTTCGAGTGTTTCTTCCTCGTGAATGTATGAAGATAGCTCAAGAACACGAAGAACAACCAAAATTCAATAGGGTCCAAATCAACTCCAATTGCCACCAAATTTCAAATCCAAGCTCCCTTGATGAGTAGAACAAAACCCTCCAACTTTTGAAGCCAATAACACCTTCCTTCACCAAAATCCACTTTCAAGTTTGAAACCTTCAAGCTTCAACAATGGTGGAATCTTCAAAACACCTCTAAATGCCACGAAATTTGAAACCTAGAGGTTTTTGATATCAAGGAACTCAAATTTGACCTCAAATCCACCAAAACAACAAATTTTTTTGGGGGGTTTTGGATAATTTCTGATTTTTGAAATTTTTTTTGGGATTTTTCGATTTGTATTCTATTTTTTTTTTTGGGATTTTTGTAGTAACAACAGCCAAGACCAGATTTGTAAAAACAAATCTATAACCAAGCTCCTTGATACCAATTGATACGATAAAGGATAGGGAAACAAAGAAACTAACTTAAAATTCAAAAGACAAGGAAATTAAAGGATAGATAAGTTGACACAAAGAGAAATACCAATTGGCAACCAAAGTTCTATATAATCAAGACCTCTAATTGAGTAATCACAAGCACCAAACTTCTTAAGGTGACCTTAAGGGGAACAAAGTCCCCAAGCAACCAACCTTCTCAATAAAGCATTCAACCAAAAGCTTTAATAAGCTCTCATCTCTCAAAAGAGTATCAAATATCATTCATCAAAATAATCTACTCTATGAAATAAAAGTCTACTAATACTAGGATAAGAAGTCTACTAGCTATTACAATTATACCCTTAATGAAGTAAGAGCCTTGTTTGATTGTCTTCCTTTGTAAATGAAAGCTTGCATTTTTAAGAATTAACCACTTTTGCATGCATAACCTTCTTCCTCCACAATTCAATCATCTTGATGCTCTTCCTCCTCCCACGCGATCTTCCACACTTGGGATCCCCGGGATGGAGCTAAGTCATGCTCTCAGGTTCCCATCTTCATGCATGACCCTTTTGCGGCTTGGAGTTCATGGATTTGGAATGCATCACTGAGGGAGTAAAGGGGTGGTGCCAATCCAAATTATTTTGTTCTTGAGCATGTCAATAACCAATTGCTCCATGACTTGCGTCTTGAGTAGCCAATCTGGCGATGCCACGTCATCGTTATAGGGAAAGAAACCACCACAACAAACAATTGTTTTACAGGTGTTTCAAAATTCACTTTGTGCAATTACCCGGTTACTACTCAATGTATAATCTAGTCCCATTCCCTTTTTGTCAAATCACCTTTTTCAAGATATCTTACCCGACTTTATGCCACATCCCTTCTTTTACTCCCCAAAATAAGGAAATATGTTTCCATTATTTTAGGCTTTATCAAAGTCACTTTTGAACACATTTTTTCTCTCTTTATACACACATACATAAAAGTCGGGGGGGGGGGGGCATATTTTTAGTGAGGGGGATACATTGCATCAAAACTTTTGCTTTTTTCTCTCTAGTCAATGCTGCCATCGAGCATCGAAGCTCATCGCTGGCGGGCGACGAATGACGCCACACCGTAGTTATTGTTTCTCAGCGATTTGAGACAGTAGGATCCGGAGGAAAAAAATACACGTAAATATATATGAAACACAAGAACATGATGCTCTAGAGCTTGGCGTTTTCTGGCCAGATCTGGTTAGGTCCGATCAACTTTGGTAGGACTCACTTTGTTCCCGTAGTTACTATTTGAGGAGTAGAGAAAGTGAAGGGGACAACCGTGGCCGTCGGATTCGCAGTCTCCGGTGGCTTATCGGCAATGGACGTCGACTAAGATCTTAAAAAACCAAAAAAAGGAAATGTAAAGATGAAGTGAATAAAAAGAAAAAAAGGGTTACTGGATTCCGACAATTCGTTGATGTGAGATGAGACAAAGAAAGAAGGAAAGTTGGGCCACGAGGGAGATGACCGTTTGGTCTGGTTGTTGTTCGCTGCTCCGCCATTGAGCTTCGTTGGTTGCCAGTGGCAATAGCTAGAGAGGAGAGTAAAAAAATTGATGCAATGTATCTCCCTTCCTAAAAAATATGTTTTTTCGCTTTGTCTTCCGTGTGTGCGTGTGTATGTATAGAAAGAGAGAACAAATGTAAAAGTGGCTTTGAAAAGCCTAAAATAAAGGAACCTGTTTCCTTAATTTGGGGGAGGGAATGTGACATAAAGCCATGTAGGATTATTTGAAAAAGGCTCTTTACAAAAAGATGATGGAACTTGATTAAACACTGGGCGGTAACTGAATAACTGCACAAGGTGAATTTTAAAATACATGTGAATCAATTGTATTTGTTATGTGGTTTTTTTACCTGGATCGATGATGTGGTGTCACGAGATTGGCAACTCTGAGTTGTTTTGGACCTTTTGACACAGACTGGTTCGTGTTTGAAAGACCTTTTAGCTTCCATGTATTGATAGATTATGCTACAAATATTTATGAATTGATTATAACAAAAAAATTATTAATTGGGCTAAAGTAAGAATGGATTAATTAGTAAGAAACCAAATGTTGTCAGTATAAAATGACTATACAATAAAATAATGAAAAATGTTGATAAAATGACTAGTATAATAGTATTGGATAAATTTAGAATAAATTTGATATATTTGACAATAACAATGAATTGATAAAAATCTAGATATTTACAAAAACAAGGATAATTATCAATAAATTGTTCAAAGTTGGAAAAATATGTAAAAATCATATATTATGCTATTAATGACTTGAAAGCAGGAAGAAGTTAAAATTTTAAGCACGGAGAGCCAAAATTGAGTGTCAACAGAGGTCATATTAACCGTCAATTCAAGGAATTTAGAGATCCTAATTTGCAACAGAGGTCATATTAATCGTCAATTCAAGGAATTTAGAGATCCTAATTTGCAACAGAGGTCATATTAACCGTCAATTCAAGGAATTTAGAGATCCTAATTTGCATGAAATTATGGGTGTTTATGCTAGAAACTTGCACGGGTGCTCCCCCGACATGACATCGGAATGTGGGTGAAGTACCTCCAATTGAGGCGTGATATGAAATAGTCGAATGCTCCTGTACCTCAAGGCACTGTAACTCCTTCGCCAATACTTTATTAGATGTGAATTTGTCCAGTAAGGCCGAATAGGAGTTAGGCTCTTTTGATAGTAACAATAATTGGGGAAGAGATTTGCAGTTATGGGACAATGAGAACCTCTCGTCACAATAGTAGTATGATCGCCACTCTCGGTGATTGGATCTCCGTCACAGTAAGACGATTGATAAGTTGATGATAGTTTGGGATTTGGTTGGTAGAGAATTGTGGAAGGAGTTGGCTGAAATTTATGGTTTGACCTCGCAACCATGGGTAATTGGTTGGGATTTAATATTGTCAGATTTAGTGAAGAAAAGGTGTTGCAAGGAATACTAGAGCTATGAGAGATTTCTCCAAAATCATCAATGAACTTTCATTAGTGGATCCCCCACTTCATGGAGGTACTTTTACATGGTTTAGAGGGGAGAATAATTGGTGTGCTTCCAGGATAGACAGATTCTTGTTCATTGAAAGTTGCGATGAACATTTCAAATGCATAAAACAGAGAGTGCTGCCCAGGGTAACTTCTGATCATTGTCCCATATTGTTAGAGCATGGTGATTGGAACAAGGGGAAATGTTATTTTAAATTCGAAGACGTGTGGTTTGAACACAAGGGTTTTAGTGATATGGTGGAAAAATGGTGGAACTCATATAAGTATACAAGGAAGAGCTGATGAAGTTCTGGCTAAGAAACTGAAGCTACTGAAAGAAGATTTTAAAAAATGGAACAGAGAGGTTTTTGGCTACCTAGAAGAGAGGAAAAACAAGGTTTTATTGAAGATAGAAGCTTTGGATCAGGAAGAACGAATGAATGAGAACTCTACTCTAACTGAGAATGAAAGATGTGCTGCTAGAAGTGAGTTAGAAGCAATTGCTAAAGCAAAAGAAATTCCATGGAGACAAATCCAGGTGTTTATGGATTGTACATGGTGATAGGAATACAAAGTTTTTTTTATAAGCAGGCTAATGTACATAAGAGAACTGTATTGATAAGATTGTTGTTGATGGAGAGCTGACAGTAGATGAAGAATTGAGAAAAGATCATATTGTGGAATTTTATAAAGGTCTGTTTAGGGAATTTGAAACATGGAGGCCGGAGTGGGTTGAAGATGATTTAAAAATTGACCAAGGAGGATAAAGAATGGATACAAATATTTGTTACAATGGAGGAGGTGGAAAGGATTTTAAAGCTTTTTAAGGGAGAAGGCACTAGGACCAGATGGTTTTAATCTGCATTTCTTTCAGAAGTGTTGGTTATGGAAATTCGTTGAAGAAAGCTGAGCAATTGGTAGGGCGATCCATTGTCTCCATATCTATTTGTGTTAGTTATGGAAATTCGTTGAAGAAAGCTGAGCAATTGGGTTGGATTAGAGGTTTGTATGTTGTACTATTTCCCACATCTTATATGCAAACAATACCTTGTTGATTTGTCAAGTAGAGAAAGAACAATTCTTGTATTTAGGGGGGGGGGGGGGCCTATTTAGCCTTTGAAGCTGTGATAGGTTTAAGGGTGAATCTGACAAAGAGCAGTTTATGTAGGAGAAATGGCAGAAGTAATGGGTTGTAGGGTGGAGCAACTACCTACAAGTAGGGATGACAATGGATCGGAGGTGGATTGGGTGGAGCTCAATCCGCCTCCACCCGCCAAAGATCCATCCACTACCCGACCCATCCATCACCCTATTTTTTTTAATCCACCCATCATCCACGGGTGAATCGGGTGCTTCGCAGATGGAAGCGACGAAGACTTGTGAAAATTGGTCGATACTCAAGTCTTGTAGGTAATTTATGATAGTTAATAAATATGTCGGTTCAAATTTCACAAAAATAAACATTACTTTGTTCATTTTATTGGAAGTAGAGAATTGTACGGATTAGTTCGAGAATGGCAGGGTTTGGTAAACCCACAAAGTTGCATTTGATTATATCAACTGTTAAGATAAAATAAATATCATTAATCCTCCTAGTATTGTGAGTTCATATTTTTATGTGAAAACGATCAACATTTGTTTTTTCCCTTTCTTATGTTGTTCAATGCACGTTTTACTTGATCAAACTTAGAGTGATATAATTAGCAGATAAAAATATAATTTATTTAATCTGTTTAAATTTGGACGAGTTAGCGACCCACATATTTCTTAACTCAAGTTATTTTGATTAGCCTGATTCAGTCAAATTAAAAATAGCATTTATTAAGCGTTTGGACATGCAATTTCATCTTATGAGATGAAATCATCGTCTGGACATGCGATTTCCTCTCATGAGATGAAATTCCAAATCATCCAAAAAGGCATGATTTGAGATTTCAAATTTTAAATGTAAAAGTTGACCACAAGTTTATATTTTGTAAAAATAGATCCATAAATTGATAGATATATTTTTTGCAATCATGTTTATCAATTATTTATATCAAATATTAAAAGATCTACAAGAGGGGTGGATTGAAAATAATTAATTTATAACGGGTGGATGGGTGGGTCGGGTGGTGGGTTGGATGTATGTCCACTCGAATCCGACCCGATCTATCACCCGATCCATCCGTCACCCGATTAAATCTATGTTTTGTCGGATTTTTGTCCATATAATCGGGTCGGGTGAATCGGATATCCATTGGGTTAGGGTGAAATTGTCAGCCCTACCTACAAGTTACTTGGGGCTCCCTCTTGGTGCTAAGAAGAATGAATAAAGGATGTGGCAGGGGGTATTGGATAGATGCTCCAGTAAACTGACCCCAGGGAGAAAGCAATGTGTCACACCCCAACCTTGATGAGGTGGGCGGGCACCAAGTGCCTTACTTACGTGTGCCTTACACACACACACACACACACGGGCACACACGGGCACACATATTAACACGGGCACACGAGGCCTCAACATGTACAATGCTTTATTCACATAATGCTACTGACCGCAGGTGTACATACGTCCACAAAAGCTCCAAGAGTATCTGACAAAGCAACTCGGTCGGGACAGGGCCCCGACCTACCCATATAGCTTGTACAGTTATCACAAGTGTGTCTACTCTCGGTTACTCCAGGAAGTGGAGCTCACCAAACTTTGGCTGATCGACTAAAGCAACTACTGCAAGACCCGTCGATGCAAGACCCGTCGATCCAGAAACCTGCACATGCAAGCTGACATGCAACGTCCCCGCAAGCAAAAGGCATCGGTACGAAATAATGTATCGAGTATGTAAGGTAGATAATCATAATAACAAGTACTGAAACTTCAAGTAGAAACAATAATAAAGTAACAAGTGTAGTGAGATCTGTCACCGGTAAGTTGTGTTCTGCTAAGGCTACTACTAACTTTGCAATGTGAAGTACTACAGCAATTAAGGTTGCGCCTAATCTCTGTTTCACAAATATGCTCTGTTAGAGTGACAAATGGACCTTGGGAGCTCAGCAAATAGGCCTCGGTGGCCGCCAAATAAGCGTCAATGGCTTGGCTTCCAAGTAAGCCCGAAGGCTAGCAAATAGGCTCAAAGGCTAACAAATAAGCCGTAAGGGCCAACGAGCCATTTCTCTTAACTCAACTAGTTTCTCTGCGTATTACTTTATTCAACTAAATCTCTCTTATGAGATGACAACATACAATTGCTTACAAGTAATGTAACTAAAAAATTCTCTTACCTTCGGAGTTCGTAATAAATGCATGTATAATTAAATAGGAAGGTAGTAACCACAAATGAAGTAGGCTTGAATAACTAAACAACTAGCAAGTATATGGCCCGACTCTTGCTACAACTTATCTCTAGGGACTCTTTATCTCATGAAGACCAACTAACGATTCCAAATACTATATGAGATCATATTGAGTAGTATAGCCTCTAATGGTGACTTAGTACTTTGGAATGTAACCACTAGGCAAAGACCAGCAAGTATATAGATGAAACTTCGTATTACGACTCTCTTACCGTTCTGGACTCTTATTACATGCCGACAACTATTACGGGCAACTGGGATTTCGAGACACAATTGATAAGACCTCTTACAAGATACACACTCGTGTGGCAAATCAGATGAATACTAATAAACTTAGGAACTGACTTATGAGCCACAAAACTCTCAACTCGACTACACGTGTCACAATCTGAGTTAGTGAGGACACCAAATACAAGAATAGAGTACCTACGACAATTGCTCTTCTAATGCTTTCTCTCGTCAAGTACACTTTCTAAGGAGTCTTGCCAAATGAAGGAAGGGATAGCCATTACATACCTCTCGTCGTCTAACTGACAGAATCCGCGACACACTCTAGTTGTAGAATATGTCAATCTACAATAAAATAACAATTGAACCATCATCAACTAGGGAAAACCTATAATAATATATCCGAGCGACAAACTCGTCTCATAATATCATCCTACAATTCTCTTTTAACACTTTCTTCTTCTCTTCAATACCGGTAACACAACATCAAAACATACTCAAGCTACTCTTCAAAACTTCCAGCCATAAGATAGTTTCAAGAACAACCTAAACAGTTCAAAAAACAATAATATCACAACTACGATTTTCGGCCTTTAACTCACGAATTTCCGACACTACAAACTAGCTATGACTTGTATAACCTTAGATCTACATAGATGAAGTAGAGTCTTACCTTAAAGCTCCAGAATCAACTCTCCTACCTTTCTCCACTGCGAAGTAAACCTTTGATTTGATAAAACCCTAAGAGCAATCGGTGTTGAATTACGAAATTGATGTGGCGTAGCCTCTACGTTGTTCTTTGCAATTTCTTTCGCATAGAATTCCCTCCAGCAGATTATATATACCTATACATACATAGCATATGTATTGTTGCCCCCCTTCTTTGGACGTTACTTCCCAAAAATAAAAGTAGCCAAAGAGAGACAAATAAAAATCTAATTATAGAAACTTTCTCTACTTCTTTAGTGGGTTGTGGGGTCCACACTCCACCTTAGGCCACAAGTTGACACCTTAGTTCCATGTGTCACAAGTATGCACTCCTAAAGTGATTTGTCACCAATAGATAATCTCCATTGGCCATGTGTACTTTAATGCCACATAATCACTAATAATTTCCATGTCTTCCACTAATTCAGCATTTACCCAATTACCCATAATTAATTTCTTTATCTCAATTTACTTAAACATGAATCACTTTTAACATAATCCCTATATTCAATATTACAATAATTTAATATATCACTAGTCCATAGCCTCTTTTTCCACACAAAATATTATTTTCCATCACGTCATCACCCTTTTAAGTCCTAAATCATGTCGGGACTTATCCTTTTATACACGGAGCTCTTAATGTGCATACTTGTATACAATCAAAATTTTCGAGCGCTCAAATCTACCTACATACGTTTATCGGATCCAGCCATGACCCGGCAATAAGGGGTGTTACGCTAATGCTAAGGTCCGAAGCGTTACAGGAACACCCTAATCCTCATACTTATCAAAATGTACTTTCGTTGGTTCCGTTAGACTTCTACACGTCCCGACACTACCATATAGGGTCTTAAACATTCATAAGCTTAAGGAGGACCTAGTTCTCCAAGTTTATGTCAACTAACGCACGACACACTTTAACATATGAAAGTACGGGATGTAACACAATACTTATCATCTGGAGGCAGACTTACTTTGGTAAGCAGTGTGCTGGATGGAACTCCAACCTATTTGATGTCTTTGTTCAAGTTACGTGTGAACGTGGAGAAAAAATTGAACTCTAGGAGTAAATTTTTGTGGGAATGTAATGCGGATAAAAGGAATTCCATTTGGTCAAATGGCAAAAGATAATGATCGACATGAATGGTGGAGGCATGGGGGTTAGAAATTTGAGAATTCATAATAAGAGTTTGTTATACAAATGGTTATGGAGGTACAACGATGGGACGGAGAGAGCACTTGGAAGAAGCTTATAGATGCCAAATATACGAGGAAGGGTACTTGGGAGGCCTACAATTATTCACAGTTCTGCAATTCGCAGTATCTGGAGCAACATTAGTAGGTTGTGGAATGAGTTTCATCATTATACTTAGTTGAAGTTGGGTAATGGTACAAAAATCAAATCCTGGTTTGAAGTCTGGGTGGGCGAAGTGAGTTTGAAAAACAGATTTCCACGGTTGTACAATTGCTCACTTAACAAAGAAGGAAGTGTTGCAGAGTTTTACTCTTCAAATGGGTGGCAGTTGAATTTTAGGAGGAATGTTAATGGTTGGGAAGTGGAAGAAGTAGCGCAACTACTCCAGTTATTGGATACATCAATGGTAGAAGATAAAGAGGTCTGCATAGTTTGGACAGCAAGCAATGATCTGCAAAATTCTGTCAGAAGCTGCTATAATATTCTTCATAAACAAGCTGATTATTATGAAGCAAATTAAAAAAGGGCAGCCTGGTGCACTAAGAGAATCTTGGGTGGATTGTCATCAGAGAATCTTGTTTAGTGCACCGGGCGAACATCAAATGGAATCTTGTTTAACCATCAAATGGCAGCCCGGTATGGGGTACCAAAGTGTCCTGTTTTGGGTGGATCGTCATCAGAGAATCTTGTTTAACCCAAGGTAATCTACAAAGGAGAGGCTTCACTTTAAGCAACAGGTGCTATTTATGTGAGAATGGGTTGGAAACTGTGAATCTAAACACTGTATAATTGCTAAGCAATGCTGGGAACTGTTCCTGAACCTGTGTAGGGTTACTTGGGTCATGCCTTTCAGATATAAGAAGTCTTATAGTCAGCTGGTAAGGTCAAAAGATAGCAAGGAATCAGAAACGACCATTCCTTTATGCATAATTTGGACCATCTGGAAAGAAAGGAATGATGCTTGCTTTGAGAACAAAAAGATTCACATTTCTAGATTAAAAAATAGTTGTCTTCAAAATCTGTTTTATTGGTGTAAGAGGTCTTTAGTGGAGAGTATAGATCAGTTCATGGACTTTCTAGATTTGCTAGGAAAAATGTAACTGGATGCTTATTTCTGTAGGCATTGTCTGCTTCTGATGTATCTTTTGTACCAGCTTGGTACTTCTGTTAATAAAACTTTACCTTATCAAAAAAAAAACTTGCATATATTTTGCATCATATAATCATACAAATAACTCACTCAAGAAAACTGCCTTGGTTTTCAATTTTGATCCTTCACTAAATTTCTGTATTACTCAATTAGGTTGTGATTGATGTTCGCAATGACTATGAAATTAGAGTCGGGAAGTTCAAGGGGGCAGTTGATCCTTGTACCACAGCATTCCGGGATTTTCCATCATGGGTGGAGGATCGATTTAAACTTGCTGATTCTGGAGACAAGTTGGAGTCTTCTGGTTCTACTGGAGAATCAGCTAAGCTGACAAAGGAAAAAGGAAGTAAAAAGGTTCCCCGAGTTGCAATGTACTGTACAGGTGGAATTCGATGCGAGAAAGCTTCAAGTTATCTCCTCAGCAAAGGTTTTGAAGAGGTAAATTTTTTAATCAAAATGATTTATTCATAGAGTTATTAAGGAAACCGCAAAGTTTCTCATGCGATATACTTGGAAGATGATACATGTGCATTTTAAACTGTGTTTTGGTTGACTGCAGTTTGATTTGTCTTTTTAGCAATCCTTAAATAGATACATCTTCTACTATTGCTTCCCCCCCACCCACACCCACACATCCGAAAAAAGGGAAAAAAAGACAAGGGGGGGAAAATACATTGAAAAACTCAAGAAAGGAGAGATTCTGCATCGGTCCAAGGCTCATCCATTTCTCTTATCATTGCATTATAGTATGTAATACCAAAATTCATAATCCCTTTCCGAACCAAACCTGAATCTTTCAATTCATTTGGCTCTTAGGCTCAATTACTTAAGGTAAACTCTCATATCTTTTTTTTCCTCATGTATAGTGGGATTTTCGATCTATGTCCATGTGTTCTTTAGAACCACCAGAACCTCCCCCCACACTGGCGAACCAACTTAAACGAAAAGTTGGAAAAAGGAACCCACTGAAATATGTAGGGTTTGCTGTGCAATAACATGAACATCTAGGTCTATGGAAGACAAAAGAACCAAGGATATACACAAATATATTCCAACAAGTTGGACTTTATTGTCCCAGTGTTGTAAGTTGCTCCACTAACAAATTGTTCAAGCACCTTAGTCTGCAAACCGATAATGTCAAGAATTCTTTTGTTTGGTTATAACATGCTACTATTGCATCATCACAAAATGCAGTGTTTTAACTGCTTAACCGATCTTGTTTCACGATGATTTTGGCCGATTCTTACCAGGTTTATCATCTAGAAGGTGGGATTTTAAGGTACCTGGAGGAAGTTCCCAAGACAGAGAGCCTTTGGGAGGGGGAATGCTTTATGTTTGACAAGCGAGTTTCTGTTGAGCATGGTTTGGTGCAGGGAACGTTCAAACTTTGCTATGGATGCAAGAAACCAGTGAGTGATGCAGATATGGAATCCCCGGAATGGGAGTATGCCGTCTCTTGTCCGTACTGCTTTGCATCAAAATCTGAGGAAGAAAAGGAAAGGGCAAGAGCTAGACAAAGGCAGTTCGAGAAATGGGGTATCATTGGTGGTCCAGACAAGGGCCGCAGACCTGCAAAAACAGTGGATATCAATGGGCATTCTGCTACCCAGATGTCGAAATCGTTATAAGCCATCGGGTTCCATAGAGCGACTTTTTCTGTATCATTTTTCTTCTGGAGAGCATGAATTTTCTAGTCTTTTTAGGAACTAACATTACCTTTCTCTTAGGAATGAAAGTGTTTCTGGGAACTGTTCTATTATGGTGAAGGTCTCCGATCTCCATGTCCATGGGCACTTTTTCTTTTATTTTCGATGTGATCTCCCACAATATCTAGTACAATACGATATAACCTATACGAAAGTGGGCAGGTCGCCTTAAGAAGTCTTTTCTGGTAACCAAGACTGCCCCCTTAGTAACTTTTGGTAGTAATTGACGATTCTAGATGTACCTTAATTTACTCTTATATAAAAATCAAGAAAATAGAGGTTAAGATTCCTTAGCGAAAGCAGGATAGAAATCTGACATGAACATATAGCATATGGTTATCATTAACAATAGTATCATAGGTTATCAAATAAAATTTTAAAGGTGTATGGTCTCTTGAAGATTTGGAGTGATAGTACTTATTACTAGGATTTTTTGCGAACAAACACAGCCCAAAATTTAAACTTAAGATGCATCATACAATAAAAGTTCTCTGTTTATAGAAAATAGCTGGAAACATCAATTTAGCCAATAGCAAATTCTTTTCCGTTCCAAAAAAGAAACACTAGTAGGCTCTGGTTAAAAACTCAGAAATTATTTCTTGAAACCATTGTCACTAGATCGTATACAAAATGTTCACATAAAGTTTAACTTATATGTTGATAACGTAAAAGATGACTTTTTTTTATAATTAGCACGGATTTGCTGAACAAGATAACTTTTTATAATTAGCTCGTATTTGGCAAATAATCATACTGTCAATAAATACTGATAAAAATGTACTATATTATCAATATATATATATATAAGTTAAATTTAAATAAAAGTAACATTTCCTGTCTCATTTGTTTTACGTTATCACCAACTTATTATAGAAAATTAATTATAATTTTTTAATCAAACTAGCTAGCAATTGATACTTATATTTAGAGGTGGTCAGTGGGCCGGGCTCGGGTCTGGCGGGGTCGGGGTCGGGGCGGGACTGGCGAAGGGGGCGGGGTCGGGTTTGGCGGGACTTGCTCCAGTCCCGTCCCGATCCCGTCGGAATCGGGGAGGGCGGGGCGGGGGGCGGGTCGGGGTCGGGATTGGGGTGGGTTCCGGCGGGTTTTCCTTTTTTTTTTTAATAACATATGTATAAAAAAAAACTCAATAAACAAGACAAGATAGTGTAATAAAAACATCCCAATGCTGTTTTTGTGCCTCTTATATTATTTAATAGACATGATTTTTTTGTAATACAAATACAATTGTCTAAAATTTAAATTGCAACTTTGTGGTGTTGTCCACAATTAAAAAAATTACATAATAAAATTGCAATTAAAAAAATTGCAATTAAAAAAATTACATTCTCAAAAAAATCTGTTATAATTGCTTGATAATTTGCTGTGGTTCTACGCTAAACAACACTTCTTCTTTAGTTTGTTCAATAGGTGGTGGGTGATTTAGATTTTTGGGACTTGGAGGTGGTAGTACTTCTATACAATCGTAAATAGTTTCAATTAGTGATTTAGTACCATCTATTTTAATAGTAGGATTTAATACAGAACCAATAATATAAATAGTGGGAATAGGAATAAAATATTTTTTTATTTTGATAAACATTTTTTTAATAGCTGCCATATAAGCTGGTTTTTTCATATATTCACTAAGTAATAAAAATATTAGAGTTATATAAAACAACATAGTTGAAATAGTAGGATAATACATACCGGAAAATTCTTTTGTTGCTTGAAAAAATTTCTCCAAAAATACAATAAGTTCGGAAATTTTTACCCAATCACTATCTACAATCATATCAGTTGGATTTTGATTATGAGAGTTAAAAAATAAAGTTATAGGTTTTCTATAGTTATAAGCAACAAGTAGTTGCTCGTATAAAGAATTCCACCTAGTGGATACTTCTTGTGGAATTTTTCTATAAGATAGTCCACAATCGTGACAAGTTTTTTTATATTCTTTTCTTCGTTGTACTTTATTACTTTTAAAAATAAAGTTTATAGCAAATTGTATTTTACTAAGAATGTCTTCAAAAAGTGATAGACCATCCTTTACAATTAAGTTATATATATGGCACGCGCATTTTATATGAAAATGATCTGGAAAAGATGGAGTTAAACTATTTTTTAAAATTGTAATTGTGTAATTATTAGAAGAAGCGTTATCTAATGTAATAGTCATAATTTTATCGGTTATTCCGTAATAATGACACACTTGATAAATATTTTTTGCAATAAAAGTACCAGTGTGCCTATCATCTATATATCTATACGCTAAGATACGTTTTTGCATAGACCATTTATAATCTATCCAATGACAAATTACCGTTAAATAATCATGGCCGTTAGTACTACGACCTATATCAGACGTGATAGATACTTTGCCATTAAAATGATATAATGAATAACGTAAATATTGTTGATATTCATGTGCGAATTTAAATACATCTCTCTTAACAGTTGATCTAGGAAAACCGTTAAAAGCAGGATTATATATATCTCTAATGTAATGAATAAAACCGGGAGATGAAGGAAATGAAAAAGGCAAACCCTCCACAACAACTAATTTTGATATTGCTTCTCTATCTCTATGTTTATTGTATTTAGGGCCTACAATTCCCCCCGTCATAGGGTTAATTTGACCATGTACTTGGTCCGGGACAATATCAGTATGTGAACCTTGTCCCGATGGATGGGGCGTTTGCGCACCCAATTTTGAAGTCTGGTATTGGGCATACCTAGCTGGATGAGCACTTACTACGTGTCTAATTAAACCCCCCGTCCCACCGTGATCTTTTCCAGTTTTAAATTTTAAAATATTTTTACAAATTTTACATATAGCTACTTGATTCTCTACGTCCCTATCAAAAAATGTTCATGCATCTGATTTTAATGGTCGTTTCTTTGGACCTATAAATCTCATCTTAGGGGAATAGGAGGTATTTCAGTTGAATGTGCACTAGTGGGTGTGTTGTCATCAACATTAGTGGGTGTATTATCTAGATTATCGTCTAAATTAAAGTCTTCTTGAGTTCCAGATTATCGTCTAAATTATTTGATATACATTTTTGAAAAAATAAAGGATTGTTTTAAATTTTATAATTTAAAATAAGCTAAAGATAATTCGTTGTTTTGTCTAATATTGTGTCGGACATTCGACCAAGTTTTGACGTTAAATGTGGGGCTCTCCCTTTGTAGGATTTGGTTCCATTATTTTTATTGAGCAAAACCTAGGTCTTCATAGTTGAGATTTGAGAACGCCGAAGATGACTAGTCCAGCTGCAGCAGGTAACGGACTCTTCAAGTTCCTCCGCCCCAAACTCCGCCCCCAATCTACCGATATCCAGGCCGCCGCCATGTGGGGCGTCGCCGCCGGTACCGGTGCCCTCTGGGTCATCCAGGTTCCCTCTATTTTTCTTTTCTTTTACTGAATCTATCATTTTCGCATTAAAATTTTTGAGATCTGCACTTCTATTTTTTCTAGACCTTATATGCAAAGTTGTTGATTATAATCCTTTGTGTTGATTTTCCTTCGATCCCGTATACCGTAATCATTATCAGATGCTTAATCAGGATTAATGTTTTTTGTTGAAATGGGATTTGGAGATGTTAAATGCTTGAACAATCGTAAATTGTTAGTTTTTTTTTGGGTTTTCCTAATGACTGTTGTTACTGGATTTCATGACCTGTGTGGTATTCTCGAACCAAATGTGCAAAACTTAACAGTTCCGGGGATATGTGTTTGGTTTGAGGAATGAGGAGGTAACAGAGGAGAGGGATAGGTTATTGCTAGCATGTTTGACAGATGGGCAGAAAAACAAAGAGAAAGCAAAGGAACATTACTCTGCTTTTGTACTTGTAAAGTACACTATCCTTCCTTCAATACCTGTGTCACAAGCAAGAGAGAGTGGGTTTCCAAGCCACTTACTACTGTAGTTAGGATGGATCTTAGATAGATGAGATGTGCCTCCACCTCACAGCTTTTGCCACTCTTCTGTGTGCATTCTTTCGTTCTACATTAGTAATGTACAATTTTATACCATCAAACTAATATTGCCCTTAGGATTTGGTCTAACGTAGGGGCAGAGGATGTAGTGTGTAGCTTATGGGTTTATCCGAACCCTATAATTTTGGCTTGGACCCTGTATGTGTTAGAAAATCCACAAATTAAGTACAGATAATAGATTTCGAATCCGTAAATCAAATGAGATGTGGTAGAACTCTGGCGTTGACAAAAATCTGATATGTAAGTGGAGAAGGGTAGACGCGTGGGCCCGTTATCCATTGAGTTTCAAACCGTACACCACATCAGGTTTTTTCATTTTTTTTAAAAAATTAGTTAGTTTGGGTATTCTGTATTCATATAAATTTGTAATATAACAGGTTACGCCCCCCTAGTTTGTTTTGTTCCAATGAACCTATTAAAAAATAGAAGTGCTTATATGTGTGTGCTCTATAGTCTGTGCTGTAAGAAGTTATTACATTATCTGCCCAATCATTTGCCAGTGAGGCTTATAGTTTTCTAGTTTTCCTTTCGTTAAATTTTTCTTTAGGAAGTTTTCATGGAAGATTATCAAATTCATTGACGAAGAAAATATGAATAGAATTCTATATCATGTGTCGACCTGAGTTAATATGTCAATTACTCAATTAGTTACAAAACCAATTTTCACAAAACTACTCAGCTAGCTCTATTAGTGTGTTATAAAAAGCCACCGCTCGTCACTGAGTGCGATGAAGCGATGTGTATCGCTTCATGAGCGAAGCTATATGCTTCAGAGAAATGTGCACTTTAAACAATGACGTACACAGTGATTCAATGAGAAGTGGTTGAATTTTTGAATGCCAACTTTGAGGAGCGGGTTATTATTAGCACTATTGTGAGTTGGATGCTAAAATTAGTCAATTTAATTATTATAGTCCCTTATCAAATACTCCCTCTGTCCCAATTTATATGACACTTTCCTTTTTAGTCGGTCCCAAAAAGAATGACACCTTTCCTTATTTGGCAATAATTTAACTTTAAACTTTACCTTTTACACTTAACGAGATGATCTATAACCACACAAATATCTTTGGCTTGTTTTAGACCACAAGATTCAAAAGTCTTCCTTTATTTCTTAACTCCGTGCCAAGTCAAAGACCATATAAAATGGGACAGCGGGAGTATTTTTTTTTGGAATTATTATAGTACTGAATTCATAATTGTTTTGTATTTCTTAGTTTCCCGTAACTTGTGCTTCTTTACTCTAAAGAAACTTGTGCATCACTTTTCACTTAAAGCCCCATGGACGGTGTGTCTCTTCTTTGCGCTTTTTTCTTTTAGAAACACTGCACTCCACAAGACCCCCATCTCTCTCCCAGTATTGGTTTCCCTCCTTCCTCTTCCATGCTTATATTCCTGCAGGCCCCCAAGTTAAAAGACCAAAAAAAAGTGAAGTGTTTCAGACGTTGATGATCTTGATAACATCTAGGTCAAAGAGTTACAATAAGCTCCCAGTTAATGAGAAAAATACAGAAGATTTCTGGTTCATTTGTTGTGGCTACTGGCTTGGTATTCCGTGGAAGTTAGGCGTGAAAGATAGGATTTTGGTGAGGGGGATGCAGGTGGAAATAGTTTTCTGGCAAGCATCTTTTAAGCTATTGTTTTTTAATTTTCATGATTTTTGATTCTCAGTACTGGTTTACTCTTCATCCCTTGTTTCCACAGCTTTATGCTCTTGTTGTTTCATATTTGAAAAAAACTGGTGCTCTCAATTGATCTGTTGCTTGAATTCTGACCCATAATGGCCTTTAATGAGTTGCCTACCTGTTAGTTTAAAAAAAGGTTCTTCAGGATGTATCCTTGAGGGTTTATTTCTTACATGTGTCTTGCATAGTTAAAGTTGTTTGGGGTTTGACATATATGTCAGGTTTCATCACACTTCTGTTTCCTGAAGTTGTCTGAAAATGTATCCGTTTCTTTCTTTTGTTTCGAAAAACATAAACAAACTTCCTATCAGGTTTGATAAGACATTTCCTTGGCAAACCTTAGCATTTTCCTGCAGTAATGAGGAACTTGCAATCTATGTCGTGTTAGTAAATTCAAAAATATGAGTTAAACAAATAGGAGAGGTAGGCTTAATTATAGATATTAGATGAGCTGAGTTGGAGAGAAGGTTCTTGAAGTATGCTTAGTTAGCTGGGTTGGATATTTATGTAATCAGCTGTTTGATTTGATATCCCCGGATAGGATTATTTATGTGTAAGCCAGTCTCAAGAGGTAAAAAGAAGGTGCTGATTAAGTTTTTTTCCTGTTACCGGGTATCTACTCCCTTTGAGATTGTTCAATGCATTTCTAGTTAATGTAGTTGCTACTGCCTCAGCTTGGTATGGGAACTTGATTTACTGATGTCATATAATTTAATTTGGTTTTCTGACTTTAGATATTCTTCCCGTATCTTTGCAGCCATGGGATTTTTTGAGGAAGACATTTTTTGAGAAGCAGGAAGAAGAGAAGTGAACACAAATTTCAAAGAAGCGGGTATCTAACTGATATAATTTTTGATGATAAACAATCCTTGAGCAGGATTAAGTCTAATAAATTTTCATTTCTTGGTCCTCGTTAATCATGAGCCTTTGATGGTTAGCTCCTTCAATCAATTTTCGGATTTGGATTTATTTGTAGATGGTCAAGCTTTGTGCTTCATTAGTGTTCATATTGCTTATAACTTGACGCTTCCTATGTTAAACTCACCAGAAAGAATCGTGATCTGTGTATGCAGAGTTTGAATGAGATTTTCAGAATAATCATACTTATTAATTTCAATAGGTGCTGCATATTCAATATTCCCACATCATCTTTCTGAGGCTTTGCGTCTGCGATAAAATTTTGTGCTTTACAGTTTCAGTAGGAGAGCAGTCATAAGATATACTGATGATCTGATTACTTACAGCCAGTAGCTCTATCTTTTTCCTTCTTAGGAAGAGGGGAGAAGCTGGAAGAGAACTATTTCTGTTTTCACCAGTTTATAATACTAGAAGATGGAAAACATATACCTTCAGGGCTTTGAGTTCAGTGCTAAGAACACAACTGATACGGAACCTGTGAGCTAACTGGGATCGGATCAGTTAATGCACATGGATATATTGAAAAGAAAAAAATTAGTGAAATTGTGTAAGATTTGTTTTTGTAATCAACTAGCAAAAGCAAGAGAATAACGCTGAAATAGAGTTTTCCCAATATTGGATTGCTTAACTGATTATTTGCTCATCTACCTAGCAAAGCATCCGAAAAGAGGCAAAGATGCCAAGGCTAGGATTGGATTCAAGTCACTCTCATGCTTCTAAAGTAGGAAACATGCTCTATACATGTACAACATCTCATTAAATAGCAACTTCAGCTTCTGTTGTCTATATTTTTGAGCTGTTATTGGATTCTCCAATTATACAACTTAGGCATCGAAGAGCCATTTGGTCCCTCCTACTGCGTTGTAAAATGTCACTTAATTTTCTCGTCCATTTTTACAAGAAAAGAATGTTACTACAAAAAAAATTGCTTAATTAAGCATATGCTTCAACACTCGTCAAGAAATTATATTATACAGTAAACTCTTACTTCTATGTTATTCCACAATTTTACTATCTGGCTGTCACAATTTAATCTTTGGTCACAAACGTTTCAAACACTTACAAATACTTTATTGTAATTGACAATACTTGTTATACAGTTCGTAAATGTGCCAAAAAAAAATGTGGAAGAGGGAGTAATTGAAAGAAACTAAACTAATGGAAAGTACATTCTAGGGTATAGAACATTAGAACTTGTCCAGGAATTCAACCCTACCCCCCCCCCCTCCAAAAATAAAGAAGTGCTAATTTGGCAACTCTCTCGCATCATTGGATCGCCTTACACGTGGCAGAAGCACCTGGAATCTCCCTATCCTCATTTAATCTGATTGTTTTTAGTGAGTGGTGAAATAAGAGCTAATTGAGCTGTTCGATGCGGTATAGCGAGCTATTGACGGCGGTGCTGATTCCTCACCAGAGGAGAGTCTCTATGTATATTTCCTTAAAATAAAATACAACTCTGTCCATGACAACACTTGCTTACTTCTCTTATTATAGTTGATAAAATCATGTGAAAAGTAATACTATATGCATATGAAGGGAACTTTAACAATTGAGATTCAATTGCTTACTATTCTCTAGTTCTGGTTTCTAATCAACACGCTTCACCAAAAATAACAGTAGTAAAAACAAATATTGTTTTTTTTGATATGATAACATTATTGGCTCTAAGAATAAAAGTTTGCTACCTGATTAATCCTTTGAGATTGTCTGCTATGGTCATCCAGAGTTAATGCTAGAAAATAGGATGCCTGGACCATTTTGTTGTTTTAGTATGCTACATATGCTAGCTGTGTTTTGATTTGAAAAAAGAAGGGTGCAGAAAGAAAGCAGATAGTTATGACATTTTCAGACCAAGAGAATATCCATTAGTCTATCTTACCTCTTTTGTTTTTTATTTGCTTGCTAAATGGTATCTCTTCAATATTGAATGTAGAAGGTATCAACTTGTAAAGTGGAACCTAAGAAGTGATGACCCCTTGCTTTATATTGCTTTGATGCTTTAAGTGATAGACAATCGTTCTAATGGATCTTTAAACTAAGAGGCACAATGTTGTTAAAAAGCAATTGTTTTGTAACTTAAAGCGACAGAGTGATGTAAAGTTAGTGGCTATGGCTTAGCATGAGAAGTGATGGGATTTTGAAGAAACACACCCTTCGAATGAATAGATGAAAATAAAATCCAAGGGAGAAGCTGTCAATTTTCAGAAATTGAATGTAAAAGATGAAAAGGAGAAAGTAAAAGACAAAAAGGAGAAAATATAAGACATTTTGCTAAATAATTCCCAGGACTCCTCTGTAAGTATGCTTCAGTTTCCTCTTTGTTATGTTCTTCTTTCCTGGTTTCAAATGACTCTTATTCTATCTGCTGTTCTCCAATCTCATTGATTTGATTATTTCTTTTTCTATTTCTATTTCTATTTCTTCTTCATAATGATTCTTATTCTCCCTTTGGCATGCAAGTCCTCTTTCTTTTCATTTTCATTTTGAAAAAAAAAAAATCATGGGTCAGTATTGTAAGTTCATGCTATTTACCTGGTTATTGTTGTTATTGATACTAATAGTACTACTAATTTTCTCAAAAAATGTACTAGTATTACTATTATCTATTTATTCTCTCTTCTTTTGAAAATAGAACATGGGTCAGTATTGTGAATTCGCGTGTTTTAGCTAGCGTGGTTTTCGATCCACACTGGAGAAGTCCTCTCTCGGGCTAGGCTCTATTGGGCGTACTTATTTTTTTTTAATTCTCTCAGGGGCTTTACTGGAGATTAATTCAGGAATTTCATGTACTGGTGTCACCTGTTATTGTTTCTTTGTTATGGTTATTGTCCACTTGGAGGTGTTCATCTGCAAGTGGATCCATTTTCTGTAATTGACATAATGGATCTCATCTGCTAGTGGATCCTTTTTCTGTAATTGACATAATAGACAATGTTTCAGGTGGGCAAACCCCTCCGGATATTGACAAAACATCCGAGGGAGAAGATCCAGGCGTTGGCTTCTGATGTGGTGAAGAACTGGAAGAATATAATTGTGAGAGAGACAATGAAAAATAAGAATGGCAATGAAGTAAATGGGGAATCTGTAAAAGCTGAATGTGCTGGCGATGATAGTGATGAAGGCAATAAATTTCAGCGTGTGAACTCGGTGAAGGTTGAAAAGGTGTCAAGGGGTGAGAATGTGAAGATTGAGAGGTCAAGTAAGTATCTGACTCTAAAATCTGAGAGAGCAGTGAAGTCCGAAAGTTCCTTCACCGATGTACAGTCTGAGAATGTTACTGTTCTGAAGACTGAGAGTACAACTTCCAAAAGTGTAAAGATTGAGAAGAAACCCAAGGATGAGAAAAGCCCTAATGTGGTAAGTGCTGCCCCACCAAAGTTGTCTGCTCTCGTTTATTGTAAGGATTCTGTGAGAGACAAAGTTCGGGAGCTCCTTGCTGAGGCTCTTTGCAAAGTCTCGGGTGAAGTTGATGATGATTTGAGGGATACTGTGAATGCCTGTGATCCTTATAGAGTTGCAGTTCAGGTTGAGACTGCAATGTTTGAGAAGTGGGGTAAATCTAGTGGTGCCCAGAAGTTGAAGTATAGGTCAATAATGTTTAACATTAAGGATCCAAACAGCCCAGATTTCCGGAGGAAAGTCCTTATAGGACAGTATCCACCTCGCAGTATTGTCGAATTGAGCCCAGAAGAAATGGCAAGTGCCGAAAGGCAAAAGGAGAATAAGAAGATTAAAGAAAAAGCATTATTTAATAGCGAGCTTGGAGGTCCTCCAAAGGCCAGTACTGATAAGTTTAAGTGTGGTAGGTGCGGAAAAAATCAGACCACTTACTACCAGATGCAAACTCGGAGTGCTGATGAACCGATGACCACATATGTCACGTGTATAGTCTGCGATAATCGCTGGAAATTCTGTTAAACTTGATCCTGTTAGCATTTGGAACTCAGTGGTATCACATGATGAACTTCCAGGCCGTTTCGCAACTATGATGTAGTTTCTAGGTTATTTTTTAATTGTCTTCTTTGAGGCGGTCTCTGATATGCCTAGTACGATCGCCCAAGCTATTTTATTGTACCGGATATTGTGACATCTGAACTGCGTCTTTTTCTTTTGTGAGTCAAGTTTGTAGCCCAATTTTGTTACCAGTTCTTTTGTCTATTGATGATTGCTCTTTCAGCTCTATTCTTGATCAGAGGAGAGGTGTGACTCCTATAATTTTTGGTATGCAGATGGACTTACTAAGGCTGAAGATATAGCTTTTTGTTTAACCTTTTGGCAATGTGACAGCGCCTGGTTGTTTATTGTGCAATACTAAGGAGGAATGTTGGTATGGGATTCCGTTGTACAACAAAATTTTCAAGTCCTGATGCTCCTGACAGAAATCCTAGGAGAGTTAATCTCTCAAAAGTATTTATATCTGTTTTACATTTGGTATTTATTTCTTCACCAAAATAAAAAAGGAAATCGTAGTTAACAAGTAGTTTCTGTTGTATGGACATGTCATCTTTAGTAGGTTTTATATGAGCTGCATGGAAGGTGAGATCATGGTCATAGCAGTTCGATACCTCCATGGAGTACGATACTTTGCATGAGTTGATAGATTGGAAGCAAGATAATCTGAGATTACACTAAATTTGCATGCTTTGCTGATTGCAGGGCAAGGTACAATTCTCTTATTCAAGTGCATCTACGAAATATTAGCTTTAATTTGAACCTGACATGGACACTACTTGAGAACGATTGTATAGTGAAGGTCGCTTATACGAGCAGTGTCACATAGTTATTGAATCATCAATGATCAATGCACTGATAAATGATAATGACAAGCCACGGCCACGGCAACAAAAAAATTTCACTTGACGGCACAAAAACTTGTGTCCGTGGTACCACTTTAGCCAGTTGGTAACGTCAATGGACTTTCACATATTTCGAGTTGTTACACCACCCGGGTTTAATATTCAATCATTCAGACACCTACCAACCTATATAAACCCTTTATTCCAGGCTTGGGCTGGCTCTGACGAGTGCCCTCTCTTTCGACCTGGCCCAAATACCTATTTAAGGTATTTTCAGAAAGCGCCCCTCCCATAGTAGGGTGGTTAAAGAGGAGGCTGCGGATTTGTGACCTCCAACCCAGAACTATATGGGCGGGAAACCCATCCCGCACCAATGCCGCCTCGACCCTCTTTTCCAAGAGGACATGCTTTTCCAGGATCCCCAAAAAGAGTGGGAGGTGCCTGCGCACGTTCTTTCCAATGAAATAGAATGCCAACCTTTGTTGAAGCTCTGCCCTCCTTTGGATATCAGTAAGGAGAGGTTCTAATTCCGGAACCAGAACAACGCTTGGAATGGGCGCAACCTCGGGTTCGGGAAGACGCGGTTCTGGTTCTCTCGCAGGAGAGAGATCAAGAGGGCCAGACGAGGAACCCTTTCCCGCGTTGCACGCGGCAACGAGGCAGTCAAGCGCCTCTCCTGAATACAGATTGAGCACAATGATAAGGAAGAGAGCAGCCCCCAAAAGGTTCCTTTGGAAAAGCTCTCCCGGTATCCGGTCCCTTTTAGAGGCACCATTTGACTTCCCCTTATTTATTGTGATCCCAAGAGGCGTAATAACCTAAAAGTTGTCCAGTCCTAAACAAGACAGGAAAACCTTTAGGCTTCTTCAGAAAAGGAACATCAAACGTTTACTTGGAAACCCCCCCCCCTCCCCCGGTCCATCGTACTGGAGTGATTCGAGAAGAACGATTAGGAATTACTTCTTTTTTTTTTAGCCCTGTCATGAATCACCTGGTTGGAGCCATGGTCTTGGCTGAAAGATTGTGGCTTTGGCTTTGGTTGCCATTATGCTAAGCTATGTTGCTTGGACTCATCAAAAATGATGTCGCACTTGTGTCGGACCCTCTAAAAAAGCTCTACTTTTGGGGGATCCGATACGCACCCAACAATATTTTTGAAAAGTTCGAGCAACATAAGTGTTAAACAGTATCACAGTATAGAGGTGTCGCGGGCTCAAGGAATATGGAAGATGACAGGGAAAGGTTTGATGGCATGCAAACCATCAGTGAGAACCCACTTAGAAAACCTTTCTGAAGCGTGGCCCACACACGGCCAGGTGGGAAGGGCCGGGGGCCGGCCGCCCTTAGAATCGAATTCTAAATCGGCGTGGTGTTGCTGGATGCTTCTGATCAATAGAACACGAAGAGGAGTCAGCCAAAAAGAAAGACCACCAAAAGTAACGACCACCAGGATAGGCATAGTAATTCGATCTTTTGATCACTCATTTTTTTAAAACCATTTTTGGGGGCTTCCGCCTTACACACGGAAGATTGGATTGACATGACAAAATCCTGCGGCGCCTATAGCCAAGTGCTGTACGTTCACTGTCAAATGCGGACATGGGCTGCCTTTGCTCTTACAAGAATTCTCAGTGGTTTGCCTTCCTGGGAATTGATCCAAAACTTGCCATGAAGCTCCCTGAGCAGTGCAAACTCTCTCATCCTCCCCTGAGCAGCAGATCTCTCTATACTTCTTAAAGTGTTTTGTCATTTAACTAAGCGGATCTATGCTTGTTCTTTCTGGTTATCAACATGTTGTGTGAATTTTGAGCTTTCTTTTGTTTATCTTGGTCTCTGGATTTGGTTCCTAGCTAACTGGCTATATAAGGCTTGTGATCATTCTTTATGGCTTTCAATGCTAGCTACTGTGTTTAACAACAATTACACTGACAATTCTGATGAAGTTGGGAGTCAACTATATGAATTCTCACAATCCAATTCAATTGTTTCTCTATTTCGTCTGCTTCCTTTCCTGGTGCATCTCTACACTCTACAAATATTAGTATAAACTGTATTGATCGAATTTAGTGGCGTATATATCCTGCATTCAATCGAAGTCTCTCTTACTAGTAAGAAATAAGAATTGAAAGAATTCTAAATTGTTGCTATTTAGAGTCAAAGAGAAGATGCTTCTCTTCCAAAGTTTGCTAATTCTATTTATTCACAGTTATAATCTGTTTGATGGAACTTGCATTTTTGCAGTAGTAGTATACTATAAGCTCAACTTTCAAGAAGAACGAAAACCGATCATATCAAATAGTGTAAAGATTACCTAGTTTAAAGGTATTTCTGTTTTAAATACTTTTATAGACGCATTTACTTGGTACATCTATTTTTATTTCACAATTAATTTTGCATAAAAGAAAGAGCCCTGCATAATTTATCTTAACAACGCCAACCAAAGCTATTTTTATTATGCGATCAATAACAGTTATAGAAATGTTTGTAACATATATATCTTAATATATTGTATTGTACTTTTGATCCATATAAAATTTGAATAGATCCTATTATTTTACATAATGTCACATTAGCCATCCAAGGATAAACACACAATATTAAAAAAATGATACGGGTAGGATTATATTATTATAAAAAAGATAGCATAAAAATAAAATAATAAAATAATAAAAAATAGAAATATAATTACAATGCGACCATGCCAAATCATACTATATATCTAAAATAACAATACAATATAACAAGTAATCTAAAATATTTTCACGGGTAGAGAGAAATGACTAATTGCAATCAGCAGCAGGCTAGTATGGGGTGATATACATTATTCTTTAGGTAACCCCAAACCCAATAGTTTAGTAGTAGTAGTTTCTGATATTTCCTTGAGAGTCTGGAAATCTGAGCCCTCCTGTTGTAATCTCTTTCCACCCACTTAACTTACCCCATCATTCATCTTCCATATCCATCTCGTCCTCTAATTTCCTTTCTATTTCCCAAACTGCACCTCCTTTTACACACTTCAACTTCGACAATATACGTCTTTTTTTGTCAACCATCATCACTGGCGCTAACCACCAACCACCTCTACCATCACAATTACCATCGACAAATATAGCTGTTGCCGATCACTGTCGGTCATTATCACACCTACTACTTCCATCATTATAATTATATATTGTCACCATCAATTATCACCGCCACCATTACAACTTACATTGATTCCAACTACCACCACACCATCATTAACCACCAAACATTCTTCACCACCACCACCACAACGCTAACTACTAAGTACTAACTGTTGGAAATTAGCCTTTGGCGGGGAGATGCGTCCACCCATCTTTGATGAATTAAACACTTGTGTTCCGTATGTTGGAGACCTTGTCTCTTTACACATGCATGATCTACGAAGTGAGTAGATGACCGTAGGGCCAAGAATCGTCTAATTTCGTTGAGAAATGAAAGAGATATTGGTCCACGAAGTAAGGTGTTTGAGACATGGAAATGTGGTGTGGGACAAATCTACCACATCGGTGGGAATAGGAAGAATTGCTCTCTATATAAGTCTCAAATTGGTAAAGGGTTTGGGACCCCAAGGGGTATCCCATGTGTTTAAAGGGTAAAGGGTTCACGGGTTCACGGGTCCTGGGCTGTGGGCCTGTGGGGCTGTCTAATATTATCTTTTTGGACCAGAATTCTTTCATATGTACAGTTTGGTCCCTGAAGTTTCAATATTTACAGTTTGGTCCCCAGAATTTCTGGAGACTTTTTCTGCCTACTGTTGGACTGCGTTTTGGAGCATTAACCAGCCATTACTTGGCTGATTAACTCTCCATTAACTGCCCATTACTTGGGCATTTGGGCAGCCTCTTTCAATGGCCTTAATAGCCATTACTTGGCTATTTTAATGGCCTCCCTCAATGGCCATTACAGCCTTGTTTGTGGCTGTTGGACAGCCCCTCCTCATGCTAAATATTGAGCTTCATTTGGCTCAAAACAGTAGCAAAACAGGACAGAAAACATACCTGAAAACGACACAAAAACAGGCAGTAAACCACTGAAAAACAGTGGCGAAAAACTGCACTTTCAGTGACTGAAAATCAGTCAAAAACAGTGACCAAACCCTCACGTATACACAAGATATACACTATAGAGACACACTATATACACAGAGACAAAAGAGAAGAGTAAAGAGAAACTCTTCCTTCCTATTCCATATCTTCAGCAAGTCGAGTCATATTTGTTTTCTTCGCCAGGCTCAACCTATTGGCTTTGTAGCGTTGAGATTATAGTGTTGTTTTATCTTGGGAGACTATTGTCCGCTAACGTAAAAACATATATACGGGGCAATCTTGTCTTAAGGATAGAGGGCTATCCTCGACTCAACACACAACGTTGTAACCATCCAGATTTAGTTGTTTCTTGATTTCAGGATATCAACATTCAAGACACAACAAACTTGCGGCAGTTCTCAACATTGGCTTTGCAAAGTGATCAAGATTCAAGACACAACACACATGCGGCAGTTTGAAGATTGACTATTTATTTATTCTTTCGAACATTTGTAATAGTTATTACTTTCCGTACTGCTCTATAAAGTACTATAGAAATACCAACAATTTAAGACAAGATTGTATTGTAATACTATTAGTGTTCGAAAGATGTCGGTCAAAAGTTGTGTGACCAAATCTGGATATGGAAATGGTTTTCTGGTAGAAGAGAGTGATGATGATGAACGTGTTCATGGTGTCACCGCTACCAAGACTGGTTGGAACAAGCGCTCACGAGAGCATGAGGATGTCAACTGGGACAAGAGGAGAAGACTGAAGATGTACTTCTATCTTGCAGCAGAAGGCCTGTATCTATCCCAGACAAAAGATCCGAATAATGGTAAGAAGGAACTGGACACTCAGGTTTGATGAAGTGACTGAAGTGACTGAAGTGAGCCAGAATCTGAAATTGGGATAAGTAGTTTTTCTTACTTATCAAGAATAAAGATTAAATGATGTCTGATTAAAAATAGATTAAAGTAAGGAGGAATATGAAAATAATTTATATTCCTTACGCTTTAAAATCAGAAGTTTAATCTTATCTTCTTTCCCGTTTAAAGATTGGATTGTAAACGACTTAAAAAGATCCGTTCTTTTAAGTGTAATTGTTAAAGTATGTAAAGTATGTTCGCACATACGATGGAGAAAGATCCACTAACTGTGCGAAAACTGTTACCACTCTTAAGTAAGCGCCAAGAATTATCTGGGCACCAATCTTAATGGAAGGAGTCTAAAAGTTAAAGACGTAGAACCTGTCATACTATTTGGCAGAAGATCCTTCATAGGATGATATTGGACACTCAGTCATATAAAGCCTCCGGGCTACTGGAGTGGGCCAAAATTCCTTTGATATGATGATATTGGACACTCAGTCATACAAAGCCTCCGGGTGACTGGAGTGGGGCCAGAATTCATTTCATAGGAAAAGTAATGGACACCTATTAGGGTGGGCCAGAGTCTCCAGGTCTTAAATGATCTGAAGGCCTAAAGAAAGGCAGAAAAGAAATTGGACACTCAGTCTGCCAAAGCAACTGGAGTGGGCCAGAGTATCCAGATCACATATGATCCGGTTACGCCCTAACCACGGGCAATAGGTTGTTCATGTGAAGCAACGCCACCTCTAAAGTAGAAGGGGTTGGAGAGGTTGCCCTCAATAGGACTTCAGGGATTGGGATCACTCTAAGATGAGGTGATACATGTCCCAAACTTGGTTTAAGGGACGCTGTTGGTCAAGCTGGTTTGAGACTAGTCCAACAGGTCTATAATAACTAAGAATGATACAGTATGTCTGTAGCCAAATGAATGATATATTTATAATCCGTGCATCTATTCCATCATAGATTAAGACACGTTAAATAGCAAGTCATTCAAAAGCTAACGATGTTGAGATTGTTGCCTTCTGTCGACATAAACCCTCAAAATAAATGTGAGGTAGATGAAGAGGCAAAATCACCTTTCCAAATTCCGTCAAGGGAATAGCGAAAGAAGCACCGCTCCTCTAGAATTTAGTCACACCTACTTGGGTGATTTGAAGTTTATACAAAATAGAGGGGGGAGACAAGTACGTTGTGAGCTTCATTAATGATGGTACAACGTATGGAATCCTTTGTTTGTTGAAAAGCAAAGATGAAGTTGTTGAAACGGATAAGCGCTACAAAGCAGAAGTTGAAAATCAACTAAGCCTACGGATTGAGAAATTCGTAGTGATAGAGGGGGAGAATGTTAAGCATCGTTCATTAAACGACTGTTTATTTCTCACCTCAGTCCAACGGTGTTAGCCAAAGCGCAAAGTCGTACGCCCAAATTATGTGGGGTGGCTTGGTAAAAGTTGGAACACTGAAACAGGTCCAGTTGTACCTAAGACTGTAGATTGCATATCCACTGGATCTGCAAATAACAGTAGTGTTGATCGCCTCTTGGCGTCAAAGAATGCTGAATTCTTATAAGATAACTTTTCTTGAAAAGGAAAAAGGAGTAATTGCTCAAGGTTAACAAGAACCCACGAGGGCCTGACTGTCCGGAACTAGACGTTCTGTATCTACAAGACTCGAAAGTTGCTGGCTATCCGGAACTTAATATTCCAAATCTGCAGAACTCATGGATTCTAGATGTTGAACCGAGACGGAGCAAAGAAGGGGACAAAGACTTGTTCCAGTCCTTCTAGCTTGTATGGTTAAGAATGAACCATGGACAATTAACAAATAATTGTCATCTCCAAAAGCGCTGCTTTGGAAAGAAGCTACAAAGAGAGAAATAAACTCTATCATATAGAACCATACTTGCGTAATGGTTGATCTTCCTCCGAAAAAAGAACCTTTGGGTTGTAAGATGTGCTCCCCCGTGAGCAGCTTCACATCCAGGGCCATTGTAGTCTTACGTGGAATGGATGTTGAAACAGTCTTCCCAACCGGAGAGTTGGAAGAAGAGAATCAGAGTTGATTTGCTGAACTGTTGGGCTTCTTCCTGAACTTTCATTTTGGTCCTTGAAATGTTTACATTTTGGTCCTGAAAGTTTCAGATAAAACAGAAATAATGAATCTGACCACAGAAACATTGACTCTGAAATTAGAAAGCCAACAGTTGGAGAATCAACAGTCTGAAAGTAAAAGTCATATTGAAACAAAGTCTCGATATGAAAGATATGGGTATCACAGATGACATCTTAGGAATTGGATTTCTAAGACATCTAACGGACTGGTCGATAGTTGACAGTCTCGTTGAAGCCACCAATGGATATAAATCATAGAACTGATTGGAATCATGGTGCACCCATAGACAAGGAGCGATATGCACAGGTCATGTGTAGTTCAATGTATTGTACACACTACAACCGACCTGGTATCGTCCTACGAACAGATCAGTTGAACTAAGGTTCACTGATGATCTTAATACATGATCAATAGAAGGCTTTAAGTCGGATATGACGATATCTGAGTTATTCGCTTATCTACGGATTATAGTATTCTGGATGTCCAGCGGTTCTAGGAGAACACAGTGATGCAAACTGGACATCAGATCTGAAGAACACCAAAGCCACAAGCAAATGTGTATGGTGGATCTTGGAAAATCCTCTAAGCAAACTTGCATCGGCCGATTCATGATGGAATCAGAGTTTATCGCTTTATACAAAGCATGAAAGAAGTTGAGTAACTTCACGGCTCCTTAGAGGATGTCCCTTATTAGGAGATACCCGTGTCTTCAACAGTTATACACTGTGGCTAGCCGGTCGGCTTCAGGAAGGACACGGATGACGGCGTCTGCACATATCTTTTAGGATCTGTCGGAGACATAAGACCGTATGGCAGTTGATCATCACGGGTGTCACATTCTTGTTTACTAACTAAGGGACTGCCCGGAGATCAAGTGTTCTGCCTGTCTAGGGGAATGGGCTTAAAACCCAAACAATACGAACCTTTGCGGTGGAAACCCAACCATACTGATTGGAGATCCCAAGAATGTGGTTCAATGGGAAAACTAAGCGGCAAAAAGGTTCAGTTGAGCGCTTCGGTGGAAGCAAGAAGCACTTCGGATGATGATTTCTGTACGGAAACATGAATCCAAAGTTGTTCCCGCGATAGACATTAAAGTGCTGCCTACATGGTGGGTAAAGGTTAAGCTTCCAAACCTTTTAAAAGATCCTCAAACAGTTGAGGTTAAGGTTGTGGAACTTTTAATGATTCCTAACACTTGTGAAGTGGGGTATAGCAGGATACCTTGTAGGAGATCACATATTTAAGTGCGAGGATGGCCGACTCAAATGAACGCACTTAAGAATCCAAGTGTGTCCATGGCCACAACAGACAGAAACGTAAGAAGGAAAATGAATAAGAAGAGTTATTGTGTTGATATCGTTGTCTTGGCTTACACTAAACACTGACGGTTCAAGACATCACGTTCACCGCGCAGTAAGTAAGTCCGATGGTATTCAACTAGGGAAGGTTCAAAGCGTAAGCTACCTCTCCTGATGCAATATCTTTTCGCTGAAAGATTGCTGAAATGTAGGCACCTTGTGTGTGCGCCACAATCTCTCTTTCATAGAGGGGATTGTTGGAAATTAGCCTTTGGCGGGGAGATGCGTCCACCCATCTTTGATGAATTAAACACTTGTGTTCCGTATGTTGGAGACCTTGTCTCTTTACACATGCATGATCTACGAAGTGAGTAGATGACCGTAGGGCCAAGAATCGTCTAATTTCGTTGAGAAATGAAAGAGATATTGGTCCACGAAGTAAGGTGTTTAAGACATGGAAATGTGGTGTGGGACAAATCTACCACATCGGTGAGAATATGAAGAATTGCTCTCTATATAAGTCTCTAATTGATAAAGGGTTTGGGACCCCAAGGGGTATCCCATGTGTTTAAAGGAGGGAAGACCTAGATGTGCTTGGGTTCAAGGCTAAGCCCAGCCTTGCTGCCGCTTGCCTCGTCCGTCAGGTTAGGGTCCTGGGTCCTAGTGGTCATCTAATATTATCTTTTTGGACCAGAGAACTCTGCGGATGTACAGTTTGATCCTCGAAGTTTCATATGTACAGTTTGGACGAGAATTCTTTCATATGTATGATTTGGTCCTGAAGTTTCAATATTTACGCTTTGGTCCCAGAATTTACGGAGACTTTTTCGCCTCTTGTTGATCTGCATTTTGGAGCATTAACCAGCCATTACTTGGCTGATTAACTCTCCATTAACTGCCCATTACTTGGGCATTTGGGCAGCCTCTTTCAATGGCCTTAATAGCCATTACTTGGCTGTTTTAATGGCCTCCCTCAATGGCCATTACAGCCTTGTTTGTGGCTGTTGGACAGCCCCTCCTCATGCTATATATTGAGCTTCATTTGGCTCAAAACAGTAGCAAGAAACAGGTCAGAAAACAGACCTGAAAATGACACAAAAACAGGCAGTAAACCACTGAAAAACAGTGGAGAAAAACTGCACTTTCAGTGACTGAAAATCAGTCAAAAACAGTGACCAAACCCTCACGTATACACAAGATATACACTATAGAGACACACTATATACACAGAGACAAAAGAGAAGAGTAAAGAGAAACTCTTCCTTCCTATTCCATATCTTCAGCAAGTCGAGTCATATTTGTTTTCTTCGCCAGGCTCAACCTATTGGCTTTGTAGCGTTGAGATTATAGTGTTGTTTTATCTTGGGAGACTATTGTCCGCTAACGTAAAAGAATATATACGGGGCAATCTTGTCTTAAGGATAGAGGGCTATCCTCGACTCAACACACAACGTTGTAACCATCCAGATTTAGTTGTTTCTTGATTTCAGGATATCAACATTCAAGACACAACAAACTTGCGGCAGTTCTCAACATTGGCTTTGCAAGGTGATCAAGATTCAAGACACAACACACATGCGGCAGTTTGAAGATTGACCATTTATTTATTCTTTCGAACATTTGTAATAGTTATTACTTTCCGTACTGCTCTATAAAGTACCATAGAAATACCAACACTAACATCAATCAACTATGCATCACAATCACCACCACCACTACATCGCTCCAGTCACTACTACAACAACCACCTCCACAACACAACTATCACTATTAGTAGTCACTAGCACCAACCATCTCCACCATAACTAGTGAACATAAATATTTATTTTTTTACAAAAATAATAATTTGTTATTTTATTAGATTTATATATTTTTTTCTAATATTTAATTACTTTTTGTTTGAATTGAATATTTATTATGTTTACAATAAATAAATTACACACATTCAGATGTCGTTGAAAAACAAATCATCTTAATCATCTATTTTTTATATTTAGAGACAACAACTTAACTATTCAGATTCAAATATCTTAATCTTAATGAAAACAGATGGCTTTAGCGGTTCCTATAACCCATTATCTACAACTGCTTTTATATCCATTTATAAAATATTTAAAATTATCATGGTACAATACCAATCAAATATCTTTAATTAACACACAATTTCGAGTTTAAAATGTAAATGTGTAAATATAGGAAACAATATATTCCCTACCCATAATTAGAATATTTCCATATATTGTGTAAATATAATTATGGTAAGACTAGGATTCCTCTTTTGTATAGGCTTAGGATTCCTATTGTGTAAGGGATGAATATTGTACTCTATATATACCTTGATATTAATGAAAGACTCCCCAAGGGAGATTAATATCATCTTACATGGTATCAAGAGCCAAATAAACAAAACCCTAAAAACCTTTCTCTTCCAGTACGTCATTTGCCTCTCTCTACCTTGTGACCCTCCCGGATTTTCTTCTTGTTTTTCGGGTTTTGTTCTTCCTTTCTTCTCTTCTCTAAATGGCTATCCCTGATTCTTCCACACTTTCTGACGCCTCTACCTCCACAAATCCCACCACAAAGTCATCACCCCCGTTTCATCCCGCCCTTACTGTTTCCAACATCAAGAACCATATTCTCATTATTCTTGATCAAGAAAACAACCAGTATTCTCCCTGGGTTGAACTTTTTCGCAATCATGCATGTCTCTATAACGTGCTTGACCATATTGATGACACTATTCCGCGCCCTACGGATGTTGATGATTCTATCTGGCATCGTCTCGACGCCGGCGTCAAACAATGGATATATGGTAGTATCTCTCAGGATTTGCTCCTTACTATCATGAAATCTGACTCCACAGCCCTTGACTTGTGGAATCGTTTGGAGGAAATTTTTCAGGACAACAAGCACATTCGTGCCGTGTATTTGGAATAACAGTTCAACAAAATACGTCTTGAAAACTTCTCCAATGTCTCTGAGTACTGCAAGCAGCTTAAACTTCTAGCGGATCAACTCTTCAACATCGGCACGCCTGTCAGTGATGATAAAATGGTGCTACAAATGATTTCTGGCCTTACTAAGGGCGAATATGATACTTTGGCCACCATTATTCAACAGGCAGATCCGCTACCGAGTTTTAACAAAGCTCGCTCACAATTGTTGCTCGCAGAAACCCGTCGTGCTAAGCAGGATGAGCACGCCCAGCAGGTGTTAGCTGTCGACACGCAACCCCAAGATCAGACGCCACCAGACAACTCCCAACAGCGGTAGGGCCACGACGGCAAGGGTGGAAAAGGCCGCGGCGGTAGAGGAGGCTGTGGTCGTGGCAAGGGTCGCGGTCAACAGAACCAACAGCAGCAACAACAACAGAGATCATAGAACAAGCGGGCGCGGCTCTCGGTGATTCGTCTCTGAGCGCGAGCCCCACTCTGAGCGCGGCGCCCGGTTGAGCCGACGCCAAGTCCATTCGATGCAGCGGCCATACAATCCGTATTCTTACCCGGTTTGTTAGGCTTCGCTCGACCCACAAAGAGCCCACTTCATGCAAGGTCGGTCCCGCAGCCCTCCTCCGGCATGACACCTACTGAGTTGGGTCAGGCGTTCAGCACCCTCTCTATGCAACAGCCTGACAATACTTGGTACATGGACTCAGGCGCCACATCTCACGTCACCCAGTCTGCAGGTACTATTCCTAAACTATTTCGGTTAAAGCATCTTCAATATGTTACAGTTGGTAGTGGACAACGCATTTCAGTTAAGGGTTATGGTACCTCATACACACAACCTCCTCATCCACCCTTCTCCCTAAAAAAACACCCTATATGCCCCACACATGATTAAGAACCTCATATCTGTCCGCCAATTTACTCATAATAATTCTGTTTCCGTGGATTTTGACCCTTTTGGTTTTACTGTAAAGGATCTTCATACGGGGACACCTCTTACGAGATGCAATAGCACGGGGAATCTCTATCCATTCACTTCCACCTCCGCTGCCAGATCTTGCTCTCCCATCACTCTAGCGGCTGTTTCTTCTTCAACTTGGCATAATAGGCTTGGTCATCCAGGAGCCCCAGTTTTTAATTTTCTTAGAGGCAACAATTTCATTGCTTGTAATGGGAAACTTGCCCAAAATTGGGTTTCTTGCTCTTTAGGCAAACATATTCGTCTTCCGTTTAAATCATCTACTAGTGTTACATTTGCTCCTTTTGATATCATACATGCCGATTTATGGACATCTCTTATCTCTAGTTCTCTCGGTCATAAATACTATCTTGTGTTGCTTGATGATTTTTCACACTATGTTTGGTTATACCCTCTTAAATTTAAATCGGAAGTGTTTGTCAAATTTCTTGCGTTTCGCAAGTTCATTTAAACACAATTTGGAAAAGGCATAAAATTATTTCAATGCGATAATGGTCGTGAATTCAATAACTCTATGTTTCACCATTTTTGTACCAATAATGGCATGGTCTTTCGCTTCTCCTGCCCTCACACTTCACCACAAAATGGTAAAGCTGAAAGAATCATCCGCACCATTAACAATATGATTCGCACCCTATTGATTCATGCCTCCCTCCCTCCACCCTTCTGGGTCTATGCTGCTAAAATGTCAGAATACACTCTAAATATTCTCCCTACTAGCACTCTTCACAATATGACCCCTACCGAAATCCTCTACCATAGAATCCCCTCTTATGATCATCTACGGATTTTGGTTGTCTGTGCTATCCCAACCTTAGCTCCACCGCCCCTCACAAGCTCGCTCCTAGGTCCACTCCATGTGTCTTTCTAGGATTCCCTCCGAACCATAGGGGCTATCTATGATATGACTTGTCGACTCGTCAGATCCACATATCTCGTCACGTCACATTCGACGAGACCACATTCCCGTTTTCGAATCTTCCAAAATTCCAAAAACAGGACTACTCATTTCTTGGCCAGTGCGCCATCTCTCCTCATAATCGAACAACTCACATCTTACGTACCGTCGTCGAACCGCGGCCTCGAGGGGCGCCACGGCGCCGATTTCGAGAGCAATCTTTGAAACACCGTCACGGGCGCGCGACCACGTTGAGGCGTCGCGGCGCCCAAACTTCAGAGAAGCCTGTCAACCTTCTAGCGCCGCGACTCTCGATCCAGGAGCCGCTGCGCCTCCGACGGCTTTGCCCCCACCTTCTCCTTATCCGACTTTACCCCCCGTCTCAGACACCACTCCGCCACTCACTGTCCCTACCCATCCAATGGAAACTCATTCAAAGCATGGAATTTTCAAACCCAAAGTCCATTTCAACTTGTCTGCCCAAACCATCTCTCCACTTCCAAAGAACCCAAAATTGGCCAAACAAGACTCTAATTGGAATGCGGCTATGTATGAGGAATTCAATGCTTTAACTAAACAGCACACGTGGGATCTAGTACCTAGACCTGAGGGGGTGAATATCATTCGTTGTATGTGGCTATTTCGTCACAAGTTCAGAGACAATGGGGATCTTAAGAGGTATAAGGCCCGTCTTGTGGCTAATGGCACAAATCAACAGGAGGGCATTGATTGTGGTGAGACCTTCAGCCCGGTTGTCAAATCGGCTACCATCTGCACAGTTTTGAGCATAGCCATGGGCAAACACTGGCCGATCCATCAGCTTGACGTGAAGAATGCATTCTTACATGGGGATCTGCGAGAGACAGTCTATATGCATCAACCACCAGGGTTCACCCATCCAGCAGTTCCTCACTATGTGTACCATCTCCAGTCGTCACTATATGGCCTGAAGCAGGCCCCCCGTGTCTGGTATGATCGCTTTGCCAGGTATATCTTGCAGATTGGGTTTGTATGCAGCAAAAGTGATACATCACTTTTCATTTTTCATCGAGGTAGTAGCACTGCTTACTTATTACTTTACGTGGATGATATTGTTCTTACTGCCTCCTCCGACGGATTGAAAAATGAGATTATTGTCTTGCTCAAGTCCGAATTTGCAATGACTTATTTGGGAAAGCTGAGTTACTTTTTGGTGATATCAGTGACCAGGTCTGCCAATCATATGTTCTTGTGTCAGCGTAACTATGCAGAAGATATTGTGTATATGGCTAAGATGGCGAACTGCAAAGAGGTGCCTACTCCAGTTGATTCCAAATCTAAGCTCAGTGCTATGGATGGTGCTTCAATCTCTGATCCTACTCTGTATAGGAGCCTTGCAGGTGCACTTCAGTATCTCACATTCACCAGGCCAGACATAGCTTATGCTGTTCAGCAGGTGTGCTTATTCATGCATGCCCCCAGAGAGTCTCATTTTACTGCTCTTAAGCGTATCATTCGATACATTAAGGGCACTCTTGATTATGGTTTGCACCTATACCCCTCTGCACCAGACAGGTTGCTTTCACATACGGATGCAGATTGGGCAGGGTGTCCGGACACGCGACGCTCCACCTCCGGCTTTTGTGTTTTCTTAGGGGATAATCTGCTTTCTTGAGTACGCGCGGCGGCAGGCTACCTTATCTCGCTCGATCACAGAAGTGAGTACAGAGGCATTGCAAATGTAGTAGCTGAGATTTGTTGGCTCAGAAATTTACTGTTAGAACTTCAGTGTCCTTTGCGTCAGGCATCTATTGTGTATTGTGATAACATCTCTGTCATCTATCTTTCTCATAATCCGGTTCAACATCAGCGAACCAAGCATATTGAGATAGACCTACACTTCGTTCGTGAGAAAGTTGCGTTAGGCCATGTCAGAGTATTACATGTTCCATCATCCTATCAGTATGCAGACATATTTACCAAAGGACTTCCCAGACAGTTATTTCTTGACTTCAGATCCAGTCTCAACGTCCGGCCTCCTCCCGCTCCGACTGATGGGGTGTGTAAACGTGTAAATATAGGAAACAATATATTCCCTACTCATAATTAGAATATTTCCATATATTGTGTAAATATAATTATGGTAAGACTAGGATTCCTCTTTTGTATAGGCTTAGGATTCATATTGTATAAGGGATAATTATTGTACTCTATATATACCTTGATATTAATGAAAGACTCCCCAAGTGAGATTAATATCATCTTACATAAAATACTACCAAACAATTCGAGTTTTAAATGAATATGATATTTATGTTACCCGCATTTACCATTTAAAGTTACTTTTTTCTCTATCTCCTCGGTGTATACAAATTCTAATTCAGTTTCTTTAGCTATCCTCATTCGTTTGTCTCTCGTCAATTACGTGTCTAGCTACTACTTCTCTGGCGTCGTGTTCTTTGATATTAATACTTTTTGTGAGTCACGAGCCTTAAAACGTAGACACCAACAATCTTTCCTGTCTAATGTTATTTCCTTCTCCACTCCAGGAGGCACAATGGAATACTAAATACTTTTATGTTACATGTAATGGTTATTTCTTGTACAATTTAATAATAACGTTTTGATTTTATAATGATTTTCATAAAACTATATATGATTATTGACGTTTGATTGTTGAAAGCAAACCATTGCAAATATATTTTAAGGCCATTGACTTAGGCCACATAATTTTGGGGCCGCACTTTTTTCTATGTATATATTTACTATGTATTAATTATATTTTAATTTTGAATATATTTTTTTAAAAGTACTATTTTTGGGCTCACTTTTTACTATATTTAAGAGTTTGTTGGCACCAATAGATTTTGATAGAGAATTTGTTCTATTGAAAGCAATAATTACTAATATAAAAAATATATATTCTTATCATTATAGTGCAATTTAATCTTACTTTTCTTCTTTCTCTTAACTCTCACGAATCAAAGAACATCTCCTATTGCTTTGCATTTTTTTCTTCTTCAAAAGTTCATCTTTAAATCTCAAGATCAAGTGATCAACTCATCAAGTTTTTAGCATTACATCGGATTTTGACATCACGTTATCTCACTTATCAGAAATAGGAAAGAATATTCTTTAGATGACAAGTTTGTAATTTTGTTGTGTTAGATAATAATAACAACATATACGATTCTATTAATAGAAAAGGGATCAATTAGAATTACTGATATAGCATTTCTGAAGGATGCATTTTCTAGACATTTGTCTAATACACAATATATTCAAAATTAGCAAATGAGAAAAAGCATGATAGAAGATGGTTGATATACTCAATAGGTTGCTCAGGGGAAGAAGTTTATCAAAACTAAAATTGATAAAATCTTATTTAAGATCAACAATATCTCAGAAGAGATTAAGCAGATTAACGATACATTGAAAATGTATTATTACAAGATATTGATCATAAGAAAAATTATTAATAACTTTGCATCTCAAAAGTTAGAAAGATAGATTTTAGATAACATACATATATATATATATATATATACTCACTTTAGTTAAGTTAAAGCCTCACATTAAGATTTCGCCTTAGGCCGCCCATGTGGTTGAGATGTCCTGAGTATTATGTACAATCTTATTAACCTTTCAAAACGGCCACTTCATGATTATATAATACTCATAACTCGTCTATCTTATGCGAAAATATTACGCTATTTAAGGAATCACCCAATTATTCATTTGACTGTGATTCAAACAAATTTCTAATAACTATAAACAACTATCCACACTCAAATACATACCAAAAGTGATATAGACGTATTGATTCTTGTACACCAGAAGCCGCATTGTTTTTAAGATTGAGGATGTACATATTTTCAACTGCCCTAAAAAATTCCGGGGAAAAATAGTTAACAAAAACAAGGGACCAAAACATAAACGAGAGAGGCTTTGCCATCGCATGTGGACTACGGAGAGAAAAAAAGTATTCGGCTTGGAAAGAACATTGCCCTATACGCTGGTAGATCCATTAACCATGGTTAGCACTTGGCAGCAAAATACACAACAAAATATAACAACCTTTATACCTTGTGTGCTAAGCAATTGTTCTACACTAATGTACAGAAGAATCACGGGAACTGTTGTATACAAGATGAACAGGCAAATCTAGCATTTAGACTTGATGAGTGACCTTTAAAGTTTTAACACTAAACTCAAATGTGCTTTGGACTTATGGATTCAGGTATAGCATGTGTCGAACATGTATATCTATGCTCCACGTCGAAAATACTGGATTCGGATGAAACTGCGAAAGGCTGCATCCTCCTGACAAAATAACTATAACCAAAGTGAGCTGCTACCGGAAATTTACCCGCAGCAACAATCTCTTCTCTCCAGGACATTCCACTGCTTCTGCTTCTTATAGATAGCATGATAAATCGAGGAATTCTTCATTCAGGTCCTGCATGAAATACACGTCAAAATGAAAAGAAAAAAAAAGAATGAAATAGGATCGTGCCATGCGAATGAGATCCTAGTTGTTCCTTCAACAGTTCTCCTGCTGTGGCTCTTGACAAGATGTTTGTTCCCTAAGCCTCCTCTCAGCAGCTATAGCAGCAGCAACAGAAGGTGGAAACTGCATCAAGCTCCCAGTTGCCTTTTCATCAGAGAGAGATGCTACCCTGAATAAGGATTCAACATCTCGTAGTGTCAAAACAGGCTGATCTTGATTCTCTCTGTTGCCACTAACAAATGAACCAATATTCCTGCTCTTGTTCAGCTTACATATGCTCTCCTCAACTGTGTCTTTCACCTATTATAAAAAAGATAACAACAAGAAAGAGATCCTAATGAATCAACCGCAGCGCAGGATACTATATGTAGCAACAATTGGTCATACATATATTTCGCCAGTTTCTTCGACATTGCTGTCGTGCCCTCTGAATTGGCTGATGGCAGTATGTGCTTTCCTGTGAACGCAGTGCTCAAATTTAAAACTTGAAACTAAAGTGTCATACATATCACATTCTAAGACGAGCAACAGAAAATGTTTAACCATAAAAAAAAAATCAAGATCTGCTTCCTTCACGGATTTTAGAAATGAACTATGAATGCAGTGACTTCATTCCAATTATTAGCTTCAATACGATGCTCAACACTGCTTAAATTCACAGTAGCATCATAGGTAATTAGATATAATTAGGGAGCTGATCCAAACTATGCCATTGACAAGCGATAGTGTAAATAATAGAGCTCGCTAACATATAGGAGGATGCAGAGGTAGAAAAGCAAGAGTGGACTAATGCTAGTTCTGGACCGTCTACATCATCAAAGTTGGGAAGACAGTATATGAAGTTTAGCTGATTTATTACACCGAGTATGTGGAAAACCATACTCGCGCAATGTGGGTTGAATGGTACAAATTGGATACTTTAGCATGACTATTCGCTGATTCTCATAATAGTTGTTTATTCTATAGTCAGAAGCTTGCTCTTCGATACATTAGCTCATGGAAGAATAAAGATGGTCCGTACCTGTTTACCCTTGTAATGGATGAGCTAAACAACAGTATACAAGATGAGATACCATGGCACATGCTCTTTGCAGACGATATATTGAGTTAATTGATGAAGCTAGTGAGAGTGTCAATCAAAAGTTGGAACCGTGGAGAAGCACTTTAAAGAGTAATGAATTTAGGATAGGTAGGAGTACGATAGAATACATGCATTGCAAGTTTCGTCAGTGAGATAGGAGTGAAGTAGATGTGAGATTAGAGGGAATTGAGGTTCCTAAATGTAAATACTTTAGATATCTAGGCTCAATGTCCTAACAAATGGAATGATAGATGAAGATGTTTTACATAGGATTAAAGTAAGGTGGTTGAAATGGAGGAGTCCCACAAAGGTGTTATGTGATAGGAAGATACCTACCAAAATGAAAGGCAAGTTCTACTGAATGACTTTAAGGCCAACAATGTTGTATGGGAGTGAATGTTGGGCCTCTAAAGCCCAACGTATTAGCAAAATGAGTGTCTCAGATATGCGAATGTTAAGATGGTTCATTTAGATAACTAAAAAAATGATCACATATATCATAAGGTAGCGGATTTGGAGGATAGAATGAGAGAATGTCGCTTGAGATGGTTTGGTCATGTGTTACATAGACCTCCAGATGACGGTTTTTAGACGTGAAAACATGATGATTGGGAGTGTTAAAATGGAAAGGAAGACCTAAAATCACGTGGAAAGAAGTTATCACAAAAGATTTACAATATCCTGAAAGGTAAGCAGATCTAGTAAGAGACAGAAATCAATGACAGTTAAAAATCCGTATAAATGATACCAACTAAAAGATTAGTCGATACTAGAACACCCTAATATTCTTCTTGATCAAGTAAAAGTATTTTCATTCATAAACATTGTCAGGACAGTCGTATACAAAGGGTATACCAAAAGAGCAAGAATCTACAAAATATGACAAACTCCATCCGATGCTCTATACAATAAGGAACCTTTTGTTTACACCAAAAGAAAATAAGAGAGCGGGGGCTGCTCAACTGAGAGAAACTCGACTCTGCTCCACACTACCCACATTAATGCAAGCGGTGCCATGTTCCAAGCCCTTCGTCTTCTCCTGCTCTTCCAACTGAACATCAAATTTTTCACAGTTCTAGTGTTGCCAAAGGCACGCTTAAAGCGCACTTAAGCCTTGAAGTGATGCGCAAAACATGCTGAGCGCTTTGCCTCACTTTATGGGCGCTTCAGTGTTGTCATCAAGGCTCTAAGTCATACTTTCCCTTGCAAATGAGCGCAATCCTGAAGATGAGACACGAAATAATTGATATTTCACTTTATCGTTATGTTTTTTCAATTTCTTTGTCCATAGATTTGTTATTCATACTTATGAATATTAATTAGGGGCTACACATACATATTTATATGTTTTTCTCCATTGCGCCTTTTTCATTGAAGCCCACGTTTTATTTGCGTTTTGCGCTTAAAGCCCCAAAAGATCTTAGAGGTTTTTGCGCTTTTCGCTTTTGTTTACACTGCATAGTTCTTGGCATTACCCAATGTGTGTGAAACCACCTAAACATATCCCATCATAATCTCATGGTAAGCCCGCAATGTAGAAGAAGGTGATCCATGTCCTCACCCCCTCCTTGCACATGTAACACCAACTGACACAAACAACCTCCCGCCTTCTAAGATTTTCCGCTATCAAAATCACCCCTCTAGAGGCTAGCCAAGTGAAAAAGTACACTTTTCTCGGCACACTTGGAACCCATACTGCATTACATGGGAAATAAACCTCCTCCCTACCCAAAAGTTTCTCATAAGAAGACTTCACAGAGAACACTCCATTATTTTGCAGGCCCCACCACCATACATCGGATTAATCGCCGGATTGACTTGCCTATGAAGTAAGTGTATCAATCTTTGAAACTCACTTCCCAATCTTGAAAATCCCTTCTAAATCTCAAATACCAAAAAGTGTCTCCAATATGTGTCCCCCTAATTTGTTGAATTGTTAAGTCTCTTTAGGAAAATATTCTATACAAACTTTGAAATTCATCTTTCAAGCAAAATATTCCCATACCAATTATGTCCCCAAAAATATTCTCTACTCCTGTCTCCTACTTTGAATGAGATATTTTCCACAAAATAATCCCATCCCTTCATGATATTCCTCCGCAAACCACACCCGAAAGGCCAGTGTTTTGGAAGGCGCGCGTCAACAAAAAGCGACAAGGGCCTGCCTCGCCTTTTTTAGAGACGAGACGCTCGCCTTTTTGAAGTGAGACGCCGATAAATACCAAAAAATTAAAATATTTATTTGCATATATGAATAATCAAAATCTCGATAGCAACAAAATATTAGCAAATATTTCATTTCAAAAATTAAAAGTAGATGGTAGATACTAAAAGTCTAGAGCTTAAATACCTCTAATTCATAAGACAAGCAATACTAAAAGTCTACTCTAATTCTTTTTCAAGATTTTCGATTGACTACGAAAAACCCAGAGAAAACAGAGGATGAAGTTGCGCTCTAAGTCATGTGAGAAAAAAACCTAGCTTTCAAGTTCTGTTATAAGACTTATTTTTTATTTTCTTCTTCTGTCTCGTTTTCAAACAAATGGCGTCGCCTCTCATCTCTCTCGCCTCGTCGCCTCGATGTCACCTCTCGCCTTAGCATTGCCTTGAAGATTGCCTCTCGCCTGGAACATAGAAGGAAATACTACCTCTCCACGCCTCTCGCCATAGGCGACAAGACGCTCGCCTTTAATAACATTACGGACAACAAAACGATATCTCTAGTTTTCCGACCCCCTTCTGTAATCCCATATTTATCGACTATCACCCCCCTCCCTAAAGCTTGTACCTCCACCCCGAACCTCTGCATTCATTTGCTTAACAAAGCTTTATTAAATACTTTTAAATCTTTAACTCCAAGACCTCCCCATTTTTTAGAAGATGTGAATCTCCCACCGCACCAAGTGAAAGTTTCTTTCCCCGTCTGCCGCATCCCAAAAAAAATCTCTCTAAATCTTTTCCAACTTTTCAGTGACCGAAGTTGGAGCAAGAAACAAATACAAGTAGTAAGTGGGAGTGCTCGATAGTGTGCTCTTAATAAGCACTTCCTTCCCACTCTTGGATAAATATCTTTTGTCACCCTGCTAGTCTCTACTCGACCATCTGAATAACCAGGTATCACACAGTATGACCCTTTTTCAAAGCACCTAACGGTACTCCAAGATATGTAGTCGGAAGAGCCCCAACCCTACAATTCAAGACTCGAGCGAGCGATCCAATGTCATTCACCTCCCCAATAGGAAATATCTCATGCTTTCTCAGATTAATTTAACCGCCTGAAACCAGGTGAGAATTTGGCCTAAATAATCCAGCTGGGTCTCAACTGCATCACAGAAAACCAAAGTATCATCCGTGAACAAGTGAAACATTGATATTGTCTCATCACCCCCAACCGCCGCATCAAAACCCTTCAAGTAGCCCCTCAAAACAGCTCTATCCATCATCATGCTCAGAGCTTCCATAACTAAAATAAACATCGGTGATAGAGGGTCCCCTGTCTCAAACCTCTCGAACTCCCAAGAAACCCGCACGGGTTACCATTCACCAATAAAGAAAATCTCACCGAAGAAATGCAAAAAATCCATTTGCTCCACTTCTCCCCAAATACCATTTGAAGCATAATGGAATCTAGGAATTTCCAATTCACATGATCACATGCCTTTTCAAGATCAAGTTTACACTACACACCAGAGTCTATTTGAGAACCCCACCCCTAGTGGTAGATAATCCTTAAGTATGTGTATTGAAATATTATGGACCTAAACAACACATTTATAATATTGAAGATTCATACAACCAACCTCAACTAGCTTGGGATTGTGGCATAGTTGTAAATGTTGCTAAGAACCTATTTAGGAAAGCTGCCAAAAACTACTTATTTTGAGAAGCACTTTTGTCAAAATAAGTTTCTAAAAAGTACTTTGTGGAAGCAATTTGTGTTTGGCCAATTTAGAGCAGATTGTGCTGGCCAATCATTTTAAATAGTGTTTTTGAGTGTGTTAAGTTACAAAGAAAAAATGAAGGCACAATTTACAATTTGAATTATTTACACAGAGAATTACTTTATACTGATATTTATTATGAAAAACTTTAAAGATGTGAGAAAATTATCAACTCATATTTTTTAAGGCAGTGATGTTGCTATTCCATAGAGGAGGAAGAGAGATAGAGGAAAGAGACGGTAGAAAAAAAGGGAGAAGAAACTTGTATTCCATAGAGGAGGAAGACAGATAGAGGAAAGAGACGGTAGAAAAAAAGGGAGAAGAAACTTGTATTTAAAGTTTACGGACTATTCCAAAGAGGAAGAGGAGAAGAAGAGAGATATGGAAAAAAGAGGAAAAGACACGGTAGAAATCAAAAAGAAAAAGAAAAAAGAGTTCGTATTTAATTGAAAGATAGTGTTAAATTAATGAGGGAAAGTTCGATAAATGTAAATTTAGGCAATAAGCAAAGGGAGGGGCTTCTTCCTTCAAGAGAGGTAATGCTTATTCTTCTCCTTCCTGATACTGTTGAATAAGGCACGAAACAAAGATATGAACAGGGTAAATAGAAATGGAAAGGAGATGTTTCTATTTCATCCAGATTTGTGTACTGTATAAAGTATCAAAATTCTCAAGCGTACGACACTCTATGGGTCCTCCCAATCTTCTCTTATACCTCACATGAGATCAGAATTTTTATGAGAAATAAACTCATTCTGTTATTGTTGTTAGTTTCCTCTCCTCCAAAGTCAGGGTGGTGGGGCATTAGCTTCAGTTCGTGAGAAAATTTCCTTCCAGAGCCCCTTCCCATTTGCGAGAGTTGGCTTTTCGTGAGTACTGTACATCAATAGGGACTACCACAACCAAAAAGTTACATACTTTGTCAGTCTTATACAAACTGGGGAGTCTAGCTCCTCATATGCGTACACATTTCTTAATTCCCTTGTGTTGACTAATGTTCCAACTTGACCAATATGGATTCCAACAAAACTCAGACGGGACCTGGGTGGCTGAAACTCTGTTCTGGAGACTGCTTTTCATAACTGTTACCCACAATCTCTTAGAAGCCATGCAGACTTAACGAAGAAGAAAGCCCAATGGAAGAAAAAATCTATACAGACGACACAAACTAGTTGGATTAAAGTCAAGTCATGTTGGTATACTCACATTAATCAGGTGTTTGCCAGAAGTGTTTTTAGTTTATTCATAGATTTGTATGCCATTGTAGGGATAAGCATGAGATGTAGAGCATCTTTAGTCAACCTATAAATTGCCTCAAAAAAAATAGAGTATTTGAATGAAATGGGTCTAGTAGAATGGAATAGACATAGAGGATTCATATAGCTGATCTAAACTAGCTTGAGATTGAAGCGTACTAGTTGTTATGTATATTAACAGCGTAGCAATAAAGAACTGCTTCCATTCTTTCAAAGTGAAAATAACAGCTCTTAACTAATATCAACCCCAGGAAATGCACGTATCTCACACCAGAATATTCAGAAACCTGAAAATTCTACTCTCTTGCTCAAAGAGGGATAATCTTCTTAATCAAATTGTCAATGACAAAGGTGGAAGTATCTCACCTATCAATAAAGAAGGAAAAGGAAGAAAAAGGAAGTAGTCCTGTACATGCACTAAGCTTAATAAAACAAGAATGATCTTATATTAGAATAACTGAAGATCCCATTTTCTTGGTGTACACTATTTAGTAGGCGTCCTTGGATTATATTTACATTTTAGCAAGGAGAAAGTATAGTTTCTAAAATCCTTATATAAAGCACATGCAGTTACAACTTACAACCTACAGCTTGCCAGCTACAGCATTTTCTAGAGAGGTTCAGTAAATTTTACCATTTATAAGCACATACAAGTAGTTATGCTTGGTAATATAACAAGTACATTTAGAATTACAGTCACTTGAAGCAGAAAAGGGGGATACAAGGTCATGAGAAACTTACATTTACAACAAATGACATGCCCACATTGGAACACCATCTTTTGATTATTGAGCTTCTCTTGACAAACAGGGCATGTATCTTCCTCAATATTAGCTTGGTATTCCTTTTTTTCTTCTGCATGAGCCACTGAGACAATTGTGGCTTGAGTTATAGTTGAATTTTCACTACTTGCAAGATCATTAGTTTGTTAATGTGAATACACAAAATAAGTTCGAAACAAGCTAATGCAGATAATAAGAAGTTGCTTGTAAACTTAAAGTATAAATGGGCGACACCGCTTTATATGATTCAGGTGTCGACCAATTAGACATCCAACCAATAAGTTGCTTTCTCTTTGTACTTCTGAGAAAAGAGTAAGTAATGATGAAAAATGGATTTACCCACCTCTAAAGTTTAAAAAGCAAAAATAGGGGAAATAAAGAAGAATAAAAAAAAACCGTTCCACAAGACAAAGGAAATACATGCATAAACATAGACTGAAGTGTTTTTCACCTTTTCTTTTTCTTGCGTACACTTCAGGTCCATTTAGGAACATAATATATCAAACATATCTTTTAGTATTAAGAGAAATGAAGCTAGACTTGGCATCTTACCAACATATGACCCATAGTCTTAAGACTTAGTTTCGCAACTCCTGCAAACTATGGTTACGGGTCCTATTTTGGATAATTTGTCAACTACTTCTTGGACTTATTGCCTAAAACATTATGCAAATATTATGTTTATGAAAGTGTTCAATATACAAATGAGGTAGACAACAAATGACTGGGAGTAGTTCATAGACCATATTGGTTTAATGCAAAATGTCGAGTTCCAGTAATGTCTATTACTGAAGCGAATATGAATTCACATCCAGATGACTACTGAATTTCATAACAATCTTCATATAGAGCGCATGAGAACTCTGAACCTTCTGTTGTAACCTTCAAGTAGCGAAGCTGCCCCTTTATTCTTGATAAAGAAAATAAAAAGAAAAATTTTTCGCTAGACCATTCAGCACTGGCTGCATCTAATTCTTCAGGATCTAAGGCATCAATAGATTTGTCATTCTCATCTTCTTTTAAGTGTAGTCGAGAAGTTGCCATCGTAATCTCATCATGAGCACGTAGAACATGCGCTTGAGCTGTTGCCAAGAGCCTTGCTTGCGCATACTCCTTCCGCATCCCCTACAAAGAACTATAGAATGAACTACCTTAAGTAAAGATACACATCGTTAAGATGCTGGTCGTGAAGGCTTTGTCTTGAAAAGACTTTAATAGACCGTTATGCCCATAACTAGGAACTTTTCTGCTTTTAAGAATGGAAAAGGTCTCCGAAGGCAAACCAGATAAAAAAGACAACTGGTCTGACAAAGGCTTTGATTCAGAGATACCTCAAGAAGCTGCAGCTGCTTTCTGGCTCCTGATACACCTTCGTCATTCCAGCTACATTCCGGAAGAAAGAACTTGTTGCCGTGCAATTTCCAGCAACTAAAGCATGATTGTTCAGATTGGAAATCCCAAAGAATGATGCAAGCAAGGACAGGGTGACATCAAGAGAAAGGATGAGAACGCTGCCCAAGCTCTACTACGAGGATGTACGGATATCAAATGGTTGTCTTATTCACTAACTGAACATATAGTCAAGTAATGCAAGGAGAACAGAGGAACTAAAAGCCAAAAAACAACAAATAATTTTAGGATAAAACACATACTAGTGCATATCTGCAAACTGATTCACAGCCAACAAATACAATAATAGACTACTGCCTCAATGTTTCAAACTCAGTAAGCAGAGTTTAATACTGTTCCACGTTTAAAATCTTTAATAATAAGGAGCTCTAAACCTATTAAGATATTAAATTTTTTTCCAAAGAAACATCAACTGAGTAGGGAAATAAGTAATAGCTCCTCTTGATGACCAAGAATACATACATGTACGCAAATGTTTTGGTTGGTAACATTTATGTCAACTGGTTTATATATAGTTATACCTTTCATGAACTATACTCTATTGGAATATTCAGGAAATCCAAGGAAAATGAAAGGATAAGTAAGAATACCGAACAATTTCAGCATGCCACTGGGGCAATATAGGAGCTGGACACACTATAAGAGTTGCACCTGAGGCAACTGGTGATACAGTCACTTGGATAAGTTCTGAGCACGGCTGGCAGATATAGCCGCCTTCCATTTCAACTACTTTAACATCATTTTTGCGTTTAGCTCGCTTGTGCATATTCCCAGTTGACTGCTGTTCATTTAATATTGCTTTGGATTTTGTATATTTCTTGTTAGGTGAGTAGCCCACACAATTTGCATGTTGCCACGCATCACAAACATCACACTGAACCCACAATCCTTTATGTCTGATGCTTTCACTCACACAACCACATATACACTCAACACTCTCTTTTCAGTCTTTTCAGACTATTCTTCTGACCCTCATCACACAGAAATTCACCAGTAAAATTGCCAATGGAAGATGATGCCACCTGATGTTTAAAGATACAGGCAAGCAGTTCAACAGTTTCCCAGACCCATCTCATCTGTAATTTATCAATAACAAGAAGCAACCAAAGCTAAGTAAGGCTTTCAATGACTGTAAAATGTCGAAAGGCATCGCTCACAGTTGAGGTACTTAATATTTGCAGAATTACCAAACATCACATATAATCAAACATTCAAGCATAAACCAATTACTTATACGGAAATTATATCAGAAACAACCAATCCATCCCCTTAATAACTCACTAATAACTAAATATGAGGGAAGTGTTTTAATAAAAAAAGAAAAAATGAAGGAAAAAATAAACTCTTTCAAAGAAACAAGACATGTTTGCTATCCAAAGCAATCACATGTCAGATGGTAAATAAAATCCACATTTTTTAATCAATAAGGTAAGAGTGAATCAATGAACAGCACCAAGAAGGTCGTAATGTACAGAGGATCAACCAGTGCGGGGAAAAAAAGGCAAGAATAGCGTATGATCCTATCTATCCTAAAGATTTTACTGTGTCCAACACATTTTTAATTGTCTTCCCTGATAAGGATTGAAAGCAATAACATAAGAAGGTAGAACAAGGATGAAAGACTGGCAAATTCAGTCATTTTGCTTACCAGCTAAAATCCCACCAGGAACAACTGATGGGGCGCTCTCTGGACGCAAGGATACATTTCCACTGAAAAGTAACATCAGAAACTGATCATTAAATAAGAACTCTTCTTAGTTGGTTAAAAACATATGAAGAATATAATTTAACAAAAGATATATTTAAGAGAGATATCAGTTCAATCGAAAAAGGTTCTATTTCAATTTTGACTCCTTATACTTTAAGTTAAGAACAATAGAGTTGTGTGCCTAAGGAAATGGAAGAAGCACCAATCAATAGTGACCGAAGCCATCAGGAAGAATGAATTTTACCATTCATGTTATCTTTTCAAAAAAAGAAGGGGAACAATGGATGCTTGTCCTGGAATTAGGGATGTACATAGCAAGTCACGTCCCAATCCAAAGAACAGAAAATGACGAGAAGTTGATCATCCGCCTTTTGAATTCATAAAAACGCAAGATAGCAAAACCAAATTCAGTTAGTGACAACAGTTGGAAGTGTCCATTTCATCATAAAGGGACCTATTGGATGAACCATGGATGCAAATTACTTCAAAGGATGGTAAAAGTACAGTGAATCCAATGGTAACATTGCTGTGCATCAAAGAGAGAGAAACATACCAAAATGGATTGTAATATATTGTTTATAGAGGTGTCAATTAAACTCAGTGGCATGCATAGAGGAGAAATAAAGTGATTTATTTTGCTTTGCAAAGAGCCATCGGAATTTCTTTTCTCCCTCTGCACCATCCAATAAGCGGCACGGCGCTGGTAAGGTCTAAGCTTAGAAAGCAAATCAGGGAGATCATCATCAAACATCGGCTCCTCCCTGCAGGAAATATCACAAATGCAAGCAACGTATGAGGAAATTTGCAATATAGCAAACATAAATTGAAACTTATGTCAGCAGAAACACTCACTTTGATGGCTTAATAGCTTCATAGAAACTAGCTACATCAAACCTAGAAAGTTTCCTTGCAGCAGAAGAAATTTCATCCAGCCCTGAAGGTAGATCAATATCCCGCATGTGCTGCTACCTGGTATCCATATCTAGCCTCTGAAGTCACAACCTCTGGACGTAGCCAAGCCATCACATGCATCATGCTCTTTTTCCATAGCTGTCTGGATGTATCAAGAAGTGACTCGCACGCATCAAAGGCACTTTTTAAAATCTCCACCCTCATCCGTATAGATGCTAAACAACCTGGAACAATATGCCCCATAATAACAGGCCTCAATGTGAAGAACTTCAAACTAGCCAAATGGACTAACCCTGATATAACCTCATCAGGTCCATCAAAACTTCCCACCACCAACGCAACAGTTTCCTCCAAACCTGCCATCTCCTGTTTCGCTACAATTTCCAGACATATACTACTAGTAGATAATACAGGCCAATGACCTAACTTTATCCTAGTAAGATACTCATTAACATTACTCACCCTAAACCTCAATAAATACCTCGAAACCCGGCAAAACTCCTCATCCAATATATAATTACCAAACTCATCACTAACATTCAAGTCTGGTAAAACAATTTCAGAAATTCCATATGTTCATCAGATAACCAATAAGATCGATCAATTTCAATAAAATATGGCACCTCAACTGCAACTGACTCATCTTTTTCCGCAGTTCCAGAAACAATTTTACCGTTTATTTGCCCCTTAGGAACTTCTCCTTCCAAAATTCCTACCGAACGATTTGGCTTAGATTTCCTCCTACCCATTACTGTAGCAAGTAAGAAATACAATGAACAATGTGATTACAAGATAAACATAAGGGGTCGTTTGGTAGCTAGTTAGGAGCTAAATTATTCATGTATTAAATCGTGCACAAGTAATACCGTTTTGGTAGGATTCTTTTGCTATGTATAAATTCAAAAATTTATATATTATTTTATGCATGATAGAAGATGGAATAACTAACACATAAATAACTAAACCCTACATAACTAATCCCTGCATAAAATAATACATAGATTTCTTCATAAATAATTCTTGTATTACTAATACCGGTATAACTCTAACCATACCTAACGACCCTTAATTCTTACTCGAATAACCAAGAACGCGTACATATATAGTAATCACAATTCAAGAGTTCTAAAGTGAACTACTATAAGGGAACAAAATTGTTACATAATTTGAATGGCTTATCAGAAAAACTGATAGATGTTAAATAAGTTACATAATTTCCGAGGGTGTATTTTATGGAGAACTGAAAAAACAGAAAAAGGGAGAGAGAAGGAAACCTGAATTTCCCGCGAGTACAACTGTTGAACTTCGAGTTTTGTAGGACTATGAGCAAATTCCAAACATTGGATTCATTTGTAGGACTAAAGTCTTCCTAACGAACGGACTTTGTCTTGTTACTATCTTGTCATTTCACATTTTAAAAATAAGGAGGAGAAAATGATCAATACTGTCCTTAATTAGGTAAAAAGTGATTATTATAATCCTTTAAATATACTACATAATCTGAATAGTCTTTTTCATTTTAATCATAAAACTTATGAAAAGTATTATGTTTACTGATTTGAAAAAGCGTGCAACCAATATTTTCATTACTCTCTTTTATTCACTTGACCTAACTATTTCTTCTCTTTTCCTATTTATATCTATCTGTCTTGCTATAAAAAAAAAACAGTGTTATAAAGAAAGCAAGAAAAATATATACTCTATTATTTTATTTATTTTTTATATCCAGCTTCCCGACTTACGCCAGACTATTCCTGGAGATAGTAGTCTCGGTCCCTCACCACTACTACCAGTAAATCGCGAATGTGCCTGAATAACCTGAGTTTGAGAACAGAGCAACTGATATCACCTGCAAAGTCCTACCCCAGAAGAGAGTAAATTGCTCACACCAGGGTTCAAACTCACGTTGCAGGCCTCCAGCTGGATTTTAAGTTGCACTCTTTTACCGTCCACCAATAAAATATTGGTTACAAAGATGCAGGAAACGAAAATTACAAGTAACGGCTAAGTATTACAAGAACTGAAATTACAATTGAACAATAAACTAAAATTACAATCAACTGGAATTGCAATAAACTTGGTATGCTGAGTCGAGTGTTTGCACTCTGTCTTTAAGACAATATTGCCCCGTATGTATCATTTTTACGTCCTGGACAATTGTCTCCCAAGATAAAACAGCAAATGGACAAATGAGCAAAGGAAACTCAAGTGCTACCGTGAAGAATTTTGAGTAATGAAATGATGCTTGAAGTAGTAGGAAGAAAACTGATTTCGTTTGTGTGTTATGTGTGTCTCAACAATCTGGCCAAGGGGTCATTTATATAGTTGAAGGAGAGGCTTACCAACTGCCCACATAAGTGTCATTACTGGCCAAGTAATGGCAATTATGGAGGTAGTAATTCACCAAAATAAATGGTGAATTGATGTGTGTGCAACAGATGACATTTAGGAAGATTAATTCAGCCAAAATAAATGGCTGAATTGAGTGTTGGTTGACGTTCCAGAAAACAAAGTTCTCTGCCAAACTGTACATATGGCAAAGTTCTCTGGTCCAAAAAGATAATATCAGAAGAAGCACCGCCCGTGGCCCGAGAACCCGGACCGGACCGGACGGACGCGCGGCGCACGTGGGCTTTCCTCGAACCGAAGTACATTTAGGTCCTCCCTCCTTTAAACAAATGGGATACCCCTTGGGGTCCCAAACCCCAAGCCAACCTTGAGACTTATAAACAAAATAATTATTTCTTCCCCCACCGATGAGGGAGAATTGATCTCAATACCACACTTTTTCATGCTTCAAACACCTCACTTCGTGGACCAATATCTCTTTAATTTCTCAACGAAATTTGACGATCCTTGGCCCTACGGTTATCTACTTACTCAGTAGATTATGCACGTGTGAATAACCGGATTCTCCAACATGCGGAACACGTGTTTAAGCCTTTAAAGTTGGTCGAACGCAACTCCCGCCAAAGGCAAATTTCCAACATAAAATACTATTATTGTTGGTGCACACGATGGTGACGGAGGAAAGAGTAATTTTTGCTTCCCTCATATGAATTGTATGTAAGTGGCTGATTAAACTTAATATATTTTTCACGAAATAAAGTCAAATATAATTATTATTTAATTCTATCTCTCATTATATTTTTTGGTCATTTCTACTCTTGCGGTTCATCAAAATTTTAAATATGCCCTCATTTTAACGAATTGGACAAGTGACAGGCTTTAATTAAAAAATTCTAAACACACTACTTAAAAGATCCATACCCGACCGTAACCCGTTCCACACTCTTCTCTTTCAATTAGGATTGGATTTCTCAAGCAGATACCCCTGCTTTCTACTCACTTTTTTTTTCACTCCACTCACAGTACACTACACCTGCACTCACTATTATAACCACACACACATTCCATACATAGTCATGGAAAGAGTATCTGGGAGACAGGAACAAATTTTGAGGGTATTTTCTTACGGCATTTTTCATTGAGAATTCACACATCCAAATACAATACACACAGTACATACGTTTTTTAGCACCAAAAAAAAAACAGAGAGAGAAAGCATATGAAGGGATTCACGTTTTTGGGGTTTAGAAGAATTATATAGACAGAGCAACACAAAGAGGAAAACATAGAGATATAGTGCACGAGAATAGGAGATTTTTCTCCCTTTTTGTTTGGTCTTTTTCTTCACTAGAGAATAGATAGCAAGGGATTTCTGGGCACAAATCAGTGGAAGGGGACACGATTTTAGCACACACAGAGAGAGGGACGCATTGCACAGATCAAAACATAGCACAAACGCCGCGTTCACCACAATTTTTCAGTTCGTGTTCCTTGCTCTTCTATATGTTGAAAATTTAGTAACGTGAAATTAAGTTTATCCCATTATTTATGACTCAAATAATTGGGCTCCGCACGTCGAAAACGTCGTTTTTACACACGTGCACACGTAGTGTCAAATATCGCAAATTTCTTTAGTGAAAGAGATATTGGTACGTAAATGAAACGTTTGAGACATAGAATCATAGATTGTTATTGGCCAAATGACAAGTATTCCACGTTTGTAAACGAAGGAAGAAGTGTACGAAGTGTATGATGAAATGAGTCGGAAATCGCCGCGAAGGGCCGCGACGCAGTCTCGTCTGAGCTGAGGCGCCGGAGCGCGCGACGCCTCCCAGGCAGCGCCGCGGCGCTAATTTGGTGTTCAGTCACTGGAGCCGCGGCGCTTTGGAGGCAGAATGCTGCGACGGGAAGATGGAAAGTTCTGACTTTGGGGCTGGTTTTGGAGCATTGAATCTCCATTATTTGGCACATGAATTCAATCATTATTTGACTGAATGTAACCCCTCAATAAATGTCATTACATGACTATTGAAGGTCATTACTTGGTTAGTTGAAGGATCATCTCATTACACTATAAATTGAGGGATTTGGCTCAATTGTTCAACACACTAAGAAACACTTATATAATTTTCTGAAATCTTCTTCTTCCTCTCTAGCAAGTTTACTATACTCAAAGTTCTTCAAGAGTAACACTTGAGTTTCCTTTGCTCATTTGTTAAGTTGTTGTTGTATCTTGGGAGACTATTGTCCGACAACGTAAAATGATATATACGGGGCAATCTTGTCTTAAAGACAGCGTGGCATCACTCAACTCAGCAAATCACAAGGAGTTTGTAACGTTCTTGATTTCAGTTTGTTGTAATCTTTAGTTTATCCTTTCTAGCAATTTGTAATATTTACTTACTTTCCGTTTTCTGCAATTGTTGTAACCCACAATTTTAAGACAAGATAGTTTGTGTACTTCGGATGACTGGTTAAGTTACCCAAATTATCAGGTGGCGATTCCATTGTATTGTCGGGGAATTTCAAGCAGAAATCAAGCGATTTTGGCTATGCCACCGAGTGTGTATGATGAATTGGTTGCGAATTGATGAATCCTGGGGTTTCAATTCCATTGCAATTGGAAGATACTCAATTTTGGTCTCTAATGGAGGTCTTGTGTTAACTTGGAGCGAACCGGGCTGTAGGATTTGTGAAAATGAAGGGAAACTTTGTGGGTTTAAGAGTGATACTGGATCTGATATTGCTTGCTCAAATTCTCTTTCTTCTAAAGGTGTGAACTTGAATCTCAAATGACTCTAACCGTTCGGATTTTCAGCGGATCTACAAGCCACGAGTATAGTAATTCATGTTCTTGTATTTTCGAATACAAGATCCATATTTGAAGTTCCAATACAAGACAAAGATATTGACAATTTGTTGTTGTAATCTTTGTTGTTTATCCTTTCGATCACTGTAATAGTTATTTACTATTTTCGTACGTACTTTACATATCCAACACTATACAACAAACCCATTCCTTGCAATGCGCGTGAGAAGAAAATCAGTTTATGGATTTTGAGATTTGAAGAAGAAGAAATTGGGTGTTTTTGTTTTTGGCGCAGGGAATTAAGGGGTGTATTTAGGGATGGCAACGGATCGGATCTGAACCGGATCCTACTAGATCCAGATCCAGATCCATATCCATATCCATTTTTTATACCTAGATCCAGATCCGAATTCAGATCCATCGGGTCTATAAAAATCAGATCCAAATTCGGATCTACCGGATCCACGGATCCACGGATCGGATCTGGATCTACATGAATTTTTTTTGGCTTGAATAATATTTCTATATGTTGAAACTTTTATGACAAAATGAAACGCAATCTGATTGAAAAAAATGACTGAGTTCATTCAATCAACCTACACAAACATGACATAATTCTTTCAAAATACTGAACAAAGTTTTAGCATTACAAGAGAATAAAGACGATTGACTTCATTAGTGATGCTGAACAGGTTGCAACTTTGAGCTAATTTTTGGAGGCTTTAGTGATGCTCAACTTGTAGTTCTACTGATTGACTTCATTAAACAACATAAAATAATGTCAGTCATATATCAAAAGTCCCAATTTTTTTGCTGATCAAACAAATGAGAGAAAGATACTTAAAACTTACGACTAGCAGATTCAAGAAAGAAAAATTTAAAGAAAAGTGATAATTTTTTCTTTTTATAGAAATGAAAATATGAAAAACTGCATAGAGCATATATGTAAAAGAAATGAAACTTCGAAGATAAATTACATGGATGTGTGACTTGTACCTTATCCTGGTTCAACCATTTACCCAATACATAAATTATGAAAAAAATTTAAGAAAATACTTATAAAATTACATTATATGTTATGAATATATTTAATAAAAAATGGATCCACGGATCGGATCTGGACCGGATACGGATCTCAAATACAAGATCCAAATCCGATCCGTTAGAAATGGATCCGGGTCCGTCGGATCCAAATTTTGAAGATCCATATCTTATAAAATGGATTTGGATCCACCAGATCCGGATCGGGTCCAAGATCCATTGCCATCTCTAGGTGTATTCCATCAGGATTTTAAAAGATTATTTTGGGATAAATAAGTCCAGTGAATTTTAAAAGACTATTTAGGAATGTAATCACTTAATTTTTATTTTTTATTTTTACAATCAAGATTTTTCACGTTTGAATTTTAAAAGATTTATCATAAGATTTATAAATATTTAAAAGGACGTGAATTTTTTACTTTTATAATGCTAATAAACCATTAATCGGATGATGAGCAATGATGATCTATTTTAATGATACACGGAAGTCAATTAATTCAAGATAACAAAGAAATAAAATAATAAAATAAAAGCAAACATGCATTTTACATGAATCTACTAACGTGTGACGGATAATACATATATTCATATTTTCTACATCTACTCATACATTTTACAAGACTAAAATTTGCTAACATATTATATCAACATCAATGAAATAGTTTGACAAAATATTGAATTTTTCCATATAACAAATGAAGAGAAAGTTCTAGTAGCAGCTCATTAAATAAAGAGTGCTTTTATTTTTGGATTTTTCTCTCTGTTGGGTTAGCATATCCAGAAGCAATAGTTTCTAACTGTTGGTATTAGTCGGTTTTTGGATGCTAACATAACTTGACAGAGCAAACAAAATCTGCTTTACTTTTACAACACGGGTTTCCATTATGTGGTGCAATTTGGGTGGGGGGAGTGTAACGGAGTTGCAGTGGTGCAATTTGGGTGCGGGTACAGTAAGGGTTGTCTGGTGAGTGTATGACAGGATTGTTGGGTATTACAAAGGATTTGCAAGAAACGAAAATTACAAATAACTGCTTATGTAAGAATTGAAATTACAATTCTTCTAGAAAATTGAAAATTACAATATAACAAGAAAATTGAAATTACAATATTTGTTGAACAAGACCGGAAACTGCTTTGATTTTTGCTGAGTCGAGTGTGGCACTCTGTCCTTAAGACAATATTGCCCCGTATGTATCCTTTATACGTTCCGGACAATTCGTCTCCCAAGATAAAACAGCAATGGAACAATTGAGCAAAGGAAACTCAAGAGCTACCGTGAAAAATATTGAATAATGAAATGAAGCTTGGAAGTTGTAGGAAGAACTGATTTTCTGGTTGTATATTTTTGTGTATATCAAGTGTGTCTCAACAATGGTGTAAGGGGTGTTTATATATAGGAGGAAGAGGGACTATTTGACTGCCTCCATAACAGCCATTATTGGCCAAATAATGACCATTATGGAGGTAGTAAAGCCACCAAATAAATGGAGAAAATTGCCAACGGATTGGCCATTATTGGAGGTGTAATTCACCAAAATAAATGGTGAATTGAGGCCGGACGTTTACGCTCGGACCCTCAAAATTCGACTTTACGAAAACTTCAGGACCAAAGCTGTACATCTTGAAACTTCAGGGACCAAAGCGTACATCTTGAAACTTCAGGGGATCAAAGCGTACTTTGGCAATTCTAGTCCAAATCGCACATCCGAAACTTCGGGATCAAGCGTATACGGCAAAGTTTTACGCCCAAAGATAATATCAGAAGGCCCACAAGCCCACAAGCCCACGACCCACGAACCCGAGAACCCGAGAACCCGAGAACCCGAGAACCCGAGAACCCGGAACCCGGAACCCGGAACCCGGAATCCGGAACCGGAACCGGACCGGACCGGCGGGCGGCGGCGGCGCGCGTGTGGTCTTTCCTTGAACCGAAGCCCATCTAGGTCCTCCCTCCTTTAAACACATGGGATACCTCTTGGGGTCCCAAACCCCAAACCAATTTCGAGTCTTATATACACAACAATTCTTTCTTCCTCTACCGATGAGGAAGAATTGAACACAACACCACACTTTCCATGCTTCAAACACCTCACTTCGTGAACCAATATCTCTTTCATTTCTCAATGAAATTTGACGATTCTTGGCCCTACGATTATCTACGTACTTAGTAGATCATGCATGTGTGAAGAACCGGATTCTCCAACATACGTAACACTAGTGTTTAAGCCGTTAAAGTTGGTCGGTCGCAACTCCCGCCATAGGCAAATTTCCAACAAGGACTGGAGTAATGGCAGTGTGTGGTGGAGTGGCCGGAGGGTTGGGGTTGTTACTGTGTTGCGGTGGATTTGCTTGGGTGCAGGGATGGGCGACGGGAGGAGGGGTTGCTGGGGTCGACACAATTGGTGTGGGTGGGGTTCGCCGGTGAGTCGGGGAGACGATGGCCGGAGTCAGATGGGGGAACAGATGACTGAGGTTGACAAGTGTGAGATTTTTAATTTTTTACACGGTTTGATATTTATACCTCCCACTAAAAAGTCACACAAATTTTATTGAGAAAAAAAACTTTAGAAATTAACAAATTTTTGAATACCAAAAGACTTTTTGTTACTTATTTAAAATTCTGATTGAATACCCATAGATTTGTATACCATCTTTAAAAAAATTTAATAGTATTGATTAAATATCATAAGACTTGTTTAGATTATTTAAAAGTCTTAATTGAATACTACAAGACTTATTTATTTTAAAATAGTCTTTTAAAATGCTAATTGTACATCCCCTAAGAGGGAAAATGGGTCGGCCGGGTTGTGGGTTTTATTCGGATAGGTGGATTTTTAGTTTGTGGATTGAGTTTTTTAATTAAAGGCTGCCACGTGTACAATTCGTTAAAATGAGGGCATATTTAGAACTTTGATGGACATCATGGATAAAAATTATCAAAAAATATAACGAGGATATGATTAAACAATAAATAAAAATAGATGAGTATATTTGATCCATTATCGTTACTTTTAAGGTCTAGAGTTAGACTAAAATAATTACTATTTCATATATTAAGAACTATTTGAAAGACTAAAATGATCATTATTTTTATACATTAAGACTACTTCAGTTACACTAAAATAAATATTTGTATACATTAAAAATTGTTTCAATTAAGTGATACATATGAAAGACTAAAATAACCCAACCCTATACGTGAAGGACCATTTTGATATTTTTCAAATAAGGAGACCGGTAAAAGGAAAGGAAAAAAAACGAAACAGGGCTTAGGGTTTTGCAAGTGTGAAGAAGGCATGGGAGGGGGAAGGAAGAATTTGAAGAGAGCTGTTGAAGAAGAATTCTTGACACTTCAAAAAGGACAAAGCATTATGCAGGTTGTGGACCTTCGAGGTTCCAACCTTATTCAAGTATGGGTGATTTCTTCAGTTGTTATTTTTGGTTTTTGTTTGAATTTTATTGGTACAATTTTTTTTTTTTGGGAATGTGCAGGTAATGGATGCGAAAGGTGAAACATCATTAGCAATATTTCCAGCTAAATTTCAGAAGAGCATGTGGATAAAAAGAGGTTTGATTTGGTATTTCCTATCCTAAATTTTGGGATTTATCATGGTCTTCCTTTTTTGGCATTCAATAGGTAATAATGATGTGAAGTGTTTTCCTTTGTGTTCCGTCTTTATTGGATGAATAGGCAATTTTGTTGTGGTTGATGAGAGTGGGAGAGAGGAAGCTACTGAATCAGGTAGAAAAGTGGGATGTGTTGTTACGCAGGTACTCTATTATGATCAAGTCCGTGTGCTTCAAAAGTCACCAGAATGGTGAGACTCTCATATTCAAGCACCTATTGTTCCTTCTAAAATCTATTTGGGACTGGAAAAGAAGTAGGGTGATTTTGCTCGTTGAGTCGATCAATGTAAATCTCTATCGAATTGGATACATTATTTCTAGCTTGTGAATGTGCTGCTATCATATACTACTAGCGTATATACTTGCAGCTAGGATATTTACAAAGGTTGTTGAGATTGAAGGGTAATCAATGATATCTGGAAACAGGAGATAATCTCCTTATAATGATTGAAGCAGTATTCTTGTTTCTTCCATGACATTTGGCTTTTAACTATCATGTGGGCAGTAGGGTTATACACAAATTTTGTGTTTTTACATCCGCTATCTTAGTAGATTTTGACCTTTTTCTAGCAAATGTAGGTTTTACTGTTACAGCATATGTCAATCAGCTTACAAGCTGAAGCCTCTCAGTAACTATTCTGCTGAGTATCACTAGCACAAGTACTAGGAAATTTTATCCATCAAGGCTTGGATAGATGGGAAGAAACTACCTAGTGTTTTTTTGTCTCCGTTGGGAACTGAACCTGAGACCTCATGGTTGTCAATCCACTTCATTGACCACTAGGCCACACCCTTGGATGTGGATATGTGTTTTACTAGTTTGATTTCACGTAGTTGGTCATTTTTATTATAACATGCTAACTTAATTGATACATTGATCTGCATGCTCCCCATGAAATATATGCAAAATAGATGGTAAATTTTGTGGACACAACCCTAATTGAAACCTCATACTACCTCCCGACACCCCTCCTGGCTAAGAGATGATGGCTTGAATCCGCTGTGCAATGCTGCCTGATTGGTTAGTGAGAATCTCTCACTTGATACTCCTCAGGAAGGGTCATACTATGGTCTACTGTTTCCCTCCCCCCAAATAGTTTTTTTCCAGAAAATTTCTTATGTTCTGTGTAATCCCTGTGCAGGCCAGAGATCTTCAAATCTACAACGGTAGAGAGTTCAAAACAGGATATGCAATCACACAATTCCCAGATGGATGAAAATGAAGACTCAAGTGATGATGATGGACTCCCTCCCTTAGAAGCCAATACAAACAGATTATATCCTTTTCAACAGGAGTCTGAAACAGAGTCTGATTCAGATACTGATCCCTGATCCATGTTTTGGGACATTCATGGCATCATTTCTTTTATGCGGATGAAGTAGTGTAAAGGCATTGCTTTCTTTGAAAGCTATTAATTGCAAATCTGCTTGCTATTGGATCAGCGCCTCTTATATAGAGTAGTTAATATGTCAAGTAGTAAACTTACTGAATTTCCAGATTTAAATTATCGAAAATCTGTCTTGTATGATTTTGTTTAATGCTATGTTTGATAGGAATTCTCATGCATGCTTAAAGGACGCTTTGTTACAACGTTGATTCATATTTTATATGCGCATTTGTATGAAGGAACATATTTTTACGAATGTTTTTCTTTCAGTGAATGATTTATGTGACATAGCAGTTGTATTAAGTGGAGGACAGGTGAGAATAGTGTTTAGATGTATTGTGACTAGTAAAGATTGATAATAACATTTATGTTGTTGGAACAAGTATATGAAGTAAGAATTGAAATATTAGAAAAACTTTCTCACCTAAGGGTGTGTTTGACAGGAAGAAAAATGTTTCCCACGGAAAACATTTTTTTTGAAAAATAAGTAGGTCTCTTATTTTTTAATGTTTGGTAAATAAGTAGAAAATATTATCATAAAAATATTTTATACAATTTATGCAAACACTATAAGGGTGGGGACCCCCCCCCCCCTCAATCTAGGAGACATAAAGATATTCTTCATGCCTAGCTTGGACATCAAGTGTTCATGTTGTGGTCGGCCAAGAGCCTTAGTAAGCAGGTCTGCTGGCTGATTAGCAGAGGACAGATATGTAGTGTGGATCAGCCCTTCAATAATCTTTTCTCTAATGAAATAGCAATCTATATCAATGTGTTTTGTGCGCTCATGGAAAACTGGATTAGTTGCAAATTGAATAGAAAATTTGTTGTCTGAGGCAATTTGAATAGCAAATTTGTTGTCTGAGAAAACTAAAACTGGTGTCTGAACTTCAACTCCAAGTTCTTGATATAGGCTAACAATCCAGATTATTTCTGCTACTGAGGCAGCCATAACTCTGTACTCAGCTTCTGCTGAACTTCTAGAAATCGTCACTCGCTTCTTAGATTTCCATGATATTGGTGAAGACCCAAATAACACCAAATATCAAGTGACTGATCTCCTGCTATTAACACAAGAACCCCAATCAGCATCACAAAACACTATGATCTGAGGGACACTGGATCTGGAAATAAAGATTCCCAAGCCTGGTGCTTAATTGATATATCTAACAAGCCTAAGACATGCCTCCATATGTGATGTTTTAGGAGCATACATGAACTGGCTTAAACATTGCACAACAAAAGCAATATCTGGTCTGGTTATTGTTAGGTATAACAACCAGCCAATCAACCTCCTATACACAGTGGGATCTGATAAAAGTATATATGGTTTTGGCATAGCAGAATTTGAATTTGATGACATAAGTGTGGAAACAACATGTTGATCAAATTCAGTAGTAGTGAACTTCTAATTCATGTCCATAGGTGAATATGCTGGTTTATCACCTGCAAGTCTCATATCTAATATAAGCTCTAATGCATACTTTCTCTGATGCATTAATATACCTTGAGAATTCCTTGCAAATTCAATTCTAAGGAAGTACATAAGCTCTCCTAGATCTTTTATCTTAAAAGTTATCTGCAATGTTTCTTTTGTGGATTAAATGAGTCCAGGATCATTTCCAGTAAGTAGTAAATCATCAACATATACCAACACCACCATTATGCTATCATTCTTCAATTTAGTAAACAGAGTGTAATCCTTGTGACTATGCTGAAATCCAGATGAAATCAAGGCAGTAGTGAGTTTAATATTCCATTGTCTTGATGCTTGTTTTAAAATATACAAGGATTTCAGCAATCTACAGACTTGTTTCTTCTGACCTTTGACATCAAACCTTCTGGAACTGTCATGTATATTTCTTCATAAAGACCTCCTTGTAGAAAAGCATTGTAGACATCCATTTGATGAATAGTCCACTGTTTGGCTACTACAATAGAAATAACTGACCTTACAATAGACATTTTTACTACTGGTGAGAATGTCTCCTGATAATCAAGCCATTCCTTCGGATTGTATCTGTTTGCTACCAAACTGGCTTTAAATCTCTCCACTTCTCATATTGCTTTGTATTTGATCGTGTACACCCACCTGCATCCTACAACCCTTTTTCCTTCTAGGAGTGACACCAACTTCCATGATCCATTATCCTCCAAAGCTTTAATCTCAGCTTTCATTGCTTCAATCCATCTCTTGTCCTGTGCAACTGTTGAGTAATTATGTGGCTCAGTGTCAAGAGAGACATTAGCCACAAAACTTTGATACATGTATGATAATCCTGCATAATCAATACCATCAGATATAGAATACAAGCAACTAGAAGAGCCATGCTTAGTGACATAATCCTTGTGCCAAATAGGAGGCTTACTGGTTCTTGTAGACCTTCTGGTATCATGTTCTGAAGGGTTAGTTTCTAATTGCTTGTGATCTGCAACACTCTCATATTGTGTTTCTACATGAATACACATCTTGGGCTGCATCCTGAACTTCCAAATCTGGACTCATGTGTTCATCACCTTCTGACATCCTGGTAACTACTGGTGAAACATTAACACTCTGTGGATGAACTAAATCATCAAAATAGAAATGTTCATGTGATTTTATATGACTAAGATTATCATCTGCATTACCTTTGAGGGGAAATAATGTTTCCATAAACATCACATCCCTGCTCATGAAGAATGTTCTATTCTCCATGTCATAGAGCTTATATCATTTTTTGTGCAGAACCATACCCAAGAAAGACTGCTCTTACAGCCCTTGGGCTAAACTTTCCTACCTAGTCAGGGTAGTTGCAAAATATAAACAACCTATCACTCTCAGATGATCAAGTGATGGTGTTTTGTTATATAACATCTCATAGGGTGACTTATTTCCTATAACTGTTGAAGGAATTCTATTCATGATGTACACAGCTCCCTCGACACATAATCCCCAAAATCTATCAGGAAAATCTGCTTGGAATATTATGGCTCTGACTGTTTCCAATATGTGTCTATATTTCCTATCCACTTCACCATTCTGTTGTGATGTGTGTGGACAGGAACTCTCATGCACCACACCATATTGTTGGAATAATTTCTTATAATTGTGATTAAAAATTTCAGTACCATTATCAGACCTTACTCTCTGAATTTTCATTTCAAATTGAGTACTGACTTCAACAAAAAAAAAATTAAGTAGTGCAACTACATCAGATTTCAACCTCATTAAAAAAAATCTCAAGTCCATCTAGAGTAATCATCCACAATAGTCAAGAAATATCTCATTCCATTATATGTTTCCACCTTATAAGGCCCCCATACATCCATATGTAACAATTGTAAAGGTCTTGTTTTCCTACTAACATTGTCAGAAAATGGAATTCTAGTATGTCTAGCTAGTGGACATACTTCACACTTATTTAAAACAAATGAAGTATCACTCTTGAAACATGAAATTTTCCTTAAAACAATCATATGTACATGACATAACCTCTGGTGCCAGATGATTGCATCTATATGCTGTGTGGCTGACAGACACTTATTCAATTCCCCCCTCTTATTTTGTGTATCCAAGAAAAATATGTATAATCCTTCTTCTTCATTACCAATCCCCCTCACCTTTTCAGATGAGAGATCCTGAAATACACAACATTTTGGAAAGAAAGTAACAGTGCAGTTTAGTTCTTTTGTTACTTTTGACACAGACATGAGATTGAACTTGAAAGTTGGTATACATAGAACATTTTTAAGAGCATCACCTCCTCCTATGTGATAATCACCAACATGTGAGATTCTGGATGAATCTCTTGTAGGTAACTGCACCAGTCCTGTACTTTCTATCATATTATTTTTATTTTGTAAGTAATTATGATCACTAATCATATGATTAGTTGCACATGTGTCCATTATCTATTTCATCAATACTTCTGAATCAAAACACATTTAACTGCCATATTAGCACTACCACTAGTCTCTCCCTTCTTGTTAAGTAAGTTGATGAGCTGCTGATCCTTACTAAGGGTGAATTGGATGTGTGAGACTGCATCTGCAGGTTGTAATTGTGACCACATTCTCTGATTGTGATTGCAGACTAGTTGTGTACTCTGTGAATACATCTGTTAAAAGAAACATGATCCATGGTTCTGTCCAAAATCTTGTTTTTGCATATGTTTCATGTCATGTTGGTGATATTGTATTCCTCCTTCCTATCATGTATCTTCAAAAAGCAAATTCCCCCAGTCACTACATATGACTTCTTGCCTTTATTTTTAAAGTCTTCAGGATATTCATTAATCTTGTAGCAGTCATCCTGTGTATGTCCAGTTTTGTGACAAAAGTCACACTTCATCAATTTGAAACAATCCACCGTAACATGCCCTTTCATGTGACAGAAGTCACAAAAAATATTAGAATTATATGGTTTCTTTTGTTTCGAAATTCCACTCTTATTCCTTTCATTTCCACTCTTGGCTATGAACATGGCAGAAGATTCCACTATGTCCTGCATCATCCTGCTTGCTCTTGCAACCATTCTGTGGCTTTCTTCCGGGTTGATCATTGCATATTCCTGGTTCAGACTTGGCACATGTTGCATTATGATAATCTTGCTTCTAGCCTGACTATATCTTTCATCTAGTCTCATTAAGAATTGCAACATTCTTTGGTATTGCAAATGATCAACAAAATCCTTAGATTTAGGACAATATGTATGGTGGTGGTATAATAGAATCATATTCATCCCAAAGGTCCTTAAGCCTAGAGTAGTACACTGAGACTGATTGCGATCCTTATCTCATTGTAACAATTTCCTTATGCAGTTGAAAGGCTCTAGAAATGTTTATCTTGTCAAACCTCTTTCTTAATTCTTCCCATTTACTGTATGAGTAAGAATTAAACAACATCCCACTGAGTAAGTTTTTACTTACATTTTTCATCAGCCAAGACACCACAATTGCATTACACCTATCCTACAGTCTTGCTAAATCTCCACATAAAGCCTCAATCTTCACTGTTCTATCAATGAAACCTACCTTGTTCTTTCCTAATATAGCCAACTTCATTGCTCTACTCCATAATGTGTAATTATCCATTTCATTCAACACGACTCCAACAGATAGTGAACCTAGTGCATCAGATGGAAAGAGATACATAGGGTGATTATGATCGATGCTTACTATCAATGTTGCAATTCCACTTGTTGTATCTTCTGTATTGTTCTCCATTACTATCTATTGTAGCTTTTCGACTTCAATTACTGCTGTAAACAATCTAATTACTTCGATTAACTAATCTACTGTCTTGATTGAACTTGTGCTTCTCTAGCATGCCTATCGACTCACAGAAGTTAGTGTCAGACATATAAATCCCTCGAATTCTTCTTTGCATGCAAATGAACTCTCTCGATCTATGTCGAATCACCACTGCTCTGATAACATATAGAGTTTCACTATTCCATTGAGCTTTGATGCAGTCGATCAGATGACATTGATGACTGGTTGAGTTTGAAGAGAAAAACAATCGAACAGATAGAGAGAAAATGAAGAAATTGAATGAGATAGCTATAGAAATGGAGTCGGGGAAAATTTTCTGTGTGTTATTTAACAATGAGAATACAATGTCGTATATATACAATCAACTACACTTCTAGAATATTCTAACACTAACCACCTATTAATTACTTTCTACAACCAATCAACTAACTTATAACTAATTACTAACAACCTCAACTAACTACTTAGTAGTTATTGGATACATTGCAACTCATGTCACAATTGTGCACTTCCCTAATTCTTTCACAGATACAAAAAAAAAATACATGAGTATATACATGGGTACGTAAGCACAAAAATACAGTTAACAAGGATACACATATAAGATATAGTCAAAACAAGGAAACAAACAACAAAAATACACCTCATATTTGAAAAATAGTATATATACAGTACAATCAAGGCGAAACACAATGTATACAATGATATAAATAGCAACATTTGAAAAAATACAGTGTATACAAGGATGCAACCTGGAAGCCTCATTCTAAAAAAATACATCCTAGATCTGCCGGAAGCTACACCGATGTGAATCTCTGTTCCCGATCTGGTAGAAGTGAACATAAAAAACAACTGTATTCGTTCGTCGGAGAGGGCTTAATTTCAATCAAAACCCTGCTGGAAAGAAGAAATCTCTTGTGATTCTAGTAGAAGAAATCGCCAGAAAGATCTGGTAGATCTGAACATCGAAAACGGTTGTGTTTCTTCGCCGGAAATGGATTAATCTCAATTAAAACCCCATCGGAAGCTATGACATTGAGAATCTCTATTCTCAATCTGGTAGATCTGAACAAGTTAACCCAAAAATAAACTAGTCTACCCCACGACGACCTCTTTCATCATCGCCGTCAGCTTTAGGGGCGAAGCTATCACCAGATTGGAGCTCTGAAAAAACAAATCTCCATTGGCGAAGGCAGTAATCGATTGCCTCAGGTGAGGGACCGAGTAAGACACTGGATTGTGTTTTAGGAGATGTGAAGTCATTATTTGCTACAAAATATAAATGATAACTACAAATTGTAATTTTCTTAAAGTGTAGTTATGTATGGTAATGTTACACCTCGTAAGATTAAGACGATAATTAAGAACGTCATTAAGAAAGTAAGATTCGGATATTGAATATAAGGAAAGCTTACATATGTTAATACGGGAAATTAGTGTATAAATGGATGTTATCCAGGAATAATTTTTATTTAGTGCTACACACGTGACAACGAGAATTAATCCTAGTATTTGAATTTATTCCAATGTAGTTATGGACTAGTATTGTATTAAAAAAATTATGACATTGAGGATACGAGGCTTATAAAATTCTCAGGAATTAAAAGAAGTGGGTTTGAGATTTACTAATTGAAGAACTTTGGGGCCAAAGTGAAAAGAAAAGAAAATCAGATTTTTGGTTCTTATAAACTCACTTACCTCTTCATCTTCTTCTATCTTAAACAAAAAAAAACCAAACTCTCCTCTCATTCTCTCCTCCAAACTAATCCAAAAATCACCCTCCACCCATAACCAAAATTAAGGTTGTTATATTCTCTTCCTAGACTATATTTTCACCAAAAATTTGAAGCAAAACAACACCAAAAACAGTGGCAAAACAACCACTGCTTGGGCCGAAATTTGCCCAGAAATTTCAAATTTTTGGGATGACATTTTGGAAGAAAAACGTGTAGGGATGATGGCTTAACATTGTAGAATACTTGCATGTCAATTGGAGTTGAAAAAGTGAACAAAAAGGAGGAGAAAAATTATAAAACAGTGGGGATTTTCGGACAAACAGTGGCAGAAAATTTGCGGACTGTTTTGACGAATTTGAGGTATAAAAATTCTTCATTCTATGATATAATTGGAATGCATGTTGTTAGAATTAAGGTAATGAATTTGTGTTAAGGAAGAATTGGAATTTAAGCATTGCATGTGACCATTTTGGGCTAGTTGCCAATTTGGGACAGATTTTGGTGTTGTTGGATTCGTTGGTGATTGTTGTTATTATTATCACTAATTGCATGATGAAATTGAAAGGAAACATGGAGATTTAGTTGGAATTAGTTATATGGAAGTATTAAAATCCGAAATTGAATTATAGGAATTAAGATAAGAGTTATGGAATTTTGACATGTTGTGGCCAAGAACTTGCATGAAATTGTTGGACATGTTGTGATGTATATGGACTATTTTAGGGACTGTTTTGTGGTGTTATAATTCTAAAAATTTAGTCACCATTATGCATGTTTAAGTGTGGTAATTGCTAAGGTAAGTCCTAAAGGAATAAGGGTGTGGAAAGGAATAGAAAGGCTTCATATTCTACCCTCGTTGTTGTTGAAACATGGGCTGTTTTTAAGGTGGATTAAGAGGCTAAATTTACATGAGAAGTGGGTGTGTAAATTCCCTTTATTGTTGTCTTGGTTGTGCCCTTAATTGGTGCTTGTTTATTGATGTTATTAGCCTCGTTTGGAAGTTGTGGAAACATGTATAAACAGGGGAAGTGCTGCCCGTATTTTTATAAAATAAGAAGTCGTTATTCGATATAAAGTATGCTAGCGATCATAGAATTGACAAACGTATTACCATTATTATAGGTTGAAGTTCTAAATCGAGACGTACTCTAATATAGAGTTAATTAGTTCGTCTAAGAGGTATGTGAACCATTCTTTCTTTCTTTGGCATGATTTTTATTTAATGAAGGTACGTCGGATGTACTTGACTCTTATACAGTTTAATTCCTAAAGAGGATTGTTATGAGAAGTGCCTATGATTTTTCAGCAAAGAGTTTATTATGACATTATTACAATGATTTTATTGAGAGTCAGATGATAATTTTTACTTGCATATGATTACTCATGATATCTACTCGTACTGACCCCTCATTTCCTCGGGGGGCTGGGTTCATGCCCGCAGGTACATGTGCTCAGTTTGGTGATCCTCCGGTTTAGGTTCCTACTCAGCAGGTTGGAAAGCTCCTTTGATCCAGAGCTTTGTTATTTTGGTACCGAACCTCTTTTAGACTTATGTTTGTATTTGGGGGCACGACGGGGCCCTGTCCCGTCATATGTCGTTGTTCTTCTTATAGAGGTCTGTAGACAGTGGTGGGTTGTACTTATGTAAGTGTTATAACTCTGTTTTGGTCAGCCATATCATTGTACTCTATGTTGGGGGTGTTCCCGTGTATATGTTATATTATCTGTTGGCAGCCTTGTCGGCTTGCCTGTATATTGTGTTGGCTAGTTGTGACTCCTCAGGAGGCAGGTACATTCGGGGGTAAAGGCAGCCTTGTCGGCTCGCCTACCCTGGCATATGTTGTTATTGCAACGTTATGCTGCCGGATTTCAGACTCATTAAGGGTTAGTTGGATTATGTGTGATAGGTTAGTATAATGACATCATTAGGGCGGTTAGTCGCGGCCCGTCGGGTCGGGTCGTGACAAAAGTGGTATAAGAGCAGTTAGTCCTCGGAATGTCTACAGATCGTGTCTAGTAGAGTCTTGCGTATGGGTATGTTGTGCACCATACTTATACGCAGGAGGCTGCAGGGCATCTAGGATTGGTTTCTATTCTTTCATCTCTTAGATCGTGCAATAGAGCTATGTTATTAGGATAATTCCTTTCTGACGACTTACGATGTTTACAGCTATGCCTCCGAAGAAGGCGACAGCGGCCCAGAAGGGCAAGTCTACAGCGGGGGATACCAGCCAGATTCAGAGAGTTACTAGGTCCCGTACCCAGTCTATGCCGGAGACGATGCCCCAGTCGACGAGCTCTGCTTCATCGCCACCACCAGAGGCTCCAGTTCAGGGGGCAACATCACCAGTTTCCGAGGCCCAGCACCTGAGCCTCCAGTTCTTCAGCCGGGGGCAGAGGACAGGGCCATGAGAGATGCAGTTCAGCTGCTGACTAGCTTGGTAGCAGGGCAGAACCGCAGACAAGGACCAGGAGTCGACCCTAGGTCTGACAGTTTGAGGGTTCGTGATTTCTTGAGTTGTAACCCTCCAAAGTTTTTCGGGTCTCAGCCCGAGGAGGACCCGCAGGAGTTTATCCGGCAGATTGAGGGTAATCAGGCTTCGCTTCGTATAGAATGCGGGATATAGCTACAAACTGGTACGAGTCTTGGGAGTTGTCTAGGGGAGAGGATGTTCCTCCACCTACATGGGATGAGTTTACAGAGGCCTTCCTTGGTCACTTCTTACCTCCAGAGATGAGGAGAGCTAGAGTGGACAGATTCTTACAGTTGAGGCAGAGTGGCAGGACCATTCGTGAGTATAGCCTGGAGTTCGATTCATTGGCCAGATATGCACCCATTATTGTAGCAGATATGGCAGATAGGGTGCATCTCTTTGTGATGGGGCTGGACCATTATCTGATCGATGGTTGCATGGCGGTAGTTCTTCAGCCGGGTATGGATATTGCTCGTGTCCAGGCATATGCACAGGGGGTTGAGGAACGACATAGAGGGCGACAGCCAGACAGAGGTCATGACGAGGACCAGCATAAGAGGGCTAGGTCGGCAGCTTATTCCGGTGAGTCTCGAGGCAGACAGTTCCAGCAGCAGGTCAGATATTCACCTCAGCCAGCACAAAGTGCTCCTCTACAGTCTACGGGCAGGAGGTTCGACCGCCCCGGGTATTCAGGAGTCGGACAGAGCTCCAGGGCTTCGGGTTCTCAGAGGAACAGGGGCCCTAGTCAGTTGAGACCACCTTATCCTCGGTGCTCTCAGTGTGGTAAGTTTCATATTGGGGAATGTCGTTCGACCACAGGTGCTTGCTTCTCTTGCGGCCGTCAGGGCTATATGATGATAGAGTGTCCCAACATATGTGGTTCAGGTGGGATGGCTCGGCCTACTGGGGTCAGTCTTTGGTTAAATCGTCATCTATAGCTATCGCCCCACCGGTGGGGTAGTCGACGCCTTGACAGCCGTGGTAGAGGTCATGGCAGAGTTTCTAGTTCTGGCGGTCCTTGAACCGCATATATGCTTTGGCGATGAAGGCGTGATCAGGAGGCGTCACCAGATGTTGTTACAGGTATACTATCGATCTTTTTCTGTAATATATATGCTTTGATAGATCCAGGTTCCACCTTGTCCTACATATCCCCTCTTGTTGCTAATAGAATAGGGATAGAATCTGAGCCGATAGAACCATTCGAGGTAGCTACACCGGTAGGAGATTCGGTTATAGCTGAGCGTGTGTATAAAAATTATTCAGTGGTGATATATAGTCGTCATACCTTAGCAGATTTGATAGAGTTGGATATGGCCGACTTTGATGTCATTATGGGCATGGATTGGTTGGCTTCTTGTTTTGCCAACATTGATTGTAGAGAGAAGTTGGTTCGATTTCAGTTCCCAGGCGAGCCAGTTATAGAATGGAAAGGGAATGCAGCATCGCCGAGGGGTAAGTTTATTTCATACCTCAAGGCAAGGAAGATGGTCAGAAAAGGTTGTATCTATCATTTGGTTCGGGTGCATGATACAGAAACGGAGGTACCGACTCTTCAGTCAGTTCCGGTAGTTAGTGAGTTTCCGGATGTATTCCCGGACGATATTCCAGGTCTCCCTCCAGAGCGGGAGGTAGATTTCAGTATAGATGTATTGCCATGTACCCAACCTATATCCATTCCTCCTTATAGAATGGCACCTGCAGAGCTGAAGGAGTTGAAGGAGCAGCTGAGAGACTTGTTGGAGAAAGGTTTTATTAGGCCAAGTACATCTCCATGGGGAGCACCAGTGTTATTTGTGAGGAAGAAAGATGGATCACTGCGGATGTGTATGGATTATAGGCAGCTGAACAAGGTAACCATCAAGAACATGTACCCCCTTCCCAGGATTGATGATTTATTTGACCAGTTGCGGTGCTAAGTGCTTCTCGAAGATAGACTTGCGGTCAGGTTATCATCAGTGCGGGTAAGGAGGCGGATATTCCAAAGACAAAGATTGAACCCGATATGGACATTATGAGTTTAGGGTGATGTCTTTTGGACTGACCAATGCTCCAGCAGTGTTTATGGATTTGATAAACCGGGTATTCATGCCGTTCTTAGACATGTTCGTCATTGTATTCATTGATGATATCCTGGTTTATTGTCGTTCAGAGCAGGAGCATGCAGACCATTTGAGGACGGTACTTAGGGTCCTCCAGCACCAGCAGTTGTATGCCAAGTTTTCCAAGTGTGAGTTTTGGTTGACTTCGGTGGCATTCTTGGGGCATATTATTGGGGCTAATGGTATTCGGGTGGATACACAGAAGATTGAGGCGGTGAAGACTTGGCGGCACTCACGACACCCATCGAGGTACGTAGTTTTCTGGGGCTAGCAGGGTATTACAGAAGGTTTGTGGAGAAGTTTGCCTCGATCTCAGCGCCTTTAACTAGGCTAACCCAGAAGGCAGCTAAGTTTCAGTGGACGGATGTTTGTGAGCACAGTTTCCAGTTGTTGAAGGATAAATTGACTACGGCTCGATTCGACTCTTCTGAGGACCGGATGGTTATGTCATTTATTGTGATGCTTCAGGCATTGAGCTAGGTTGTGTGTTGATGCAGCATGGCAAAGTTATAGCTTATGCCTCCCGACAGCTCAGAAAACATGAAAAGAATTATCCCACTCATGATTTGGAGCTAGCAGCGGTGATTCATGCCTTGAAGATTTGGAGACATTATTTGTATGGGATTCATGTTGATATTTATACGGATCACAAGAGTCTCCAATATATCTTTAAGCAGAAGGAGTTGAACCTACGACAAATGCGGTGGTTAGAGTTGCTAAAGGACTATGATGTTGATATCTTGTACCACCCGGGAAAAGCCAACGTCGTGACAGATGCTCTTAGCCGTAGATCCATGGGTAGCAGCGGATGTGCGGCCAGTGGAAGGAAGATGGTTCGTGAGATACATAGGCTAGCGAGTCTTGGAGTCCGATTGGCGGATTCGGGAGATAGCGGGATTCTTATTCGGGATGTTGCGGAGTCCTTTATCGTGGAAGAGGTAAAGAGACGTCAATATGAGGATCCTGTTCTGGCCCGGTATAGAGATGCAGCTCTCCGAAAGGGAAATACTCTATTTGAGGTTACACCTGATGATATGCTGAGGTATAAGGGCAGATTATGTGTACATGATGTTGTAGGGCTACGACAGCAGGTTATGGGAGAGGCACACAATGCCCGTTATTCCATTCATCCAGGATCGACGAAGATGTACCATGACCTTAGATGCTTGTATTGGTGGGATGGCATGAAAAGAGACATAGCAGAATTTGTTGCCCAAAGGTCTAATTGTCGGCGAGTTAAGGTTGAACATCAGAAGCCTGGTGGATTATTACAGGAGATTGAGATCCCGACTTGGAAGTGGGAAGTGATCAATATGGACTTCATTACAGGCTTACCTCGCACTCAGCGGAAGTGTGATTCCATATGGGTTATCGTGGATAGGCTGACGAAATCAGCCCATTTTCTTCCAGTGAGGACTATGCTAGGCTGTACATCAGGGAGATAGTGAGACTGCACGGGGTTCCCACGTCTATTATATCAGACCGAGGAGCTCAGTTTACAGCTAACTTCTGGAGATCATTCCAGAAGGGATTGGGGACACACGTGAGTCTCAGCACAGCATTTCACCCTCAGACGGACGGGCAGGCAGAGCGTACGATCCAGACATTAGAGGATATGCTGAGGGCCTGTATTATTGACTTCAGAGGTAGTTGGGATGACCATTTACCACTCATTGAGTTTGCTTATAACAACAGTTACCACTCTAGCATCCAGATGGCACCGTATGAGGCTTTATATGGGAGGAAGTGCAGGTCACCTATTGGTTAGTTTGATGTAGGTGAGACTAAGTTGATCAGCCCAGACATGGTTCAACAAGCTATTGATAAGGTGAAACTCATTCAGGAGAGGTTATTAGCAGCACAGAGTCGACAGAAGTCATATGCTGATAATCAACGTAGACACTTAGAGTTTCAGGTTGATGATTGGGTGTTCCTAAAGGTGTCACCCATGAAGGGTGTGATGAGGTTTGGCAAGAAAGGGAAGCTTAACCCAAGGTACATTGGACCTTACCAGATCATTCGAAGGATAGGCAAGGTTGCCTATGAGTTGGATCTACCGCCTGATTTGGAAGCAGTACATCCAGTCATCCATGTATCTATGTTGCGTAAGTGTATTGGTGATCCTTCCAGAGTCTTTCCAGTAGATGACGTCCAGGTGACAGAAGAGTTGTCCTACGAGGAAAGCCCCGTAGCCATACTTGATCGCCAGGTCAGGAGATTACGGACGAAGGATGTGGCTTTCGTCAAGGTATTGTGGAAGAACCACAATAGGGAGGAAATGACTTGGGAGGCAGAGGATGAGATGAAGAAGAAGTATCCTCATTTGTTCCCTGTGCCTACAGGTAATTCAATTCAACTCCCCATTTGATTATTGTAATTGGTGAATTGCATATGTGTGATATATTGTGGCCCTGTGTAGCATCTGTTGGTTGGCTGAATATAGGCGGATAGGCATAGTTATAAAGGAGACTCTGCCGAAATTTTTCTAGCATTAGACTTGTTATGAACATTCGAGGACGAATGTTTCTGAGGAGGGAAGTATGTTACACCTCGTAAGATTAAGACGATAATTAAGAACGTTATTAAGAAAGCAAGATTCGGATATTGAATATAACGATCACTTACATATGTTAATACGGGAAATTAGTGTATAAACGCATGTTATTCCGGAATAATTTTTCTTTAGTGCTATACACGTGACAACGAGAATCAATCCTAGTAGTTGAATTTATTCCAATGGAGTTATGGACTAGTATTGTATTAAAAAAATTATGACATTGAGGATACGAGGCTTATGAAATTCTCGGAAATTAAAAGAAGTGGGTTTGAGATTTACTAATTGAAGAACTTGGGGGCCAAAGTGAAAAGGAAAAAAATCAGATTTTTGGTTCTTATAAACTCACTTACCTCTTCATCTTCTTCTATCTTAAACAAAAAAAAACCAAACTCTCCTCTCATTCTCTCCTCCAAACTAATTCAAAAATCACCCTCCACCCATAACCAAAATTAAGGTTGTTATATTCTCTTCCTAGACTACATTTTCACCAAAAATTTGAAGCAAAACAACACAAAAAACAGTGGCAAAACAACCACTGCTTGGGCCGAAATTTGCCCAGAAATTTCGAATTTTTGGGATGAAATTTTGGAAGAAAAATGTGTAGGGATGATGGCTTAACATTGTAGAACACTTGAATGTTAATTGGAGTTGAAAAAGTGAACAAAAATGAGGAGAAAAATTATAAAACAGCGGGGATTTTCGGACAAACAGTGACAGAAAATTTGCTGACTGTTTTGACGAATTTGAGGTATAAAAATTCTTCTTTCTATGATATAATTGGAATGCATGTTGTTAGAATTAAGGTAATGAATTTTTGTTAAGGAAGAATTGGAATTTAAGCATTGCATGTGACCATTTTGGGCTAGTTGCCAATTTGGGACAGATTTTGGTGTTGTTGGATTCGTTGGTGATTGTTGTTATTATTATCACTAATTGCATGATGAAATTGAAAGGAAACATGGAGATTTAGTTGGAATTAGTTATATGGAAGTATTAAAATCCGAAATTGAATTATAGGAATTAAGATAAGAGTTATGGAATTTTGACATGTTGTGGCCAAGAACTTGCATGAAATTGTTGGACATGTTGTGATATATATGGACTATTTTAGGGACTGTTTTGTGGTGTTATAATTCTGAAAATTTAGTCACCATTATGCATGTTTAAGTGTGGTAATTGCTAAGGTAAGTCCTAAAGGAATAAGGGTGTGGAAAGGCATAGAAAGGCTTCACATTCTACCCTCGTTGTTGTTGAAACATGGGCTGTTTTGTGGGCTGTTTTTAAGGTGGATTAAGAGGCTAAATTTACATGAGAAGTGGGTGTGTAAATTCCCTTTATTGTTGTCTTGGTTGTGCCCTTAATTGGTGCTTGTTTATTGATATTATTAGCCTCGTTTGGAAGTTGTGGAAACATGTATAAACAGGGGAAGTGCTGCCCGTATTTTTATAAAATAAGAAGTCGTTATTCGATATAAAGTAGGGCTGGCCAGTGGGTCGGGACAGCCCGACCCCGTCCCGAGCCCGCCCCGGTCCCGCCCCGACCCCGCCAAAAAAATAAATAAATAAATAAATAACGGGGGCGGGACTCGAACTCGGGACGGGACGATGTCTCGTCCTGCGAGACCCGAGCCCGCCCCAGGCCCGCGAGACCAGACCCCGCCCCGACCCAGACCCCGACCCCGCCCTTTTTCCCCCTTTGCAAAAAATAACCGTTGCACCAACGACCATTTTAGGCCCCCCCAACCCCCTACCCCTTAATATTTATTTTTAACCCATAAGTTATTATATTTACACTTTAACCCAATTTTCCAACTATAAATAACTCATTTTCTCTTCATCTTTCTCACAAATCTTCCTACAATCTCTCTAATTTCTCAATATATCTCTCTACAAGTCTACATTGTTTGCTAAATATTCAATTTTATTTATTCATTTGGGTATTGGTAGTGAAGTTGGCAACTAGCTTGAGGATCTTCCATCGAGCAAAGTTTCAATTTTCAACCTCTCGATTACACGTCGACGTTACGTCGGCGTTTGGTACATTCGTTCCTTCATTAAATTATTATTGTCTGTTTATTTTATTTAGATCACTTAATTTTATTGTCTTTAATTATTTATTTATTTATTATCATAATTAAAATGGAATGATTAAAAAGTATGTTTAAGGGTAATGGTAAGGGTGCTTCTTCTAGTAGGGGCAACCAGGGCAAGGGTACTTCTTCTAGTCATCTTATTCCTACACAGGATGATTTTGTTGATACTCAACATTTTCCTATAATACCATTAGATTTAGACCAGGAGCTATTTTCTGGAACTCAAGAAGACTTTAATTTAGACGATGATCTAGATGATATACCCACAATGTTGATGACAACACACCCACTAGTGCACCTTCAACTGAAATACCTCCTATTCCCCCTAGTATGAGATGAGGTCCAGCAAAATGACCATTAAAATCATATGCATGGACATTTTTTGATAGGGACGTAGAGAATCAAGTAGCCATATGTAAAATTTGTAAAAATGTTTTAAAATTTAAAACTGAAAAAGGTCACGGTGGGACGGGGGGTTTAATTAGACACGTAGTAAGTGCTCATCCAGCTAGGTATGCCCAATACCAGGCTTCAAAACTGGGTGCGCAAACGCCCGCTCCATCGGGACAAGGTTCACATACTGATACTGTCCCGGACCAAGTACAGAGTCAAATTAACCCTATGACGGGGGGAATTGTAGGCTCTAAATACAATAAACATAGAGATAGGGAAGCAATATCAAAATTAGTTGTTGTGGAGGGTTTGCCTTTTTCATTTCCTTCATCTCCCGGTTTTATTCATTACATTAGAGATATATATATAATCCTGCTTTTAACGGTTTTCCTAGATCAACTGTTAAGAGAGATGTATTTAAATTCGCACATGAATATCAACAATATTTACATTTTTCATTATATCATTTTAATGGCAAAATATCTATCACGTCTGATATAGGTCGTAGTACTAACTGACATGATTATTTAACTGTAACTTGTCATTGGATAGATTATAAATGGTCTATGCAAAAACGTATTTTAGCTTATAGATATATAGATGATAGGCACACTGGTACTTTTATTGCAGAAAATATTTATCAAGTGTGCGATTATTACGGAATTACCGATAAAATTATGACTATTACATTAGATAACACTTCTAATAACAATTACGCAATTACAATTTTAAAAAATAGTTTAACTCCATCTTTTCCAGACCATTTTCATATAAAATGTGCGTGCCATATATATAACTTAATTGTAAAGGATGGTCTATCACTTTTTGAAGACATTCTTAGTAAAATACAATTTGCTATAAACTTTATTTTTAAAAGTAATAAAGGACAACGAGAAAAGAATATAAAAAATTTGTCATGATTATGGACTACCTTTTAGAAAAATTTCACAAGAAGTATCCACTAGGTGGAATTCTTTATCTGAGCAACTACTTGTTGCTTATGACTATAAATTACCTATAACTTTATTTTTAACACTCATAATAAAAAGCCGGTGATATGATTTTAGATAGTGATTGGAAAAAATTTCCGAACTTATTGTATTTTTAGAGAAATTTTTTCAAGCAACAAAAGATTTTTCGGTATATATTATCCTACTATTTCAACTATGTTGTTTTATATAACTCTAATATTTTTATTTCTTTGTGTATATATGGAAAAACCAGATTATAAGGCAAATTTATTAAAAATGTTTCTCAAAATAAAAAAATATTTTATTCCTATTCCCTCTATTTATATTATTGGTTCTGTATTAAATCCTACTATTAAAATAGACTGTACTAAATCACTAATTGAAACTATTTACGATTGTATAGAAGTACTACCACCTCCAAGTCCCAAAAATCTAAATCACCTACCACCTATTGAACAAACTAAAGAAGAAGTATTGTCTAGCGTAGAACACCAATGCAAAAATATATATAGATTTTATCAACAAGAAAATGCTAGTAACTTACCAGCTTCCATACCATCTTCTTCATCTTCAACACAACCTCACAAAAGACATGCTGTTTCTGCGGCTAGTATTGAAAGCCTCAGAAATAGAATGTGGTCGCATACCTCTCTACTACTAACCAAATTAGCGAGTTGGATATTTTTGTTTTGCAGGGGTTACATCAGTATCAAGAAGTTATCAATGAAGATGAACATGAAGACTTGCTGAAATACTAGAGGGGGAATGAGAAGACCTTTCCGACACTTTCATTGATGGCTCGAGATGTTTTGAACATTCAAGCGTTGTCAACTGCATCTGAAAGTGCTTTTTCTGCAGGCAGATATCAAATAGGAGACCACAGACACACATTAGCCGGAGACAGCTTGGAAATTGCAGTATTATTCAGAGATTGGATACGAGCGGAGCGGAGAAGGTGCGGTCAACCGGAGATCAACGAAGAAGATGATGAAAACTACAACGAAATCTTAACCGAAGGTAGTGGAAGCGACGTGGATCAATTTGACCAACAAATACCAATTCCAACCGAAGAACCACATGAAATCATCAAGCAATTAGAACAGGTTTTTTTGAGAATGTAATTTTTTTAATTGTAATTTTATTATGTAATTTGCAACTTTTGGATAACACCACAAAATTGCAATTTGATTTTAGACAATTGTATTTGTATTACAAAAAATCATATGTCTATTAAATAATATAAGAGGCACAAAAACAGCCTTGGGATGTTTTTATTATACTATCTTGTTTTGTTTATTGAGTTTTTTATACATATGTTATTTAAAAAAAAAAAAAGGAAAACCCGCCGTATCTCGCCCCGAGCCCGAGCCCGATCCGAGCCCGACCCGACCCGATACCGACGGGATCGGGATCGGGATGGGACTTGCTCCAGTCCGGCCAGACCCAACCCCGCCAGAGCCCGCCAGACCCGACCCCACCCCTTCTCCCATCCCGCCCCGCCCCGACCCCGACCCCGCCAGACCCGGCCCGCAAGACCCGAGCCCGGCCTACTGGCCACTCTTAATATAAAGTATGCTAGCGATCATAGAATTGACAAACGTATTACCATTATTATAGGTTGAAGTTCTAAATCGAGACGTACTCTAATATAGAGTTAATTAGTTCGTCTAAGAGGTATGTGAACTATTCCTTCTTTCTTTGGCATGATTTTTATTTAATGAAGGTACGGCGGACGTACTTGATTCTTATACAGTTTAATTTCTAAAGAGGATTGTTATGAGAAGTGCCTATGATTTTTCAGCAAAGAGTTTATTATGACATTATTACAATGATTTTATTGAGAGTCAGATGATAATTTTTACTTGCATATGGTTACTCATGCTGAGTGTTACTACTTCACCTCACCGAGTCCCGGGCCGGGTTACGTTCGTGCACAACTTTGTATTTTTCACCGAGACTCTCAGTAGAGGGCCGGGTTGCGTAGGATGGATCCATAGATGAGATATGACTTTACCGAGTCCCGGCATGGGCCAGGTTATGATATGATTCCACCGAGTCCCGCACTAGTGGGTTGAGTTACGTTACAGAGATATATATATGTATATGGACAGACACTCATGTTTTCTTGACTTGACTCTCATTTTTATAAGGCAACTGACTTTTATTGTTTATGGCACAATTGGATTTGGATCCTGACTTTTATACTGATCTCCTGTTTCTGTTGGCTACTTATGATCTCATATGCAGTATTTCATGTTTACATACTCAATACATTATTTTGTACTGACCCCCCCTTTCCTCGGGGGGCTGCGTTCATGCCTGCAGGTACAAGTGCTCAGTTTGGTGATCCTCCGATTTAGGTTCCTACTCAGCAGGTTGGAAAGCTCCTTTGATCCAGAGCTTTGTTATTTTGGTACCGAACCTTTTTTAGACTTATGTTTGTATTTGGGGGCACGACGGGGCCCTGTCCCGTCATATGTCGTTGTTCTTCTTATAGAGGTCTGTAGACAGTGGTGGGTTGTACTTATGTAAGTGTTATAACTCTGTTTTGGTCAGCCATATCATTGTACTCTATGTTGGGGGTGTTCCCGTGTATATGTTATATTATCTGTTGGCAGCCTTGTCGGCTTGCCTGTATATTGTGTTGGCTAGTTGTGACTCCTCAGGAGGCAGGTACATTCGGGGGTAAAGGCAGCCTTGTCGGCTCGCCTACCCTGGCATATGTTGTTATTGCAACGTTATGCTGCCGGATTTCAGACTCATTAAGGGTTAGTTGGATTATGTGTGATAGGTTAGTATAATGACATCATTAGGGCGGTTAGTCGCGGCCCGTCGGGTCGGGTCGTGACAGGTAAATATCACGATCCAAAATGCCTAAAGGAGATACCATACACCGTAGGCGAACGAAAGTAAGGTCTAAGTCTTTCCATAACCGTAAAGCAAAAAATAAAGTAAATACAACCCATAAGTCAATAAAAAGGTCTCATATCTTATAAAATATGAAAATCTTAGTCATACACCTCCCAAAAAATTGAAAGTCATAAGTACAACAACCTTTAAATACGGAGTACAAGTCTTAAAGTCTACAATAACTATCCGAAAGATTAAAGATAGAAAGTAAGATAGATATGAAGTCTAGTGCCGCAGAACAACCAACAACTCACCCTGAAAACTCTAAAAGGTATGCCTCAACGATCGGCGATAACTCGTCCGCCACTAGAACTCGAAACAGAACCTACACACAGAAAAGGTGCAGCAAGTGTAGAGTGAGTAAGGAAACCACGTGAAATCAAGGTACAATTTATCATCTACAACTTTCTACGAGCTCGTATGAACATCTCATGTATTTTTTGGAAACAACTTACAGGACGATGATTGATAGCCGTGAGTTCAAGTTGTAGTAGTTGTATAAAGTGATTAAAGTTTGTTTTCTTGTGGTATGGAGATGGTAAGGGGTTATGTAGCTCGTGTTGAACTTGTATGTTGTTATAAGGTGGATGGGTGTGTACTCCACCATCGAATTATAGTACGGGAGCTCGTCGATCTTCGATTGCTTGACGATATCATTGGTATAGTTGGTGTGTAGTGTTGGGTTATTGTTATGTTGATAGTAGCCCCGTCTTTCACAGGTTAAGTGTATAAAAAAGAATTGACTCATTGTAGTCATTTGAATGATTGAATCAAGGTTCTCTCGCCGCTATGACACGACCTCCAGTTTATTGTATCTCTTGTATGAGCTATAAGGTCTAGGATTACAAAAGTATGTCATCTTCGTGTTAATTGTCTCATGAATCAATAAGAGATGTATCACTTGCCTACGAATTCACACTTTATTCAGTTTCTCTACTCGGATTGAGTTTCTAGATGTTAGTTAATGGATTAGGGTCCCTTGCTTAAGATGAATCATATCGACGACTTTTAAGTGATCGTTATTGGGTTATAGTTTTGCTTAAGATGAATTATATCCATAGCGTTTAGATTATCGTTATTGGATGTAGTCTCTTACTTAAGATGAATTATATCAACATAGCCATTCTAATTCTTTCACGGGAGTACGATTGTTCAAGTGTTATTGTTGAGCTTCCATAGAATCTTGTTATTCTTTAGATTGCGGACGAGCATCCAGATTTCACAGACTGATAGTAGTACCTTCTTGAGTTGTCCGTCAACTGTTTATATAGTCTAGACCTTGTTCAAAATATTACGCTCCTAAACGAACTCCATAGGAATCATGGATTTTTTGAACTTTGAGATTTCATAGAAGAACCTCTGTGGTTTATTCCGATATGTTAGGCATATGGTCCACATCTAGCTAATTACAGAATATAGTCTTAAGAGCGTAAGAAAAGAACTAATGTACAATTTTCCAATGTACATTTTCCAATTTATATACCTGCTATTCACTTGTCCTTTCACATGAAGTTCTTCATATCTGTTAAATATACCATGATATACAACCATGTATATCACGGTACATTGCCTTTACCGTACCAAGTGTAGCACACAGTTGTTGTATATGTTTTTAGTGTAATTGTACCATAATTAGAATTGTATACTTACCATAATTATAGGAGTCTTGTACAAGTAGAATAGGGTTTTGGGATTAGAATATGACTAGGATTTTCCTATTATGGAAATTGTAATTTGTATATATTATCTTTCATTAATGAAAATAATCAAGGGATTATTTCTTTCATGGTATCAGAAGTCTAGGTCTTAAAATCCTCTCTCAAATTCCTTCATAGTTTATGTCACCCTACCTCATTTTCTGAGCCCATTCTCTTCAGAATTCGTGTCGACGATCTCTCCTCTCTTCCCAATCCCTAAATCACGTCTTGCGTTGCTATTATGGCTAAGACTACATTTTACCCTGCCCTTGCTGTTTCTAATATCAAGAATCACATCCCTATCATTCTTGAAATTGAAAACGTCCAATGCGCGACGTGGGCTGAACTGTTCAAAGTTCATGCACGCTCGCATAAAGTCCTCCATCATATTATACCCGCGGCTCCTACGGATACGGAGGTGTCCAAACCCAAGGATGATCCTAAGTTATGGTCAACACTTGATGTTACTGTTCTTCAATGGATTTACTCCACTATTGCTACCGACCTCTTGCAAACGATTATCGAACCCGACGCTACGGCGATTGCGGCATGGAATAGAGTACGTGATATTTTCCAAGATAATCAAAATTCGCGTGCTGTTACTTTGGAGCAGGAATTCTCACATGTCAATATGGAAGATTTCCCTAACGTTTCAGCGTACTATAAAAGGTTGAAGGAATTGAAGATAATCCCTTGTGTGTTCTTGGGTTATCAGTCTAATCATCGTGGTTACGAATATTTTGATTTATCATCTAATAAAATAATCATTAGTTGTCATGTTATTTTTGATGAGTCCCAATCCCCGTTTGCAAAATTGAGTAGTCCCGTGCATAGTTCGTATAATTTTTTGGATGATGGTCTATCTCCGTATATTATTCACCACTTATCAGACGTATCACGTACCCAAAATCTGCCAGCGGGCCCACTGCCCGCTGGTTCTCCAATACCAGACCAACCCACCATCAAGGGTCCAAGAACTGGACTGCCTTCCAATTCTGGCCCAGTTTCGGTAGCTGGCCCATTCCTGGTGTCAGCATCTGGCCCAGGCCCGTCCTTCACTGCTTCCGATTCCAGTTCTGGGCCAGCAGGCCCACTTCCTGCTGGCCGATCCATCATGTGTCCCGCAATATACAATAATCCGTCCAATTCTCCCCCGAGTCATAGACCGGTCACTCGTAGTCAATGGGGTATTTTTACACCAAAAATACATTTAAATTTAAATTCTAGTGTTCTTAAATCACCCTTACCTCGTAATCCTGTGTCTGCTTTAAATGATCCGAATTAGAAAATTGCTATGACCGACGAATATAATGCTCTTATTGAGTATAAGACGTGGGAGTTGGTACCCCGACTATCTGGTGTTAATATTATTCGGTCTATGTGGATTTTTGCTTATAAGGATAATTCTGACGGTTCTTTTGCGTGGCATAAAGCTCATCTTGTCGGTAATGGTAAGACTCAACAAGTTTGTGTAGATTGCGGTGAGACGTTTAGCCCGGTGGTCAAGCCGGCTACCATTCGCACTGTGCTCAGCTTGGCTCTTTCAAAAGCGTGGCCCATTCATCAGTTAGATGTGAAGAATGCTTTCTTACATGATGATCTCACGGAAACAGTATATAAGCATCAGCCTTTGGGGTTTAGGGATCCCAAATATCCCCATCATGTCTGTTTGTTTAAGAAGTCCTTATATGGGCTTAAGCAGTCTCCACGGGCTTGGTATAAGAGGTTTGGAGACTATATTTCGTCGATTGGGTTCTCTCACAACATGTCTGATAATTCATTGTTCATATATCGTCGTGGTTCTTCATTGGCTTATATACTCTTATATGTGGATGATATTATCTTGACTGCCTCGTCTGATGCATTTTGCCAGTCTATTATGACAATGCTCGGTTCTGAGTTTGCTATGAAAGACTTGGGGTCCTTGAGTTACTTTTTGGGGATTGCTGTCACTCGTAATGCCGGTGGATTGTTCTTATCAAAGAGAAAGTATGCAGCTGAGATCATCGAGAGGGCTGAGATATCATCATGTAAGTCCACTTCCACTCCGGTTGATACTAAGCCCAAGTTGGGTGCGGCGGCTGGCTCAGCTTATGAGGATCCAAACCGCTATCGCAGTTTTGCAGGGACCCTTCAGTATCTTACGTTCACGAGACCGGATATTACGTATGCCGTCCAGCATATGTGTTTGTTATGCATGATCCAAGGGTTGAGCACATGAATGCGCTCAAACACATTATTCGGTACATCTAGGGGACACTTGACTATGGCTTACATTTATATCCATCGTCGACATCTACACTTGTCTCGTATACTGATGTTGATTGGGGTGGCTGTCCAGACACCAGGCGCTCTACGTCTGGCTATTGTATGTTTCTAGGTAATAACTTGGTCTCCTGGTCTACAAAGCGTCAGTCAACGTTGTCCCATTCGAGAGCAAGACTGAGTATCGAGGGGTAGCCAATGTGGTCTCTGAATTCTGCTGGTTACGTAATCTTCTTTTAGAGCTTCATTGTGCTATTCAGAAAGCTACATTGGTGTATTGTGATAATGTGAATGTCATCTATCTTTCTGGTAATACGATTCAGCACCTGCGCACTAAGCATCGAGATGGACATTCACTTTGTTCGCGAAAAGGTAGCTCGTGGACAAGTACGCGTCTTTCATGTTCCTTCCAGGTATCAAATTGCAGATATCTTTAAAAAGGGTCTTCCCTTGTTCCTTTTTGAAGATTTTAGGGACAGTCTCAGCGTACGAAGACCGCCCGCTATGACTGCGGGTATGTGTTAAATATACCATGATATACAACCATGTATATCACGGTACATTTCCTTTACCTTACCAAGTGTAGCACACGGTTGTTGTATATGTTTTTAGTGTAATTGTACCATAATTAGAATTGTATACTTACCATAATTATAGGAGTCTTGTACAAGTAAAATAGGATTTTGAGATTAGAATAGAACTAGAATTTTCCTATTATGAAAATTATAATTTGTATATATTCTTTTTCATTAATTAAAATAATTAAGAAATTATTTCTTTTAATATCGTATCGAGCTTTCCTATGACATGATAGAGCTCATCGTGCTTTGTCGAGAATGTTGGACTCCTTTAAATAAGAAATCCTTATCATATGCGTATCAAATGTATCACTTTCACAGGTACTGACTTCATTGACTTTCATAAGATAATGAAAAATAATCTAAGGAATGCTAACCTTTTACAAACTATATGTATTATACGGGGAAATTCATATGTCGTCTATAGTACATGGCCGTTGTGGCTTATACAGAGAATAATTTTTTCGTGCATGACATGAGACCCATGTGACGTATACGAGGGATAGACATGTAGCATATTCACATGTTATAGCCCCATGTGGCATATCTGCTAACTATATATATTATTTTGGGAAAAAAAGGTCATCTGTTGTCTATAGTACAGAATACCGGGGGGGGGGGGAGAGTTGGACATATTGCATATTTATCTGTATCACGCCCTATGTGCCTTATATACCAAAAAGCTAACAACAATTGTTCAATGTAGTCCTACAGGTTTCTCCTTAGGCTTCTATTGCATGTTGTTGACTCCGTATTATTTCTCTTATATGAGCTTCAGTATTTTCATATGTTATTTTGTCTGTCTTACATAAGAGTACAATTATTTTTGTACTCTCGTCCTTTTTGCAAGGGCGGCTGTATTCATATTGCAGCTTCATATGCACATGTTGAAAGACTTCCACGCTAAGCATTGCAGATATTTAGCTGTTGATTGGTGAACTCTATTTGTATCGGGAGTCGAGTCGAGCTTAGTATTTCTATTTGTGTATAGAGAGACTACGGTAGGTCGGAGCTCTGTCCTGACAGTATGAAAATTGTACAGTTCTAGTCATCGTACATGCGTCATGACATGCATGGATAGTCACTTGTATATCGATCATATGTTTTCAGACTCGATGATCCACTTATATATGTATATCGCGTCATTTTTTCATAAAGTGTGTTGTATCATTTGATCCAGGTTCATAAGTACTTATTGCACAGTTTTCATGTAGATGGTTCACTTGGTCAGGTTAAGGCACTAGGTGTCGGTCCACCTCACCAAGGTTTTGGGGTGCAACACTAATTAAAAAATAATTGATATATATATTTTATTTAATAATATTTAAATTTAATTAATCATAAAAATTAAAGCACACATTTTTTAAGAAAATCATAAACTAGATGTTTATAAAAAAGATTAATATTTAAAAATATAATGCCATAATATTATTCAAACGTTTGACAAAAAATAATCTAGCAATTAAAAGTGTAAAATGAACAACATGCAATGTGAAATAACAAGTCAATAGTACATATTTAAGTAAAAACTATAACCTAAATTCAAAATAAAAAAAGAAAAGTTTACAATAATACTCTTATGTCAAATTTCAACATAACATAAAATAATTTCCAACATAACATAGTAAATATAATTCAAACGAAAGAAATAAATCTATAACCTCATTCAACAATAAAATCCTACTTTAACAACATCACTCATTATATGCCAAGTTTATTAATGACTCGTTCTTTCTAATATAAGGAGGTGTAGTTTCAAGAACTAAAACAATAACGTAGTTATGCTAAATGAAGAAAATAAAACAAAATATGAGCAATTACATGGAATCACAAGAAGTAAATGTTGGGAAATGAGAAGAAACAAAATGAAAGATAAATCATATAAAAGGACAAATATATTGTAAAAATAATTTAAATGGTAAAATAAAGAATGAATTAAATTAATAGAAATAAAGAAAATAAAAAGGAAAATAAATTAAAAAGTAAGTAACTATGTAACATAATTCTCAACCACTTTGAGAATTGAAGAGTGTAATTACCCCATCTCAATTACATCTAATTTCCTACTAAGTAATTATTTAACTAAATAAACAAGTTAAACTATGTAATAACATCAAAATCTAATTCTCATATATTCTTCCAAACGGGCCTTAAAAGGTTCTTTTTACTAAGGGTGTGCATAGTTTGGATAAGCTTGAAATCCTAATTGAAATCTGAATATTTTGGACTAATATTTTGAAATTTTCAGATTTTGAATTGGGTTTGAAATTTAATTTTTAATTTTTTTGAATTTTGGATCGGATTCGAATTTGGAACTTCGGATTTTGGATATCCGAAAATCGAATTTCTTATACCTTATGTTTAGACTACTCCACTATCCATTAATAAATTAGTACATTACTTATATATCCAATATAATAAGTCAAATATATCCTACTCATTTGATATCAATCGCTATATTCGAAAAATCACTAAATTTAATATGTTTGAATTTGTTAATTTTAAAGATGACTACTTTTTAGATTTTCTTTTTGTTTTCATTGTCCGTATATATTCTATGTATGAAATTATTTTACTAAATTGAATTTTTTAATTCATAGGACCAATGCTTTTGTTGCATTCTTGATAATTATTTTATTGCTTGTATGAGTACTTTATTTATATGATTGTGATAGCAACGAGAAACTATATATTAAGGTATACATTTTTTATTTGATTGTTCATTTTGTAAGAAGGAGAAGAACAAGCAATTCAACTTATAAGTCTTATAAAAAATTCGAATATCCAAATTAATTTATCGGAAATCGAACTTATAAAATCGGAATATATTTGAATCTGATTCGAGTTATATATTTTGTAATTCAAAAATGGAAATTATAATCTGAAATGTGCTGATACTTTTTAGCTGGTTTTCCCGTAAAAATTAACCAATATTGAGCAATAGCCAATAAACACCCCTTAGGTGGACTGAAAAGGAAACAAAAATCAGGTGTTATGTATGCGAATAGAGCAAATGGTACGTGGCCTCCTATCTTTCACTGTTTCCATCCAAGATACAAGACGTGATTGAGATGAAAATTGTATTTTTCTTTTATCACACACATCATTTTCCCGTGTAACAAGTACTCCAATTACTTACTTGTACTAATTATATAATTAAAGAAAGCAAAGAATTGTTAAAGAGAAAAAATGGCAGTTGTTACAGTGTTGAGGGGCGTCTCTCATGGCCGCTTATCACTACTCCCCCACTCTCAGGTCTGCTTGCTTTTACTACCTTTTTTAACATTTGGGTATCATCAGTATTTGAATCTTGAATTAAATTTCAATTATTTTGCAGTTGCCGATTGTAAGACCAAGAAATCGTCCCAATGTTTTGCGAATTTTTGCACGTTATTCACAGGCACATGATCTATTCACTACTCGTCTTCAAGGTGCTTTACTTTCTGCTCTCTTGATTTTCCCCCTATTTCATTCATAAGCTTTTTAATCCCCTTTCCCTTTTTCCCAAAAAGGAAAAAAATGAAGAACAAAAGAAAACAATAATATTAGTTATGCAGGTTTTAATTATTTATGTATTAGTTATTTCATTTTTTACCCTTATAAATAACTTATAAGTACATATTTTAGTTATGTGAAATGATATCCTAACACCGTACTTGGTGTGTTGAATTTTATACAAAACAACTTAAAAGCTACCAAACATAGTATTAGCTATGCTAGTTTTAATACATGAATAACTCCCTTCCTATTCGGCAACCGAACAACTCCTAATTATAATCAGTCATTAGTCAAGCTTTTGCAAAATTACAAAATCTGTCAAAAAGTATCTTTCTTTATTTTATTGTCAATCTAAGGTAGTAGCACGATGAAGCTGCCGAAATCCTTATAATTGAGGGGCATAATTTTTTATTTTGTAAAAGAGCAGATTACAAGGAGAATATTATGGGTTCCTAAATTTTTTCATTGGGATTATGTTGTCAATTATAATAGAAAAAAATTCCTTGAAAGAAAGTACAATATATTGAACTTGGCCACTTTATTTTATAAGTGTGCAGTAGAAAGTCCTGATGCCTTTTGTTTGGGATAGTTCTGAGTTTTGATTTGGCACAGATTATAATTCATCTATCATTAAGGGCATAGAATTAGTTTGGAACCTTTTTATAGGCTAAGAAGATAGGAAACAGTTGGAAGATGCTTTTTATTTCAAGTATTCTGAAATAACTTAGTTGTATACTATTGTAGTTTCTGTCATTGTTGAGATTAACTCAAACTAATTTTTCTTATTTGGTAGACCGTCTAGAGAAGTTGCCAAAACTTGTGGAGGATATTGTACAAACATCTCTAAACACAGGTCCTCGTGGAGCCTTAAGGTTAGCTCAGGGTGTCCAAGCTGTAGTTGGAGTAGGCAGTGAGTGGCTGCAAGATGTATCTAAGGTAACAACTTCTATGTGCTAATACTATGCACTGATTGTCAATAAAAACAAATTTTATTAGTAATTAATAAGAGAATTTTATGGTGTTGTTTTGTTTTGTCAACATATTTGAAGGGGTAATTCACAGATTCACAGTTGAATGTGTGTTGTTTCCAAGTCTCATTAAGGTGCATGATGTTCTGAACTAAATTACTTATAAATGTATAATGAACTTTTGTAAGTGTGGTTAAATCATATACCAGCTTGGGTGGTAGTCATTTCTATTGCAAAGCTTCTGTAGTCAAACTCCTTGAGCTTTCAAAACCACGCTAATTTAGAACCCACAACAGTACGCAACTTGTACTGGAGTAATATTTTTAAGAAAAGCTTCCCGTTTCCAGATTTTGATGACTTTGCCTTGGATTTATCCTACTGGTCAGAGGACATCCAAATGTTAGTTGCTGAATTTGCTGGGGGTTGTTTTAGAGTTACCAGATATCCGTTGCTGTTTCGCTTGTTCTCTTTGACTTGTCTTTTCCAATAATCTAATTTACTGAGTTCTTTCATAAATATAGACTCTTAACAGGTGTCATTGTCTTCACTTCCATTATATTTTACTTCTTAGACAGCAAACTCATCCACGGGACTACCAACTCAGCTGCAGCTTGGGCTATTATCTCCCCTGTATTTGAGGAAATTGTTTGAACGCATGGGTGCAACTTATATCAAATTAGGTCAGGTAAGCATGAAGCAAGATCATCTTACTTATTGCCATGCTCTTTCATTTACATGCCGATGACGCAAGGCTTATACTTTATTATCATACCATTTGCAGTTTATTGCATCCGCACCCACATTGTTTCCACCAGACTATGTTCAAGAATTCCAGTACTGTTTTGACAGGGCTCCTGCAGTTCCTTTTGAAGAGATCAAAACAATCTTGGGTGAGGAACTAGGCAGACCAATTGATACCGTGTTTGAATATATTGATCCCGCACCACTTGCCTCTGCATCAATTGCTCAGGTTCATGTTTTTCTTTCCTTTGCCTTGCATTTTATGACATTTGATGATACCGTTCCTACAAATGTTTTATCATTTGATCTCTTAAATGCTCAACTATGTTAAATTTCCAGGTGCATGGTGCAAGAATAAGAGGCACAGGAGAAGATGTAGTGATAAAGGTTTTGAAACCTGGAATAGAAGATATTTTGGTAGCAGATCTGAACTTTATTTACATTGCAGCACGTATCCTGGAGTTTTTGAGTCCTGATCTAAGCCGTGCATCCCTGGTATAATGCATATAAGTTTTTCACAATTTACTGTGCCTGCTGATATGGCTATTATTTTCCTCTAGAATTTCTACTCTGGTTATTTTTCAATGAATGCATAAAATTTATTCTCAAATTCTTAAGGAAAAGCATCCTCCTGCCTCTTCATCAACAAAAGGAAAGAGTAGTGGTTCTTGAAACACATACTACTTTTTGGCACAGCTTCTTAAACTAAAGCAATGGGCATCCATGACATCATAACTGAAATTCAAACATGTCCGATATAAATCCTTCTCGCTCATTGGTCGGATTATACTTTGTCAGATTGCAATATTGTATAGATTTTTCCAATAGGTAGAAGTTGTGGCTCTGTTGCATCTATTTCGTTCATACTATTGTTCAAATTATACTTTTTTTTGTATTTTTTTTTGTTATTTATTACTGCTCTATTTCAATTTTGCTGACTAGTCTTGTGAACTTGTGGGGACTGGAGCATGTTTCCATATAAACAACATTTTTGCTTTTCTAAATTTCTTTAAGTATCTGCTTTGCTGGGTCTTGCTTTGTTGTTTCCCGCTTTGATATTTGTTACCTTTTCATTTTTCATTTAGTATATTACGCTCTTGCATTTACTCTTCTTGCCTTTAGTTATAACATTCTTGGCGTTCCTGTTTTAGGCGAAAACTTTAGACTAGCCTATTAGTTTATACCCGATGTAGTGACTTTGGTGAATGATGGTAGAGTAGGGTCATGTTCTCAGTCGGGAACGGGGGTGAGGGTTAGAGGGGGTAAGTGGGGTAAGGGAGATGCTAGGTTGAGAATAGGGTCTTGGAACATTGGGACTTTAACGGGGAAGTCCATAGAGCTAGTTAAGATTCTTAAGAAGAGGAGGATTAATATAGTATGTGTCCAGGAGACCAAATGGGTAGGACCTAAGGCTAAGGATGTAGACGGGTATAAGCTATGGTTCTCGGGTAGGTCGAAGTATAGGAATGTGGTAGGTATTTTGGTAGACAACGAGCTAAGGGATCATGTGGTAGAGGTGAGGAGGGTCAATGACGGATAATGGCGATAAAGTTGGTAGTTGGAGGGTTCACTATGAACATTATTAGTGCTTATGCGCCGCAAGCGGGCTTGGACGAGGAGGAGAAGAGACACTTTTGGGAGGATTTGGACGAAGTGGTGGGAGGTATACCACCCACTGAGAAGTTATTTGTAGGAGGGGATTTCAATGGACATATCGGGTCACTTCCGGAGGGTTACAACGACGTGCATGGAGGCTTTGGACTTGGGGACAGGAACGGGGGAGGCGTCTCACTTTTGGAGTTCTCTAGAGCTTGTGGGATGGTGATAGCCAATTCGAGGTTCCTGAAGAGGGAGAAACACTTGGTGACTTTCAGTAGTTCGGTTTGACTAAGTTTCAGATAGACTTTTTGCTTCTTAGGAAGGTTGACAAATGTCTTTGTAAAGATTGCAAGGTTATTTTGAGGGAGGATCTTACAACCCGACATAAACTTTTGGTGATGGATTTGGAGATCAAGATGGAGAAGAAGAAGAGGGTTGTGGATGACATGTTAAGAATCAAATAGGGGAGTTTGACCATGGCTAGTGCAAATGAGATGGGGAGAGGTTGGTGGCCAATGGGGCTTGGGAGAGTAGTGGGGATGCGACCGTTATGTGGGACATGACGGCCAATTGCATCAGGTAGGTAGCTAGAGAAGTGTTAGGGGCCTCGCGGGGTAACCATGGTGGACACCGAGGGGACTGGTGGTGGAATGGTAAAGTTCAAGAGAAGGTGGAAGCGAAGAAAGCAGCGTATGCGGAATTGGTAGAAATCAAGGATGATGTGGAGAAGTGGACGAATAGGGAACTGTATAAAATGGCGAGGAAGGAGGCAAAGCTAGTAGTTACGGCGGCGAAAACGGCGGCTTTTGAACGCCTGTATGCTGAATTAGAGGGGAAAGGCGGGTATACGAAGTTGTACAGACTAGCCAAGACAAGGGAGAGGAGGGCACGTGACTTGGATCGCGTGCGGTGCATAAAGGACTAGGACGACAAAGTATTGGTGGAGGATGCGCATATTAGGTGGAGGTGGCAGTCTTACTTTCATAAACTCTTGAACGAAAAAGGAGATGTAGACATTGTACTGGGAATCTGGAGCATTCTGGTTGGCACCGGGATTTTGGGTATTGTAGACGCATTAAGGTTGAGGAGGTTAAGGGTGCTGTTCGCAAGATGCGCAGGGGATGAGCGACCCGGCCTGATGAGATCCAGTCGAATTTTGGAAGAGCGCAGGCAGGGCAGATTTGGAGTGACTGACTGAGTTGTTTAACGTCATTTTTAAGACGACAAGAATGCCCGAAGAATAGAGGTGGAGTACAATAATTCCCTTGTACAAAAAAAAGGTGATATCAGCAGTTGCAACAACTATAGGGGTATCAAGCTGCTGAGCCACACTATGAAAGTTTGGGAAAGAGTCGTGGAGATGAGGGTGAGGAGAGACGTGTCTATTTCCGAGAACCAATTTGGGACTGCACTAGGGATTAACTCTTAACCCATTCCTATTTGCCTTGGTGATGGATGAACTGACACGACAAATCCAAGGAGAGGTGCCATGATGTATATTATTCGCAGATGGCATAGTCATGATTGATGAGACTCGCAGCGGAGTGAACGCCAAGCTGGAGGTTTGAAGACAGACTTTGGAGTCTAAAGGGTTCAGGTTAAGTAGGACCAATACAAAATATTTGAAGTGCAAGTTCAGCAACGGGAGCGACCCTGCGACAGGTGTGGAGGTGAGGCTTGGTACTCAGGTCATTCCGAAGAAAGGAAGCTTCAAGTACCTCAGGTCTATTATTCAAGGGAATGGAGAGATTGATGACGATGCCATACATCGTATTGGGGCAGGGTGGATGAAATAGAGGCTCGCATCTGGAGTCTTGTGCGATAAAAAGGTGCCACCAAAACTTAAAAGCAAGTTCTATAGTGGTGATTAGACCGACTATGTTGTATGGGGCGGAGTGTTGACCAGTCAAGACTTCGCACAGCCAAAAGATGAAGGTTGCGGAGATGAGGATGCTGAGATGAATGTGTGGGCATACAGGGAGAGATATGATTAGAAATGAAGATATCCGGGAAAGAGTGGGAGTGGCCTCTGTGGAGGATAAGATGCGAGAAACGAGGTTGAGATGGTTCGGGCATGTGCAGAGGAGAGACACATATGCCCCAGTGTAGAGGTTGGCTATGGACGGGTTCAAGAGGGGTATAGGTAGGCCGAAGAAGTATTGAGGAGAGGTGATTAGACGAGATATGATGCATGTGCAACTTACTGAGGACATGACCTTAGATAGAGGGTTGTGGAGGACACGGATTAGGGTAGAAGGGTAATAGGTAGTCGAGCGTAGTCCTACTTATGCTTTCCAAATAATAGTTGTAGTGCTATTACTGTAGGCCCGATTAGCCTATCACACCCATATGAGCAATATTGCTTTATAGTCCCCTGTAGTTTGATTTCTGTTGCTATGTATTCTTTAGTGTACTTTGTTTATCTTATTTATCTGCGTTAGCTATTGCTTCCTTTTGTCAGAATGGGCTACCATGGCGTATTCGATTTTGTAATCATCATGTTCATACTGCTTTAATTTCTTGTTTGGGTCTGACCGTTTCTATTGCTTTGCTTGCTTTGCGTGTGATTATGCATTTTCTTGAGCCGAGGGTCTCCCGGAAACAGCCGCTCTACCTACCAAGGCAGAGGTAAGGTCTGCGTACGCTTTACCCTTCCAAGATCCCACATTGTGGGATTTCACTGGGTATGTTGTTGTATATGTCTCCTCACCACTCTGTCCAAAAGGACAGCTTCAAGTTTTTGTTTCTTTATATGCAACTTTTATACAGGTTGCTATTGTCAAAGACATACGAGAATCAATGCTAGAAGAAGTAGACTTCAACAAGGAGGCTACAAATGTTGAGTCATTTAGGAGGTATTTAGAAGCCATGGGACTTACTAGGCAGGCCACTGCTCCAAAAGTCTACCCTCAATATAGTACTAAGCGCGTTCTGACAATGGAGAGGCTATATGGAGTACCTTTGACAGACTTAGACTCTATTAAGTCACTGGTTTCTAGTCCTGAGATCAGTCTTATTACTGCCCTAAATGTTTGGTGAGACTTCTGATCTTGTTTTAGTCTGTTTGGATTTTATGTTCAGTTTACTCTGACCAGTAGAGTTCTATTTCTTTGGCCCATATGCAGGTTTGGAAGTCTGCTCGCATGTGAATCTTTCCATGCTGATGTACATACTGGCAATTTGTGGCAACTACGTGATGGGCGTATTGGCTTCCTTGACTTCGGTACCCACACATCTTTTCTCTTTCCTTTCTTCTTTTGGGTCATTTTTTGGCTACTAAGTAGGCCAAAAGTTTGTGTGCAGTGGATATTGGTGTCAGCTACTCCATATTTTTATGTGTTTCTTTGTAATATATAAAATTCTTTTTTTTTTGTCCGAGCCCAGGGCCAGCATGACAATCATTTAAGAGAATGAAAGTGCATGAGAATAGTTGTCAGATAAAGGCTACATGGAAAATGCACAAGAAATGAAACTTATGACTTAGTGGATATTCGGCTTAGTAAAAGGAATAGTTGGTTAAATTGTCATGTAGCAAGACACATTTTTGTACAGAGTAATTACTGTATACTCCTTCCGCCCCAATTTATGCTGTGGTGTTTGACTAGGCATGGAGGTTAAGAAAGAGAGACATGTAAAGCTTGTGGTCTAAAACAAGTCATAGAATTTGTGTGGTTCTAAATCATCTCATTAAGGAGAAACTTAGAAGTTTAAAGTTAAACTGTTTCTAAATAAGTAAGTATGACATTCTATTTCGGAACAGACTAAAAAAGGAAAATATGCTACATAAATTGGGAGGAAGTGGGGGGGGGGGGGGGGTAGGAGTATTAGTTATCTACCTGATGTTTTGTAGGAGCTTATCTCTATAAATGAAATGCAGTCTTAGGATCACCAACTTTTGCTGCCAATAGTTTATCAACTTGGACGGCAAAGCAATTTGTGACTCATTTCCTGGTTGAGAAACTGCTGACTTGTCGTCATGTGTTCTTTTTCTTAATTAAGGATTCAGAAAACTGTGTTGTCTCTTTTCTGATCAAGCTTTACTAGATTATTTAGCTCTAGTTTTTCAACGAGAATGTTATTAGCAGCTAGTTTGATTTATTTAACCACATATATTGATCTTGTGCAGACTTTACATTAAGTTTTAACTATGGTTGGGGTATGGGATCATGCTAATTTAAGTTAAATATCAAAAATGGGCATGCCAATTGAGTTAAAACTTCCCTGTTAACATCTTTCCCAATCAAAAGGAAATACTAAAAAAAATTAAGGATTTTCTACGCAGGAATTGTTGGTCGTATATCTCCAAAGACATGGGCTGCTATGGAAGTATTTCTGCAATCTATAGCAATTGAAGATTATGAGTCGATGGCATCTGCTCTAATTGACATGGGTGCTACTGGAAAGGATGTGGACTCAAAGGCTTTTGCGAGGGACTTGGAGAAAATATTTTTGTCAATTCAGGTAAAATATAAGATCCAGCATAAATTCTGTAGATTCTGATGAAAATTCTGTAGATTCCGTGGAAACAGCATCTTGCAGAAATGCAAGGTAAGACTGCGTACAATAGACCCTTGTGGTCCGGTCCTTCCCCGGACCCCGCGCATAGCGGGAGCTTAGTGCACCGGGCTGCCCTTCTGATGAAAGTTCTAGATGCTGCTGTTAACTTCTCTGCTCTTGAGGTTCCTCTGTATACTTGTCCTTGGGTTGGGGTAGGCTAGTCCACGATTATTGGTTACATATGGTTCATCAAGCAAGAGCTGTATTTTGGAAGGCTGCAAGACTGGAAAAAGTTATCATATTTTTCCATCATTAACTGACAAATAGGACAAATGCGAGAAAGTAATCTGAAACAAAACAAATCGAGGTGGTTTTGAATTCTATCATGCCATGTATTTTCTTGCATCTGGTCAACTGTAAATTCATAGACTGAAGTTCCGGATATGATGTATGTCTTATTATTGAACTTCCTTTGTTGGAAATCCTAGACAAGTAAAAAGATATGAGAAAGGAAGCCCTTCTGGGAAGTAGTAGTTATTAGTCTTGGATGGTAAGTCATTAAAATTTTCTTCATTCTGGGCTCTTCTGTCTGGAGAACCACAAATTCCAAGCTACAAAATTTTGATTTCATTGAACTAGCTGAGCATCAACTAATACTTTTCTGACCCATATTGTTATTTCTACACAGGATTTAGATACAGAAGTCATTGTTGCTGCTGCCAGGGACACAAATACAAATGCTAACACGGTCGCTGCGAATGTAGCTTTTGATGAGAGACAGATGAATGCACTATTTCTGGACGTGGTAAAGCAGTTTTAGCTCTAGTATTAATCTATACATATTCTTTTCTACAGTAGTGTCTTTGTGCTTCAAAATTATGACATAACCAAAGTCAGACACCGTATCACTTTCTTGTTTGGTCCTACGTTTGCATACAACACCAACATACCCAGTGAAATCCCACACCGTGGGGGTCTGGGGAGGGTAGAATGTACATAGACCTTACCTCCACCTTTGTAGGTAGAGCGGCTGTTTCCGGGAGACCCTCGGCTCAAGACAAAGCATAATCAGGCAAAGTAAGCAAAGCAAAACAAAGTATGAGAAACGGTCAGACTCATGCGAGAAATTAAAGCATTGTGAACATGCAGATATTAAAATCAAATACGCAATGTTAGTCCATTCTAACAACATGAAGCAGTAGCTAACACACTAAATAAGATAAATAAATTATACTAAAGAACACATAGCAGCAGGAATCAAACTACAGGGTACTATAGAGCACTAATGCGCCTATAAGTGTGATAGGCTAATCGAGTCTACAGTAATAACACTACACTATCATTTTGTAAGCGTTAATGGACTACGCTTGACTACCTACTACCCTTCTACCGTAATCCGTGTCCTCCACAACCCCCTATCTAAGGTCATGCCCTCAGTAAGTTGCACCTGCGCCATATCCCGTCTAATCACCTCTCCCCAATACTTCTTTGGCCTACCTCTACCTCTCTTGAACCCGTCCATAGCCAACCTCTCACACCTCCGCACTGGGGCATCTGTGTCTCTCCTCTGCACATGCCCGAACCATCTCAACCTCGCTTCCCGCATCTTATCCTCCACCTAGGCCACTCCTACTTTATCCCGGATATCATCATTCCTAATCGTATCTCTCATTGTATGCCCACACATCCATCTCAGCATCCCCATCTCAGCATCCTCATCTCCGCAGCTCTCATCTTTTGTATGTGCGAAGTCTTGACTGGCCAACACTCTGCCCATACAACATAGTCGGTCTAACCACCGCCCTATAGAACTTGCCTTTAAGTTTAGTTGACACCTTTTTGTCGCACAAAACTCCAGATGCAAGCCTCCATTTCATCCACCCTGCCCCAATATGATGTGTGACATTGTCATCAATCTCTCAATTCCCTTGGATAATAGACCCTAGGTATTTGAAGCTTCCTTTCTTCGGAATGACCTGAATACCAAGCCTCACCTCCACGCCTGTCTTAGGGTCGCTCCCGTTGCTGAACTTGCACTCCAAATATTCTGTCTTGGTTCTCCAAATACCATACACTGTGGTACCTCCCATTGGATTTGTCGCGTCAGTCCGTCCATGACCAAGACAAATAGGAATGGGCTAAGAGCTGATCCCTGGTACAACCCCATCGTCACTGGGAAGTGCTCCGAGTCTCCTCCTACTAACCGTACCCTAGTCTTGGCCCCATCATACATATCTTTGATCGCCCTAGTGTACGCCACATGTACACCTCTAACCTCCAAACATCTCCATAAAATCTCTCTTGGGACTTTGTCGTATGCCTTTTTGAGGTCGATGAAAACCATATGTAAATCTTTCTTCCTCTTCCTATACTGCTCCACCAACCTCCTAATAAGATGAATAGCTTCGGTAGTCGAACGCCCCAGCATGAATCCAAAATGGTTCTTGGAAATAGACACATATTTCCTCACTCTCATCTCCATGACCCTTTCCCAAACTTTCATAGTGTGGTTCAGCAGCTTGATACCCCTATAGTTGTTGCAACTCTGGATATCACCTTTGTTTTTGTACAAGGGAATCATTGTACTCCACCTCCATTCTTCGGGCATTCTTGTCGTCTTAAAAATGATGTTAAACAACTCAGTCAGCCACTTCAAACCTGCACTGCCTGCGCTCTTCCAAAATTCAACTGAGATCTCATCAGGCCCGGTCGCTCGTCCCTTGCGCATCCTGCGGATAACACCCTTAACCTCCTCAACCTTAATATTTCTACAATATCCAAAATCCCGGTACCTACCAGAATGCTCCAGATCTCCCAGCACAATGTCTCCATCTCCTTTCTCATTCAAGAGTTTATGGAAGTAAGACTGCCACCTCCGCCTAATATGCACTTCCTCCACCAGTACTTTGTCGTCCTCGTCCTTGATGCACCTCACGTGATCCAAGTCACGGGCCTTTCTGTCCCTTGCCTTGGCTAGTCTGTACAACTTCTTATCCCCGCCTTTCTTCTCTAATTCCACATACAGGCGTTCAAAAGCCACCGTTTTCGCCGCCGTAATCGCTTGTTTTGCCTCCTTCCTCGCCATCTTATACAGTTCCCTATTCGTCCACTTCTCCACCTCATCTTTGCTTTATACCAATCTCACATACGCCGATTTCTTCGCTTCCACCTTCTTTTGAATTTTACCATTCCACCGCCAGTCCCCTCGATGCCCACCACTGTTACGCCGCGAGACCCCTAACACTTCTCTAGCTACCTCCCGAATGCAACTGGCCGTCTTGTCCCACATACCGGTCGCATCTCCACTACTCTCCCAATCCCCACTGGCCATCAACCTCTCCCCCATCTCATTTGCACTAGCCATGGTCAAACTCCCCCATTTGATTCTTAACCTGTCATCCACAACCCTCTTCTTCTTCTCTAACTTGATCTCCAAATCCATCACCAAAAGCTTATGTCGGGTTGTAAGATCCTCCTTCGGAATAACCTTGCAGTCTTTACAAAGACCTTTGTCAACCTTCCTAAGGAGCAAAAAGTCTATCTGAATCTTAGCCACCGAACTACGGAATGTCACCAAGTGTTCCTCTTTCTTCCGGAACCTCGAATTGGCTATCACCATCCCACTAGCTCTAGCGAACTCTAAAAGGGAGATGCCTCCCCCGTTCCTATCCCCGATTCCAAAGCCTCCATGCACATCGTCATACCCCCCGGAAGTGACCCGATATGACCATTGGAATCCCCTCCTACAAATAACTTTTCAGTGGGTGGTATGCCTCCCACCACTTCGTCCAAATCCTCCCAAAAGCGTCTTTTCTCCTCTTCGTCCAAGCCCGCCTGCGGCGCATAAGCACTAATAATGTTCATAGTGCACCCTCCAACTACCAACTTAATCGCCA